>VXAD01013355.1:1249596-1505762 GCA_013399195.1 Dicrurus megarhynchus
AAAAAAAAACAACACACAAAACAGCAGCATAAAAGCTGAAGCCTGCATTTGCTGCCGGTTTAGGGGGCCGGGGAGGCAGGGCGGTGTTGCGGAGCGCGGCCGTCCCGCAGGTGCCCCCGAGCCGCCGTGCCCCGGCGCGGGCTGCAGGTGGCGCTGCGCCCCCGGCTCTGCCCCGCGTCCCGGCCTGCTGCTCACAGCGCCGGCTGCTGCACAAGGAATGCGCTCTCAGGCTTAAAATCCTGTTCGATTTAGTGACCTGGCGCTATTTTTCCAGTCACAGAAATCTCTCTTTTGTTTTCCTTCAGCACCGTTGGCTTAAATACGATTTCATTTTACGCTTTATGGCTATAAACTCGTACAGAAACAAACCTCTCTGACCTTCATGTTGTGGCTTTACCATCACTGTGGTGAGCCTACCTGCTGTTTTTGGCTGGCGTTGAATTAATTTTCTTTACATCCACTGGTGTAGGGCTCTGTTTTGGATCTGCGCTGAACACAGGGTGGATAATGTAGAGATGTTTTTGTTATTGCTGAGTGGTGCTTACACAGAGCCAAGGCCTTTTCTGCTTTTCCTACTGCCAGGCTGGCAAGGAAACTGGGCATGCATGGGAAATTAGGAGCGGACACAGCTGGGACAGGTGACCCCAACTGACCAAAGGGATATTCCATACCTTATATTATGCTAAGTATATAAAGGGGGGCGGGGGGAAGAAGAAGGAAGGGTGCAACATTTGGAGTGATATAATTTTTCTTCTCAAGTAACTGTTTACGTGGGATAGGGCCCTGCTCTCTGGGAGATGGCTGAACACCTGCTTGTCATGGCAAGGAGGGATCTAATGCTTTGTTTGCTTTGCTTTGCTTGCATGCACAGATTTTGCTTTTCCTATGAAACTTTTTCTCAACCTACAAGTTTTCTAGCTTTTATGCTTTCAACTCTCTCTCTGATCCCAGTGGTGGGGGAGTGAGCAGGTGGCTATGTGGGTCTTCGCTGCTGGCTGGGGTGAAACCACGACAAAATCTTGCCACATTTCTTTGTAACAATCCTGTATTCTCTAAATAGGTTAATTTATCCCTTCTTTATCATTTCTGTCCCTAAGTTTGTGAGTAATTGGGAGTCTATGACAGTGGCAGGCCAAAATATATAGGCGATGCAGCGTGTGCCCCATTTTGCATGTATGCAACCATTTTCACCCTAAGGCAGCCCAAATGTTCAATGCAGACCAGTACCTGAATGAAGGAACAGATGGCTTGTGTCCGTGGTGCATGGTCCAAGCAAGGGCACTAAGGAGTCACCAGAAGGCAATCATCTTTGTGCCTGCACTCCTCTCTTCAGTTTGTTCTTCGCTCCACAAATAAGATTCAAGATCATATTTGACATTGATTCTGAGCACTGGCATTGATAGATAAGAGTATGAGGGTTAATAATCAGGAAGAAGGAGAAAAAAATACACAGTATCTTTCTTTTCTAATTTTTATGTCTATAGAGTAGTGATGCCATTATGTTTCAATCTGAAATAGTTATATGTTGCAGACAATATAGTTACAATTTTAATATGTAAGAATTGAAATTTTACACCTTCACTATGCATCTCTTTCCAATCTGTGACACGTTCATGCCCTTCTTTGCTACAAGGGTGTAGGGCTGACTTATGATCAGCTTTGTGCACCAGATGTCCTTGGGCAGTTCCCAATCTGTGCTGGTGCAGGGGCTTGCTCTGTGCCAGCCAGGGCAGGACTTGCATTTGCCTGTGCTGAAATTCATGTGGTCCCTCTCGGTCTGCCAAGGTTCCCCACGGATGGTAGCCCTGCCCATTGGTGTGTCCAATACCACCTCTCATTTGATATTCTCCTCAAAATTTCTGAGGGTCCCATTGTCCAGATCACGACTGTCTGGTTTGAGGGATCCTCCAAAAATATACTGAAAGAGTAATTGAGAATGGTACATGGAGGAGTATAGGAATTAAGTTATGGGTGCCCAGGAAGGCTGTTCAGAAAAGGGTCATGCTCAATTGGCAGAGAGGTGGCTGATAGTCAGAGAGCAGAGTGTAGATTACTGATCCTAAAGTTCAAGAGATAAATAAGTGGTGAAGGTTTGTGTTATTGGAATGAAAATCATTGGGCAATGGTTGGAGAAGGTTTTACAATACAGCTGGAAGTAGGAACTTTGGGGGAGCACTGTACAAAATGAGAAGAGGAGGCAAGTACTTTTATATTTTTAGCAAAGGAAATCAGTTCATATTAAATCACTCTTAATACTTGATGGTATTTTTGTTCATTTAATGAACTAAAATTATTGTTACTGTCTTAATGCCTATGTAAAGTACTAAACTGTATTGGGATCACACAATCTCGTAAGGGTTAAGAAAAAGAGTCACTAAAGTCCCAGATTGTTCACATTTCAATACTGTGACTGGGTATCCTGTAACAGATAAAAAAAAGAACATTCCTCTGGAAAGGAATAACCTTCCCTGCATTGGTAAATGCTAAATCTGTGTTCTGTTTCTATTTAAAATGTAGCTAAGCTCTTCAATGAGATGGAATTTCAGTTCACTTGCTGCAAATGTGAAGCAATACTCTGCTTGTTTATTCCTTCTAGAGTCAGTATTACCAATGGATTTTCTTCCATTACAATGTGCTTAAATCTGTTGTTTCTCCATCACAGAAAGTTCTCATTGTAACTATAGATATTGAGCTTCCCTTAAGAGTATAAGTGATTTCTAATTATTAATTTTCCTTCAGAGAGACATGAAAGTTAAAATACAGAAGAGCACTGTCCGATTCCCAAACTTAGATCTGAGTGACAGGAGGTTGCTGGGCAAGAAAATGAAAGCAATGACTTTAGCTTTATCAATATTGAGCAAAATTTGTATAGAGGTTCCTTTAAATAGGGAAAAATATTCAAATCAGCTATTGGTTATAAGTGGAAATACACACAGACTAATAATAAGAAGGGAAGACAGCTTGTTTGGGAAGTTCTCAATTTTTTACTTTGAGAATATTGCTTTGGCTCTTTCCTCAAATTTTTCTGTGTCTGAACTTGACCCTTAATCAATTATTTAAATCAGAAATAATGTGCAAACAAACTTGTACGTGCATAAAAGGAAGAAAACCACTGGTAAATACAGTTGTATAAAAGAGTAACACACTGATTTAGGACCTAACACTATTTCTTAATACATCTAGACAAAAGTCACTTTCTCTGACCAGTGGGGACTCAGACCCCTAAAAGCCCTTTTTCGATCTCATTCAACACTTTTCAATGGAACTGTTAGGGATCAAGTGAAGCAGCTAACTTCAATTATGATTTTAAGTTTTGAAGGATCTGACATTTGAAATAAAAACAGAAATTGTGCAAATAAGGCCTGAATGAATTTCTCTCAAATCTGTTGCCATTCACAAATGTGAGGACTAAACCTGACCCTTAATTCACTTTACCATAGAATGGACAAGACTGTCTCACAAGGCATTCTTGTAAGTATTACACTAAGCTCTCTGTCCTACATATCATCTTAACCTATATTACATTCCTCAGTTAATTAGTCAGAAGAAAGCTGCTTTAAGATTTTTAAACATCGAGTGTACTTTTACACCATCAAATTTAAAAAACCCAACACAACAGGAGGCAAATGAAATTTATCTGAAACCTTAGCGACTTTTCAATTAGAATTTCTTCAATCAATATAGGATGTAATATACTGATTGAAGGCATTTACTAAATAGTCCCAAACTGAAGACTTGAATCTCTGCAAATCTATCATGTGAAAGATGAAGCATATTTTTGTCTTAGTCTGAACTGAGCTACTCCTGCACCGACAAAGATTAGTACTGAGTTGCAAAATGCTGTTTATATTGCTAGGCTACTCGTGATGAAATCTTGATATCTTATCTTCAGGAATAAGCCTCCTGCTCTAATTTACCTTACATTGAGCAGAGGTGGGACTAGAGGTCCTTTCAAAACTCTTCCAGTCCTGTGATCTGTTTCAATCATGTCAGATACATTTGTTACTGTACCAGGTGCCTTCTTTATGCATGCATTGAGGAATACCACCCTGCTTAATGCCTTTGATTGAATGGCATGCTTATCCTCTCCTCAGCCTCTTCAGCTTACGGCCTCACATATTGATGTAAATGACTGAGATACGTCCTGCAGCTGCTACAGCTCCCTCCAGCAATAATCAGAGCTCTTTCTCATTCACCTGTAAATATAACATCATAAGATTACTGTTGGCCAATGATGAAACAGACTAAAGTCTCTTCAAGTTCACCTTACCAAAATCTCCTCTCTTCCCTTCCCATGTTCAGTATGTGTTCCGTGGCAGTTCCTGAATAACCAGTGGCACTCTTCAATGTCATCATTTATCTCTGGTTGTAGTGTCTTTATTTTGGCACTGTCTAGACAGTCAAGTAGATTTTCTGCTAAAAGGTATTAAGAATTATGCTACTTTGTAGCAAAACAATCAATCTTCCTCAACAGCACTGCCCTGAGACAAATAATATCATAATATTTTTGCATAGAATATGGGCCCTATTATGTATTAAAATCTAAGTACTAATTGATACACTCAGACCAAATCAGTTTTGGTAAGTCAAAAGTCTCAATAACACCAGCAAAATGATTAATCTAAAACATCCCATTTAAAAATATAAAGACTGGAGTGGGTTTATTTTATTGTTCATGAGTCAAAGTCTGTCAATGATATTTATTGAATTGCCATAGTTAGATAAAGCTCTGGGATTTAACAGCATGGACTCCCTTTCCTCGCTTTATATTTCTTATGTCTTCAACTTGCTCTTATTATATCTTCAAATATTATCTTCAAGCATAAAATAAATTGAGCACTGTTCTGCACCAAACATGCATTTTAATGGACACAGGCCTGGCAGCTCAGGTGTCCAGGTACCTTTGGAAAAGCAATTATTGGAATGAGAGTTTGCATCCTATATAAAGTCATATGGCACAGATTATTTTATTAGATAATAGGCAGGTGTTTGCATTATGTGGAGCAATTAGCAATCCTAGTGCTTGCCATCCTTCCTGTATGGGGACCTGAAACCTCTAGCCCAGTGGACTTCACTTTGAGACCATGTTACCGGAGAGAATTAAAGCCTAAACAGTACTTATTTAGATGGTAATTAAACCAACCATCAACTGACTGGTGATATTGTAGTCTGTTGCTTGGCAACTGCTAGGAGCTGACAAATTAATTCTTTCTTTTAGACTGATATTAATTGCCTCATTTTACTAAGTTAGAAAAAAAGAAACAAACTTTACACTGAATTTAAAAGTTAAGGCAAGAGAAGATAATCTGAAGAGAGATACAGAATTAAATAATGTAAAAGGAAAACAGCTGGAACAGAACAAAGGGGAGAAAAAGGAGTGGAGAGGAGAGGAGAGGAGAGGAGATATGAAACAGGATGTGCAAAATATGTTAGTCTTCAGTGTGGGAACATTGCCATAGCAATGATACAGGGTTGGTTGGTTGGTTTGGTTCGGTTTGGTTTTGGGTTTTTTCAGTCTGGAAAAACTACCTTTTGATGAAATAGAACTGTTTTGATGCAATGATCTTTTTTCTTAAATATGGGCCTCAATTTGCGTAAGAATTTTGTTAGTCCAGTATGGAAGACCTTTCAGAGTAATCTTAAATAACCTAAAAAATCCCATTAGGAATATTTATTTAAACTATCTTTGAATGAATAAAGAAATATAAATTCAGGTACTTGCTGTAATTAGAGTAGAACAAAAACTTGGAACTGGATCTTCAGTAATGAAGGTGATTTTATCCCACACTGTGATAACATCCTCTCCTGGCTTCCAATGCTTTAAAATGTTGCTCTATTTCCAAAATCGCTTTCTGCATCATTTTTTATGCTGCTTATTGGAGAACTCCAAAGATCACCTTCTGCAGTGAACAGGACAAGTTGTAATTATCTGAGATGATGAACAAAGAGAGACTTGAGCCAAAAAAGAGCAGCTTTCATATACCTCAAACAATTCTTTGTAATTAGTTCACCTGATTATTTGGGTTTAAGGAAAGAAAACAAAAGCACATTCTAGTACAGGCACATTAACTACAATACAATTAGTATAATTGTAATGTAATTATAATGCAGTTGCAATTTGTTTAAAATTATTCTTGCTAATGTATCTGAATTATGAAGTATAATTGAAGTTTTACTTGATAGTTTCATCTTTTGTATAACACAAGACAAACTCCTTGTCCATTGCTTCAGGTTTCTCAGTTTTTTGTTTTTGTTTCTCTGAAGAAACTAGGCAAAAATCCCTGATATTCCATTTGCAACAAGGATGTCCAGTCAACTGCATGATCAGAACACCTCTTCGTATGGAACCAGTGGTTTTGTCATGAGAAAGGGATTTGGATTGACTTTCCCTTCTACTGCATAAAATGTGTTCAGACTTAGTGAGTCTAAGTTATGCTGATTCCTTAACACAACTTTAGGTGATTCCTGATATGGTTGGCAAAAGGAAAAGGATGTGCCAGTGTTGAGCACCACATTCCTGTTAGATGCTCAGTACCAGGGGCCAAAGTTGCAGCTGAAGCTGATGGTCAGTGTGCTGAGGGAGTGAGGCAGAGAGGGAAGACAGCATCCCTGCTGGCTACAAAGAAATGTCAGCTTAGTGTCTCTCATTTAACCCTAGAGCTAGGCCAAGGATGCAAGAAGGTGCTTAAGTAAAATTAGATTTCATGCCTAGAATGATCTCTGGGATTTAGATGCTATCCTTTCTCTTTAGACAACTGGCTTACACTTTTTCCCATAGTCTTGCTTAGCAGAGTTGCTGTCACTTAGTTTTAAACAAAGTCTTAACTTGATTTGAGGTGAGCCAAATGAGCTCAGGTGCTCATTACTTGTGTCCCAAATGAGCATCCTCAGTGCTGCAAAGAAGAATTCCTTTCCTCTCTCCACTGCCCCGCTGGACAGGGCAAAGGAGCACCACAGGAGTCTGATCCAACTGCCCACTGGAAAAGGCACTCTGCTGGGAAGAGGGAGCAGTGAAGCCCTCTGAGAGGCTGCTGCAGGTTGTTTCTCCTGACCTTTCAGTGCAAAATGCCTAAACAGTTGTAGGAGCAGGAGTCAGGACTTCATGGATTACTCACACCTCCAGTGCAGCTCACTAGAGAGTTGTAGGCCTTTTCCTGGAGGCAGCAAGCATTGGAGCACTGTCTTGAAAGTTTAAATACCGAAGGAGGACTTTGGAATAACCTGCACAAATGAATGACCTTTCTAAGTTTCCATGAGAAAGGTGCTGGAATGCATCTTGAAAGAGATGGGTTTCTATGCTTTTCTAAAGCCCCTGACCTCAATGGTATCTTGTGAAAAGAGAATTGCAAGAATGCCGGAGAAGCTGTAGTCTGTCAGTTCTGCTTAGTTCTCTGTATGTGGAATTAAGTTACTAATTAGGGGAGGAAGCTATAAGAGAAGTCACATGCTCTTTTGCCCTGAAGATCTTGAATTTAAAAATACTTGAAAAGACATTCCTAACACAGAACTGAGAACTAATTGGTAGTGGCTGTACACAAGGAAGTGTTCATTATTTTCGGTTTGCAAAATATTCTTATCCTTAGTATTTCAAGATTCTTGCTAGTACTTAGATGGAAAAACATCATTAAAAGTAAATAGGTTATACTGAGGGAAATGAAGTACTCCATCTCTTGCCAGAACTTAGTGAAATTTATGATGTGAGAATGTCTACCAGCTGAAAAAAAACAACCTAATTTTTTTTCAGCTGCAACAATTCTATAGTAAAATAGCCTTTGGAGTAGCTACATCAGTGATTTTCACAGGCACCACACACACTATGCATAGACAAAGGAGTAGCTATTTGTGGGAGACCTGAGATCATTTTGCTGTGTAAAAGTAGCCAGTCCAGCCTTTCTTTGACAGTTGTTCCCAGCTGTATACATTAAGTGGAACTCTTATACCTATCTGAACATTCTTTGACTAGAATAGATGTATCAGTAAAAACCCACAGGTGTTTAATGATACTTTTCCACTTCACTCCATAGGACAGCAACTTCTGCTTGTGAAGAGCACTTTCTATGTAGGCACTTCAACTGATGTGGTCCTCACAGAAATCTCCAGATTTTCCCAGGGACTTGGATGCATCCAACCTGGAGCAAGGCACTTCCAGATTTCTGAGCTGAGGTGGGCACCATCTGCCTTACTGGTTTCAGTTAGGCAGTAGCAGCCCTTGCTGCTCAAATAGGAAAGACTCTCAGGAAAGGGCATTATCTAGATGATCAATGGGGAAGCATGAATCAGAAATGTGGGCTTTGTCGGCTGCTGTGAAAAGCATATTCTTCTGCATAATGAAGAAAACTCTGTATATGGAAAAATATTATTATTTAATGAACTCCCATTGTCATTCTCATTTGAAGTTGCTAATGAGGCTGAAGTCAATATCCTTCATCTGTTCAGTAAAGTGAATTCTTCATCTTGACAGTCCAAGACTGCCAGTGGGTAGATGCAGATTTGTGAGAAGAACTAAATGGTGTTTACTGTGGTGACTGATTATCTCCTGAAGAATCATGTGTTTTTCTCCAACAGTAGAGGATATAATTTAATTAGACTGTTATTTTAAATGTTCTGACTTTTTTTAATGCATTAACTTATGGCCTGTGGCTGATAGAAAAGAAATTAATGCTGACTCCTTCGAGTGTGGAATGAATTGCAGTTTGCAAGGGGAGAAAATTAATTATAAATGCCTGCTATTTAAGTTTCCAGATTCAGATGATAAATGAAGCAATTATTACATGTCAAGTATATAAACAGTAATTCATCAACATTTCAGCTTATTAATTCTAACATTTGCCATTCCATGTAACATATTTATCACATTTTATTGCTTGTTGATGAAAAATCTAGCTTAGTTCTCTCAATTATCTTTACACAGCTGCATAATGAAGCAACAAAGTAAGGATGTATATCACAGTCCTGAACGCCATGAAAGGGTTCTTGTTTGTCTTGACTTGAGCTCAGAATAAAGCACTGAGACCTGAGCCTGGCCCAGTTACAGGTGTTCATCCTCATTGCAACTTCCCAGCCTTGCTTTCAAGGTGTGCTGCTGTGCTCCTGATTGCACTTCAAAACCCATTCCTGCCTACTAATATGTACCCAAGCTCCACTGATTCAGTCTGCCTGGGTGCTCCTTCTTTCTCTTTCTAATCCCATCTCTGTGGCTTTCCGCATCCTTTCTCTGTGCCTGCAATTACATAAGAGCTGGATTGGGAAACCGCCATAATTTTCAGACCTGTCTCTGAAATCCTAGTGTTTCACTGCACTCCCCACAAACTGCGCTAGCATGTGTGACCCATTTCCTTTCACCCTCTCATTCTCAAAGTCATCTCTCTAATCTAGGATCCTCCAAACTTTACCTTATGGACTGAAAACAAAGGCTTAAGCTCTCTCTTGACTTAGACAGACAGCTATATTTGTTAATGATTTATGGAGCTGTTGTAAAGTCTTCCTGTTCTGCACTGATGCTTCAGTCTGGAGCCTCGTCTGATACAGGGTGTCAAAATGCAGAAGCATGGCCATGCAAGTGGATAGATCATGAGTCGGACATTCTGGGTTTCCTAACAGCTTTTTGCTGCTGTGTGATATGTAATTAATTGTTTTCTATCCCAGGGTGAAATTCTGGCCCAAGTTACACTGGTGGAAAACTGCCATGACTTTAACCCCTGGTGTTTTTTTATTCCTTCACAAGGTTAGCCAAACCAGGTTTTGGGCCACAAAGAACACAGTAAACTCATGCCACTTGAATTTAAAGGTAAAGGAAAATTTAAAACCACATTTTACAAACCAGTCACTTTGGGGAAGGCATGTATGCTGGCAGTTGCTGAAATGGCTACAATATACTCATTTTAGGCTTGCCTGTAATCAAATGTCTTTGCTAATAAACTCTAAGTCCTCTAGCCTTGAGGCTGCATCAGTCCCTAGGAGCATTTAGCCACAAACACATGGTGCATGTGCATTATGGAATAAAACAAAAACCTGCACAGAAACACATATTTGTGACAGGCACCAATGGACCAAGAAACTTGATCTTATTCCCCTGGTGACAAGACTGTGGCTGAAGCAGACCATGGATGACCGGGATGATGAATGCAGCCAGTCCGTGTTTTGTCCTGGAGCTGCACAAAACCCAGTTCTGCTGGGCCATCCACCCCCAGAGCCATGTGCATGGCATCTCCCTCTAGACTTACCTTATGGGTCTTAAGTCCCATCTTAGGAACAGCAGAAGTCTTTCCCCTCCATGAAGTGAGTGCATAATATCTTTTAGCTTTTTTGGCTGTTTCAACATATAACACATTAGAAACTATGGCACATCGACTAACCGACATTGCTCTGATGCATTCAGGAGCAAAGTCACTTAATTTATTTGTATGCAATATCTTTATATTTATTATGAAACAGTTTGTTTATAGGATCTGGCACAATGTTGTCAGCATAAGATAAGTTGGCACGAAAGTCTAATTATATCATATGAAAGCAGCATTTGCATATATGTCAGTCTCAGTTGCCCTGATAATTTAAGAAGGCATGCAGAGAAACAGTTTTAAACAGAAACTTTGAAAGAAATACCAAATTTTTAAGAGTAGCATTTAATTTTATTTTTTCAATAGTTAAAAAAAATTGCCCATACAAGACATTAACAGTGTTATACTTGAGCATAGATGGAACAAATGACAGGCTGACAGTATGTGTTCAGAAGGCTGCACAGGACAGAAGTAAAACTAGAGTGCGGTATGTTATAATATCTGACACCCCAAAATAAATTATGAGCTCATGAATGTAACTAGCTAGTTGACAATCTCAAGTTTGTTCCATACTTCCACCCATGTCCTGGGGTCAAACAAATGTTACTTCTTTAACAACAGTCTCTTTCCTCATCTTGTTTCAAAGAACCACTTGCAGATATTCAAGGTTACTTTCCTGCAAGAGAGAGGGAAGTTATCACATTTCTCTTAAGAAAATAGACTCTTCTCCACATTTGCCTAATACATGTATCTGGCTGTGCTACCTGAGTTATCTCACAGTGTAAAAAAAAGTCTTAGAAGCAATGTTTGTATATGAAGTGTCATTGTGATGTTCACTATGTAACCAGGCATTGCGGTTTAACCCCAGCTGAGAGCTAAGTACTCGCTCACACACCCTCCCCACAGTGGGGTGGGGAGGAGAATCTTAAAGAAAAAGGCGAATAAAACCAATGTGTTTTAGAATAGTAATAATAATAATAATAATAATAATAATAATAATATTGTACTAAAGAGGAGACAACAAAAGTGAGAGAGAAGAAGAAAAGCACAGAAAAACAAGTGATGCTCAGTACAATTGCTCACCCCCTGCTGACCAAAGTCCAGCCTATCCCTGAGCTGTGAAAGGCAGCTCCCAGCCAGTTTATATATTGAGCATGATGTTCTATGGTATGGAATAACCCTTGGGCCAGTTTGGGTCAGCTGTCCTGGCCAGGCTTCCTCCTGGCCTCTTGTGCAGTGGCAGAGCATAAGAAACTGAAAATTCTTACTGCTCAGCAACAACTAAAGCTTCAGTGTGTTATCAACATTGTCCTGTAACAGCTACTAGCAAGAAAGAAAAGAAAAACTCTATCCATGAAACCAGGACACTAGGAATAATAAATAAAAGTGTTTAATTTCTCTTTTACACTCCTCTACACTCTAAGAACATCACATACAGGTATTTCTGAGATGATCACCTTGTTCTGAAGTATCAGAATGTGTTTAAATTTCTTCTCTATAGCAGTACTTTCTTTCAGTTTGTATGTTTTTAATGAGAACTGAAACAAATGCTTACTTTCATCTAGATGGTATCTGAAGCAGTGTTTTGCAGATGTACATGTCCCTACATAATTTAACTGGCTTTAGCAATGTTTGAGAATAATTTAGAGTCCTCTGAGTCCTCTGCTGACTCAGTTACAAAGCATGCTGGAAAAGCAGAGAATGGTGTTCTTATCGTGTACCCTCCTGTGGTACCACCAGTGCTCTACTTGATGCTGCTTTTTTTGATTGATATAGCCGAATATCTCAGTCCATTCAGAGGGATCTATGTACACTCTGCATAGCTGGAGGCTAGAGACACCTCTTAGGAGATGTGATAGAAATATTTTAATGAGAATATTGCATTAAAAGAATCCTTGCAGTAAATAAACCAAGTTTGGTTCGGTTTCTTTTTTTTTTTTTAATGGATGCACTGATGTTTACAGAGGTAATTATCTTGTACAGAATCGGCACCTTTAGCTACAGTAAAGGCTCTCAGAATACTTTCCATGCAGCCTCAGTAGAACTCTTCATTTGAAAAGGTAATCAAAATTTAATAGCAAAAATCTAAGGTTGATACTTATCCAAGCTTTTCTCATTTGGAGCTGGACAAGAAAATGAGAGAAAATATCTCAGAATCTGAAGGGTATTGAAGGGAGACCACTTCAGATATTTTTGAGCATAAATCAACTCACTAGCTAAATTAAGGTGTACATGCTGTGCAACTTCAGCTCACTCAAAATGCAAAGCCTGGGGGTTTTTTTTGGTAGGCCTTCCAGCAAAAACAGTCCCAAAATAAAAATACATAAATCCATTCCAGTCTGGGCTGCCTGCAGGGATGTGAGAGAAATAAAACAAGATGTATTTATGACATCTGGAGCAGGCTCAGTACAATGAGGTTTGGACCAAAGACTGAATCACCATTTGCTAAGCTATCCACAGTGACAGTGAGCCGAGAAGGAACATAGCAAACCATTTACCTAATAATGGAATAAATAGTCTAGATCTTTTTTAACAAAACTATTTTGAAAAATATTTCAGTATGGGCTAAAAAATGTGACTAATAAAACCCCTTAATTTTGTCCAGGAGCGCTTGCAATAAGTCAGAAGGAATGCAGCTTCTATCCTTCTACCATTTTCACCACAGAAATAAAGCAGGTAATTTACAAGATGCCAGAAATTTGCTTGCCAGGACAGAACAGCATTTATTGTTGTGCTCAGTTGAAGGTTTTTTGTTATTTTTTTGAGGTGTGGGAACAAGAATAGCACTCCGGTGAACATCAAAACAGTTTGACAATTTTTTTTAGCAGCATTACAAACAAAGTCATGATCTGCTTGCAGTGTTGACAGAATTAAAGATATTACGGCAAAGGTAAATATTCTAAATTCCAACCAATATTGGTTGAGTGAATTTGACTTATGGAATTTCTTGCACACCACCAAAAGCAATGTCATGAATATTAATCCTGTCTCTAGGTTAAAGAAGGAGCAGAAATACTGGAAATTAGATTTATCAATATTAAATACAGAAGTAATTTAAATTCTAAACATGTTTTAATCTTGACACTATTTGATACAGAAGTCTCGTACCTGTCTCTTTACACAAAGAGAAAAAAAAAAGTTGGTTTTTTTTTTAATATGCTTCCTCAAAAGTCTGTAACATCATCTGGATTAAAAAAAAACAAATCCACAAATAATTTTGCTGTTACCCTTAAGCTGACAGCAGGAAGCATGAAGCTAAACAATACTTGGGTTTTAATTGATATATCTGATATAAATCCTTTCCTTTTAGTGTTTGGATTTGGTAAATCTTGTTCTCCAGTGCACAGGTCTTCTTTTCATGTCTAGTTTTTAAAGTTCCTATTCTGTCAGAATCCTCACAATCAAAATTCAAAGTAATAATTTTGTTTAAGCAAATATAATACTGGAATATATACTGGTTCAGTATAGTTTAGCAACCTCTCATTTAGAGAGAAAATCCATTGAGAGGAGAAGAGTAAACACAGAATGGAAGTTTGCTGAGAATCAATAAACATTTAGGAAAGCACTGGAGATGAGAATGTGTAAAATTGCTATCAAGCATCCGTGTTGGTACATTTATTCACTGTTCTTGTAAATGTGGAATTGTTAGTGCAGTACTGTCTCCGCTGAAGTCAGAGGAGAAGGAGTTGGTTTTCTGACATGGATCCAGGTGGATTTACAGAGGTTTATTGTATCGCTGAGAAATGGCTTGTCTGAAAAGTACAGAGAATATTCCACAAGAGCCTTGGTTTTGCAATATGACCAGGAAAAACACTGCACCTCGTTTTGCAACTTAGTCCCATGAAAACTGAGTTACCTGTAGCAATTACATTCATAACTAATGTTGGGTTTAAGGCATGCAGCACCTTCATTAATGTGCAATTAACTGCCCCTATGAAAGAGAGGAGAAAAGCAAGCTAGGCTGTATCTTGGACTCAGTCCTTTGAAAAGCGGTTTTCAAAGAACACCAGCATTCCCACAGCCATAGATACAAATCCATGGAGGTCATGTCCTCCTTATTTACTTTTTCAGGTGCATGACCAGTTTCTAATCTCCTCAGAAGTTACTTTGTTGTGACAATGTGTAAAAAAGTCCTGAAGCTGCTCTGAAATTCTTTCTTCCCAAGAGTAAAAGTGACAGGCAAGAACCCAGAAGCCCACCTGCCTGGCCCTCATTCTGCAGGTAAAGCCTCTCTGCACGAGTAGACAGCCAGCAGATGGTGCCAGTAGTGGCCAGGAGCTCTGTGTGGACTGGGGGGATGTGTCCAGCCCTGGCAAGGTGTACCATGACACCTGGGTGCCTCAGAATTCCTGGTGGGGGGTCAGTGTGCTTCTCAGAGCAGAGGAACTGCTTGGCTGTTTAATTTCTGAGAGTCTCTCTTTTGGGTTTGCTTTAGCTGGCTGTAGTGTGGAGGGGGGCAACACTAAGTGGAGAGGCTCTAAGTCCCACCTTGCCAGCTGCTGGCCCTGGAAAGGTCTCACTGCAGCAGGCAGCATCAGGGCCCCTTCTACACTGGCTCCATGGGTGTCCCTTAAGCACTGGGCATGGTGCCAAGTGATATTTCACAGCTTCAGGCTAAAGTGAAGATGCAGCTGGAAAAGCAGTAGGTGAGCTAGCAAGATGTTCTTGTACATATTTGGAAAATTACAGGCCATTAAGTTTGATTCAGTATTGCCTGTTAATCCAGGACTGCTGTTCTTTCCTCCTCAGATTGGTCCAAACACAAGGAAGAATGCAAGTCCACTCATGAGGAAAAGTTTTCAGGGGATTATTGTCTCAAGCATTAAACAGATCTCAAGAGTGTTATCATACACATCAGATCAAGGAGCACTTCAAAGGCTGTTCTTGCTCTTGTGTAGGACCTTGTTCCCTGTAGCTGCAGACTGACAGACCTCTGCACTTGTGTTTCCCCATCTCCAGATAACTGTTTTTCTGAGTATTTGAATTTACCTTTCAAGCTTCCTCTTTTCATAGTGTTGCAATATATTTTCTCATCTAGACAGTATCAGCTTAGTTGGCTCCAAAGGACTAGTCATGGATCCACACAGTCTTTTGAATGAAATTTTCACTGTAAAATAACAAATTATTAAGCATTGTCTCTGTCATATTTCTCTTTACCTTTTAGCCCATTTTATGTAGCCAGAGTTCAAGGTGGGCAGTTTCTGATAATCAAGCACTAAATAAAAAATTCTGTTTCATAAAGTATAATCATAGAATGCTTTGGTTTGGAAGGAACCTTAAAGATCATGTAGTTCCAACCCTCTGCCATGGGCAGGGACACCTCCCACTAGACCAGGTTGCTCAGGGCTCCATCCAGCCTGGTCTTGAATAATTCCAGGGATGGGGCATCCACAGCTTCTCTGGACCACCCATTCCAGTGCCTCACCACCCTCACAGTAAATAATTTCTTCCTAATATCTAATTTAAATCTTCTCCCTTTCACTGTGAAGCCATTCCCCTTGTCCTGTCACTAAAAGTCCTTGTAAATAATCTTTCTTCATCTCTCTTGTAGGCTCCCTTCAGGTACTGAAAGGACACAAGCAGGTGGCCCCAAAGCCTTCTCTTTTCCAGGCTGGACAAATGCAGTTCTCTCAGCCTTTCCTCACGGGAGAGGTGCTTCATCCCTCTGATCAACCTGGTGGCCTCCTCTGCTCTTACATAATGTTGTAACTAACACAATCACATGGGAAAATGCAGAACAAGTCTTATTTTTTCTCTTTAGTGTTGCAAACAGTTTAATGATGAGCTACTGGAATTAGAGACTGTCATGGTTTTAAGTCCAGCTGGAGATGAAACACCACACAGCCACTCACTCAGCCTCTTCTTTCTTTCCCCCCCCACTTCAATGGAATGGGGAGGAGCACTGAAGTAAATCTTGTATGTTAAGACCAGTTAAATAACTGAAAACGAAGTAAAATACAATAATAATGGTAAATAATAATAACGATAATAAAAAGGAAAAAAACCAACAAGTATGACCACCAATTGCTCACCACCTGCTGACAGATGCCAGAGCCCCCTTCCCAAACCCAGATCAGCCATCCTTTCAGGTGATTCCCCGTTTATAAACTGAGCATGACGTTCTGTGGTGTGGAATAACCCTTTGGTTATTTCGGGTCACCTGTCCCAGCTGTGCTTCCCCCCAGTTACTGGCAGAGCATGGGACAAGGAAGAAAATAGACTTAGGATAAACATGATTTACCAAAACACCAAAACATCAGTGTGTTATCAACACCATTTGCATTCTGAATGCGGAACAGAGCACTGTGACAGGTACTGAGAAGGCATTATCTGTACCACAGCTGGAACCAGGACGGAGTTGCTCCAGGCAGGCACCATCCCCTCCAGTCGGGCTCTGCACGGCCCCGATTTTGCTCCATGAGCTCAGACCGTCCGTGTTCTCCTCCCTGTCCTGCTTTTTCCCGCTAGATGGAGCTGCGAGGTACGGCATGAGCCACAAAGGCAGCCTTTGATGTGAGGGAAAAACACACATTTCTGAAGAAAACCCAAAATGACAGCGGCAGAAATGCTTGCAAATGTTCTGGAGTTCTCATAGATGCCTTGTAAAAAGCATGTCCCATTTCCAGCGCATAAATTTTGTGGCATCTATACCTCACTGTAATTTTCTGAGGACTGTTTGGAAGGAAGGGCTACATTCTCAAAACAGTGCAAATTTTATTTCCATAGACGTCAGTTTGCTAAAAATTGAGAATGTGAACATGCTTGCAGGTATTCTGCAGGAAAACTTAATTACACAGCTTGAACTTCTGATACTTTTTGCAGCCTCTCGAAAGAAGTAAATTTATTTACGTCTGAGCCTTTTTTTTCCTACCAGATCTAACACTATAGTGTTTCAGGTCAGGAAGATGAGCTTTAAAACACTTGCATATATCAAAAATATTGTTTAAGCTCTTTTTATTATGACCCTAGTTAATGTTACACAACTTAGTGGGTTATTTGAAATAGCTGTTTTCCCATCCACTCCATGAAAAAAGAGAGACTACACAGCAGGAGATGTTCGCTGGTACACAGTTTTTTCTCAATGTTATTGCAATGACAGCTTTGGGTTGGTGGTTGACATTAAAATGAAAGAAAAATATTTTCCAGCGCAGATAGTTAAAGCGCCAAGGCCATGACAAAGTTGTTTAGCAGTAAAAGAATTGACTTTTAGAGACTCTTTAAAAGAAGCCTGAAGCAAATTAGAGGCACAATGTCATATCAGACAGTAGCACCACTTTTTAACTGGAAAATAAAGCTATTTGAAGATGCCAGCTCAATAATTGCTTTGCATTAGCTAAACGCAATGATATCAGCATCTTCAGAATCTGTGACTCTGGTTTCCTTTATGTTGCTATGATACCATATTATTATTTGATATGATATGCTTTATCAGGAACCAGCATAGGAATAATGGTCAAGAGTAAAAATGAATAATTCAAATCAAGAAAATTCTCCCTTTTCAAAAAACACTGTTTATCACACAGTTTTCCTCTGAAAAGAGACCCTGTGAAACCGATATCCGTAGGTTTCCTGTTTACTGTCTTTCAAGAGCTCCAGTATCAAATATGATTACTTTCCAAGCTGTTGGCTTTTCCTAACTGCTATTTCTTCAAACTAATCTATGGTACAGACTGATTTCCTGGGCCTCTGAAATAGAATACTAAAGGTGATTTTCAAAGAAGATACTGAAGATGATTTTTGCAGGGGGTCCAGTTCATATAGCCCGTTGCCAAGCTGATGAGGGTAAGTAGGTACACAGGAGGCAGCTGACTAAATCATTCTCATGGGAATGGGTAAAGCACAATAAACTCTGTCCATTTATCAAAGGTGAAAATAGAGGTGATTGACATTTTTCACTAACATTTAGAGAATCAAGCTCAAGATCCTTTGTTTGGTGTACCTTTGGCTGGTCGCCTTCATCCCTGGAGATCAGGGGGCCTGCAAAATCCATCAAGGACCCAGGAGCCCCGACTCCACTGGGCTGTGAGGGGAGGCAGAGCAGGATGCAGGGCAGCCCAGTGTGATACAATCATGCTCTTCCATGGAGCCAGGGCCACAGCAGCCCGGGCTTTATCCCACGGACCCTTGTGATGCATTCAGCCCTCCCATGAAGTTTATCTACATTTAAGAAATTCAGTCATACCATTATAGGGCCATAAGGGTCTGGGGCACATGTGGTCAGTGAAGTAACATTTGATGCTATTTCAAAATGGAGCTTCTAACAAATTTGTAGTTCCCAGGAAATTTTGAATAGTTTCATTTGATCAGATGATTTAGAGTGAAATCAAATTTTGAAATGTAATTTGTCATAAATTAGAAACCCTTCTTCTCTGTAGTGAAGACATCTTCTGCCACTAACACAAGAATGCAAGAGTTTATATGCCAGGATATCATCAGGGTTAGAAAGGATTGCTTTAAATTTACTTAACCCAGTAAAAGTGAACTCAGGTTCAGACTGTTTAAGACAAAAGCAAAGAAACAGCTAAAGGATAGAAGAAAAAACAGTTATAATTCTCTGTTCTATATTTACATAATCTTATTTTATACCATATTTTGTGTCCTTGTCTTCTCGCACTCTGGTAATTACCTCTTTAAACATTTACCTTGGAAATAGACAAAGTTCTGTAGGCTGAGTACATGATACTGAGTGAAACAAATGGACACTGGTGTAGTCCTCTTGAAACACCACACCACACCAAGTATGAATGCACAAAACAACACTAAGGGGTTTTAGCAAAACAGAGCAAGAATTCATATTCCTTTGTATTATATGTATTTCCCATGGCAGATATGCAAAAAATGAATAGCTATTTTATTAACCAACCCACTCATACTATATTATTCTTTGTTAGCTTAAGTGTCCAGTGTGAAAATTTAAACATATATATGCTTAATATTTAGATAATTATCTGTTATAAACTATGTATTTTTACAGACAATTCACCTATGGACATGCTTTGCATGCTGATGCAAGTTAAAGATGGCTGTTGCTGGTTTATGACATGCAAAGTCTTATCATCTGTTAAAAAGAGTCAGACCAAAAGACCACAAAAATTATGTGGTTGCCTTTTCCTGGAGAGTCTGTCTGTGGTAGCCTGCAGTATCATGAGGGGATAAATGAATTTGCTATAAATGAACCAGTTTGGCCAAAATCGGTACAATCCCTAATGGAACATCAGCCCAGACTGATCAGTTTTATCAGGCTTGCATTAGCATACAAAGTACACCCATAGGTGAATTTAACAAAAATTCATTCTTGCACTGTAAGCTATCTTTACCCAGAGACTACCTTTACCCAGAGCACAGAACACTCATTTCAGTATCTAAATAAATTCTCTTCTGCTTTGTGACAGGAAAATAAAGATTGATTCAGCCCATTTGATACCTGCTAATTTAGAAAACAAGAGGAACTCTATCCATTTAAAATGTCTTTCACAAACAGCACAGATATTCCTTTTCTCAAGAACAAGAGATTTACTGCTGCATCTGCAGTATATTTTTAAAAACACCTGAGATGTGTAAAGTGCCCTGGATCACTGATAGCAAAAACACAGAACTAGGAGGGCCCTGACACAGTTAGACAGATTTGCTGCCATTGAGTACTTAGGCATTGACTAGAATTAAAAGAACCTTCTTAAGCAAGCAATTCACTTAGTGCCAATTTTGACATTACTTTGCATTTCCTTTAAACGTCTGCAAAATTCCCACAGCCACCACAACTGTGTATTTCTACAGGTACCAGCAGGACTTCACATGATTTTTTGTCTAATGTAGACCTGAATATGGTGGGGCTGTGGGATGTTCAGTGTGATTTGTTGTATGAGCAAATGAAACTGGGGATGACTGTATGTACCTAAAGACCCACTCACCACGGTGACATTTGCATTGGTTAGGGCATGAGCTAGTTTTAGTTTCAAAGTCGTACCCTGGGCTAGTGAAATTAGAATTCACACCTTTCAAATTATGTTCAAATATGCTCTGTCAACATTAGCTGCCATTCTTACTGACAAGAAACCAGAATCTCTTGATTATCAAATTTGAACTTAGCTTGATCAAGCACGATTTGTTCTTCACCTCCCAACTCTGGACCTGCAGGTCGAGGAGAAGCACAGCAGAAAACAGGCAGGGATGGGCCACATTTTATCTCCTTCTTCCCCTGCTCTCCTTAAAGCTAGCTACTACTATTTTGTCTGCAGCTACTTAATTCTTTATTCTGTTTTTAGTATCTCTACTTTCTGAGGTTCTTCCAGTTTAGTACTGAGATATCTCAGAGCCCAGATTTACTTCCAGACCCTCCAAGATTTGTTTTTTCAACTTATGATCTCAATAAGAAAAAAAAATCTTTTCAGCCAGAGGAAGACAGAGATGTCAGCTTCTCTTCAGTATATAAATGGTATCCTGCTGGACAAGATCCCTATCTTACAGGTTAACCTATGGACAAGGCTCAGCTGTGGCAGTGTTACCAGTCTGTAAGTACGTATCTGGTACACCTGTTCTATTACTTGCTTGATGTTCTGCCCTTTTGCTGGGCTTCTGGGAGTACCAGGCATCACTAGAACCACAGTCTCATTTACACCAGGTCACTGGCTCCTACATGTTCAGGATAATACTGGGTTGTTTTCTCCCCTACCTGTTTCAGAAAGTGTCGCCATGATATGGCAGCAGCAGGGTTTGTCTTAGCTGTATGACGCCTCCCTAGCAAATGCAAAGGCAGAAAAGCAAGGTAACACCTCCTTCAGGAGGACATTTTTCTTCTACTTGAAGAACCCAACCATGTGAGCAGCGTTGACAACAGGGATGTCACAAACCATATTATTAGTAGAAAACAGGATTACTGAACTGCCGAAGTACGATCTTAAGTTAAACCTTGCCCTAACCTTGTCAAGGTCACAGAGGTGTGATGTTATCTTCATCTTTATAGGAGGTCTCATATTTCTGATGGTTTTCCCTGTTCGTTTTAGAGAGCAACTGCAAGATTTTCAGCCCTGAATATAATACACAGCATAAGCAGCTGGGGACAGCTGTAGCTGTTGTTAATGTCTTGTTAAATGGATACTGTTAAATAGAATAAGTACTTTTCAGGAAAAATTTTATAGAAAAATTTTTCTCTGATATTGCTATGGTGTCACAAAAGGGAGCATATACCAAAGAATTCATTGCTTGGTCCACACTGTTAAACATTCACTGCTGAGAAAAGACATAAATAATGTAAAAATTGACTCTCATACGGGAACATTCCTTGACTCATTGAAGTATCTATCATGCCTTCCTTCCTTTTCGTGCAAGACCTTTGAATTAGATGTCCACTGTTGAAAATATTTCTACAAGTCTCTCGTGAAATCAGTTGCTGTTTGTGGAGGGAGATGCTTAGTATGCATTGCCATATGCAAAGTATGAAGGCAGACCTTGTGCAGTACCAATAAATAATCAGAGTAAATGAAGTCATTCATTAAGTTAATCCTTAAAACTTAAAATGTAAATATCCCTGCTTTAACCAGAGACCCAGTGTCATTTGTGTCACCACATACAGCTCTTAAACTAGAGAAAGTGCACTGACAAAGCCTAACTGGAGAGAAGAATTTGATAATGAAAAGCAGTGATTCTATTTTCAGAAAGGTAGCATATACTCTTTTTCCTGAAAAAAAAAGTATTTATTACAGTAAGCACTCAAAAAAAAAAAAAANCAAAGCTGCCCTCAGCTCAACCAGCAGCGTTATGATTCCTGTAACACATTCCAAAGGTTTCTGCACTGGGCTTCTAACTATGGTAAATTCCTCATGTCATAAATCCAGCTGAACTTTTAGAAGTAGTACATCCAAGGATAGATGGAGGAGGAAAAGAAGACTACTGAGTAAGATAACAGCTGTTTGTAGGTGGAAGGTACAAATATGAAGGAATGGTTATAAGGCAAGTAAGAAAGTATTTGAAAGTATCAAAACTCTTAAAAGACTGCCTCTAATGCAGCCTCTGTTGTTTCTATCCTGTCAAGTATTCATATTGATAAATTCTGTCTGCCTAGAATCAGAACCCTGGCCCAGGGGGAATTGCTCTCCAGGAACACTCAGCTGCCTCCCACAGTCAGTGGCACAGTTCACTTAATATTTTATGGAGTTCTGCATTTGAGAAGATGTAGCCCCTGTTCACTCCTTGCAGTAAGCAAGTTACAGCACACAAAACATCTCTCTTACTGGATTGTTTTGATTTTTTTTTCTCAAGTTTTAAAAAATTTCTCATGTTCTGCAAAAATAACATTTGATATGGAAAACTAAAATGTGAGGGATCCCAGAATAACCTATATCAAGAGCTCAGTGTACATCACGTATATGACATTCTCTATAGCAATGCACATAACGTCTATGACAATATTATGTAAATTGGCAAGGAATGCAAATAATAATAATGATAGTAAGGTCTCCTACAGGTATGTTGGCCAGAAAAATAAACTGATACATACAGAAGTCCTCTAAAAAGCTCTAATTGTGGTAAACAAATGCTTTCTGACCTTTTATTTTTAATTTCATTTTAAAAAAGGGTCCCATTTGAGCAACTTGTCTCAGTATCAGCTACAGATAACACAGAAATGGGCAACTCTAGAGTACTGTTCATTAAACCTTGCAACAGTACTCAAAAATAGATCAGATAATTTGTACCTTCTCTCCACCACCTACAAAGAGAAGACAGATTAGTCATTTAAAAAATGGCTGTAAATAGATAAAGATGAATCCTACCCCCAATTTGCTATTAAGTCTGTCTTCCCTAACTAAAACATTGTAATTTTCTGTGTCCAACAATTTCTCTGTGTTGGCTAGATAAATGATAGGGGGTTTTTAAGAATGGTCATGTTTATGCTTGCCACCTAGTAAAATTTGGTACAGCTCTCTCAGCAATACTGTAATATAAATAATGCATGTGTTCGCCAAAAAGCTTAAAAATTGCTAAGCATCAATTGCAGTATCTAAACCAGTAGCTTTATTAGGTAATAGGCAGTTGCATATGAAATCCTGCTTACAAAATCAAAAATTCAAATGTAGGGGAAAAGCAGCTATCTCATTAAAACTTTTTGTATCTGTAACAGTGTTCCCAAACTTTTGCGTGGAGCACTCTTGGATAGATTACTAGCAAATATGCATTTTAATAGACCTCTTCTTACTCATATTCCTAACATAATGACCTGGAAATCTATTTTGATTTCTCCTGCTTCATGTTTCTTTCATTCTGGCACTTCTCTCTCTTATGTGGGATCTTTATATTCCTTGTCATTCACTCTTCTTTGTCCTTTTTCTTGAGCCATCCCTCCTCATATTGTCCCTGGAAATTTGGATTAACACCTTCATGTCACGAAGTCACCGGCAAAGATTCCATGGTGACTTCATCTAAGTTTCTTCACCGATTTCTGCAGATGCTTCCCCATTATAGCAATTAAAGAGCAAGATGATACTGAAACAAGCTTTTATACTGCAATTCATAGTCAGGTCAGTTCTCCAGGCAAGAAGTTTCAGTCCTGCAGTAAAAAAATGCCCAGCATTTTTTGTGAAGTAGACTGACAAAAGGCTTTCTAAGCTTCCCCTCTACAGGTAAGGCAAAATGTGCAATAAAATCTTCAAATTAATACAAATTAATGGGTATGGACATGCTGAAAATCTTCACATTTATAACATGTAAAACAAATCTTTATTCTATATATGGAGAAGTATGGAATGTATTATTTTCTGTAGGCAAACTCAAGGCTCTGATTAGGCAAAGCCATCTCTTTCTAAGCCATTGCCTTGCTTCTGGTGCAATTTTCATTTTGAAAAAACATGGTATAAGATATCCTTGCATGCAGTGAATTTGTTTGGATTCAGTTAGGTTAGTGCTTGAATTCCATGTGGAATAAGGAACACGTGTCAGCTCTGTTTGCCTTCAGGCCAATGAAAAGGAATCTGTCCATGGAAATTAGATAATTTCTGAGCAATGTAATTTAAATATTCCTCTCTTCTCCCCATATTGTGAAAGATAGTGTCAAGCACTGCAAGATGAAAATCAGAAGCAGCTCAGACATTCATTTTGGCTTGGTGACTTGGTATTATCTTCCAAATCCATGCAAATTACTGGTAGACAAAACAGCATTCAAGATGCTCTTGACTTATTCATAAGAGATAAGAGATACCAGACATGCACAAGCTCCCTTAGTTTCTGAAAGAACTGGAGTTCCTCAGCAACATATTTTCCCTAAAGATTTTGAGTCTTTGTCATTTCTCACTGGACTGCTAGTGAAGGTCATATTTGAAAGTAACAGCTGATTTATCTGAGATTATCAAGTTAACTGTATTTTCTAGTTTTCTATCACAGTGCTCCAGCAAAAATATTACAAACATGAAACCTGCCAGATTCTGGATGAGTCTGAAATGACCTGATAAAACTCATGGCGCTTTGCCTGAGCAAATCAAGCCTCACACAACAAACAGACAAACAGAAAAAAAAACAACAAAAAAACCCCAAACCACAACCAATTGAATGGAATGAAAAGTTCTGTGTCTTTATGGGGCAATGCCCGAAATCATCTGGAAATTGGATTTGGGAATGTTCACCTCCAAAGATTTTTCCACCACAGTTCATGACCATTAGAGGATGGATGACAACCAGCCATTATCAGCCAGTTGAATGTCCTTCCAAGCTCAAGGACTATTTATACTATTAGAAAAGTATCAGTAATTTTGAGAAGCTGGTGTCTCAAACTCCAATTTACTTTAGTGCCTTATAATAATAACAGCAATCCAGAAATGATGCAGGTAAATTTTATCAGCATGCCTTTGGAAGCCCTCAGAGCTCTTAGCAATATTGCGCCGCTAAAGGACAATCCCCTCTGGTATTTCCTGCAGAGTAGGTAACTCCTCTTCCTCCATCCTGCCCCCAGTCCAGGAAACCTCCTTGACTGGTTCCCTACATCTGGAAAAAGCCCAAATAATCATCCTAGGGAATAATAATGATCAAATGGATGGTTTTGATTCATGCAGGAGAATGCTTTGTAACTCTTCAGCTGGTAACTTACATTGTCCATATAAAGTGTGTAAGTCTTCTAAAATAAATTACTAATGGTACTTTTTAAACCATACATTTTTCTCACTTAGAATATGCACAAAGACAGAGAGAGATAGGTATATGTACAGACCTTCGTATATTCAAAATGGCCCCAAATAAAAATAATATCATAAAATAATGCTAAACTTTGGAGTACTACATCCAAGGCTCAATATGCTTAATAGATCTGTATATACTAAGAGGAAAATTCAAAACTTTCTTTCCTTGGAATGTCTTTTACTTATGACATATTTTCATATTTCACTTGATACTGTCTACTGACCTGGTTTTCCATGCATGCCTTAACCATTTTAATTGATCTCCTCATTGCCCAAAGCATAGTATTGCAATTCTACAATCTGCTATTCACTTCGTATGAAAAAAATTCCTTAGCTCCTCTGGGAGTTATTGAACAGCATATACAGCAGCCTAATCACAAAGTTGCTTTACATTTTTAATCTTTTGCTTGTAGAGCACTGTTCTTCCTTACATGGGAAAAGAATTTTGATAATTTTGGAACCAAGACTATCATTGCCAACATTCTTTTGGGAGCCCTATAAAGAACTTTGGTGTAACAACACAAAACACAATGCCTCATGGAAAATGCAGAGAATACAGTGAAAGTGCCCAGGGAGTTCTAAGGCTACAGCTTAAAATCTCTACGAATTAAATCTTACTACTATTTTCTGTTATAACGGTTTTGCAGCAGACTGACCTGATGGAAATGCTAATACACTGTGGTTTCTGATTGTGACAGATTGTTGACTTCCAATGAGTGTGGGTTCCTTTTGATCTTTTTTTGTCAGAGTTGTAGGTACTCTGTGTGAGTTAAACGTTAACACAATTTGTTGTCTTTGCAACAGTTATGTTTGCTTGGTTTTGTGTAGTACAGTGATGCACTCAGAAATCATCCTTTTGCAAAATACTGAGGTGAGGTGAAAGATATGAATTGACTAATATGGAAAACTACATAAGTGAAGACTGAAAGGGGGGAGCATTACCAATTACTAATTACAGTATTGGTATGTTCAATATAGACACATTTCTTCATACTGATAAATCTTGAAGAAGATGAGCAGGCCGGATCAAAACTGGTCATTTATCACAGCAGCACATGTTAAATTGTCACCAACTCACTCAGGAAATATTATTAAAAGATAATATTGTTTTCTTATGACCTAGGACTTAAAAAACTTATGTTTCTTTTCTCAAGTTTTCTATCAAAAATATTAACCATTCCAAATGATTTCTGCTTTCTGCCTGGAACTGATATTGTACAGTTTTTTTCTGTGTTTATGTCTCGATATTCAGAGGCTGGCAGTCTTAAAAATGTAAATGTACATTTTAACATGCCAGAGACCCTTAAAAAAGGCAACACAGAATAAGTTAATAACATTTCCATGTAAAATTTGTCAATCGTTACTATTTTCTACCTGGGCTGAAAAAAACCTGCTGGAGTATCCAAACTACTGGGGCACCTGAGACACAAGGATGCCACATGTCCCATCTTCAGATCTGTATGGAGCTTGAGGAGGAAAGTGTGAATGCTTTTTTGCTCCACTTGAGTCAATTTAGCCATTTCTAGTCAAAGTGCATGTTAATCTCTGATCTTTAACTACTGCCAGGAAGAAGTGTGAAACCAGAGTGTAGGTCAAGTGTGGGAAAGTGCTCATTCCCCTGGATGCCTGAGGCTTTCAGTTATAATACTTTAAAATTATGTTATTTTCCTCATGACTGATCCGGGCCTGTTTTTAATGACAGCAGTTTAAGCTAAATTATTTTTATTTTAGTCACTGCTCAAGTCCAGGTTGAGCTTCAAAAGCAGAGCCATCCCTGTCAAGTGGCAAGAAACCATGAAATATAATTAGAATTATTGGTACCCTGTACTCAAAAAAGACTTAAACCAGAATTATGTAATTATTTTTCTTTAGAAGAGCTTGTCTGCTGGATTTACTTTCCTATTAAATCCAAGAATAGAGTAAGTCTTCTAACACATTCTGTCAAATAGCAGTACAGAATTTAGTAAAATAATTTTATTGACCTTAACTCTGCCTTGCTCCGGGTGTCTTTGTGCCTAGAGCGACTAGGGGTCTTTCGCATTGCTTTCTCTCCAAACAACTGGGTCTTCAAGATAGGAAGCTCCCTTAGACATTTTCTACACACTCATGGCAAAGCCTCTATTGTCCCCAGTCACACAATAATCCTTAAATAATCTTCCCTCATGCCTTTATTCTGACACCATGCAATTGTTTTGCTGTTGTAGCTTGCATGAGCGCTGGAGGGAAGGCATTTCTTCTCATGAAACTGCTCATGCTCCTCACTGCTGAGGGACACAGATGCTTCACGGACACCAACCAGCACGACACTTCTGTCAAGCATACCAGCCTCACCTCAGTTCACCAATGGAGCAAACTTGCAGAGGAAAAAGATTAAACACAGGTCATCATTTCTGCCTGGATGGGTAACTGGACCCCAAAAATTCTGACCCTTAGTTGCTCACTTTTCTGAGTCCAAATGGATAACAGGGGGTCCATCAGTTAATACATGAGTCTGGTCCAGTCGCAAATGCCAAACTCAGTTTTATGATTGGTCATTGCTAATTTATTTGAGCAGGTTTATCCCAAATTAATATGGCTCACTTCCTGCCTTCTTTTTTTTTCTTTTAAATATATCTGTTGCACTTTCTTTATTGGAGATTTTTACCTTTCAAAGAAAAATAGCATGCAATGAGTTTTTGAAGCTAGGAGGAATACTGATGCAGTGTCTCAGTGTATTATAAAAAAGTGCTACTTTCAGAGTCACGATGAGAATAATACATTCAGAACCTTTACCTTAATAGAAGGAGATAGGGAGTTATTAGTTTTGAAGACACAAAATAAATTTTCTGTTCAATATATTAGGCAATTCACAACATGATACAATACTCAACATATGTCTTATAATATTAAAGTCTATATTTTAATATTTTTCATATTAGGTTTATTGGTCTGGATTTCTGGTTTTTCCTTGTGTGTACTTGGAAACAGAACCTCATATCTGAGGCTTCTTGGAGGCCTGGTTAGAATACATGAATCAAGTGAAAACTAATGTTATCAAATATTTCTTACAGGACTGGCACTATAGTAACTGTGATCTTACTTTTAATCATACTAATGTAAATGTGCTCAATTAACCAATAAAAAATTTTGTCTTCCCAGCCACGTTTGCTGGGAACCCACAAGCTAAAAATCTTGGGTTCATGTTGGATTCCTGCCACCTTCTGTTTTCTTGCATGCAGTAGAAATTTTTCAGTCCAGAGCAATCTTCCAGCAGTTCAGATTGTGGCTTCAGTGAAAAACTGCACGAGTTCGCCCAGACTGACTGAACTTTTAAGTCATAACCAGGGTTAGGACCCAGCCTGTGCATGACGTGGCAGTGGGTGACCTCATTTCCCCTCCCCGTATCAGAAGGTCAGCATCCATTACATATTTGCTCTTCAGAACTCACTGAAATAGCCATCAGTAGAAACACTGTCATCAAATAAGGAAATAAAATTAATAATATCCAATACGCAAAAAAAGGAGTGCAGTGAGAAAATATCTTTTTGTAGCAGTTTTTGGAATAAAACAGGATATGCAGATAAGTAATATTCCTGAAAAACTTCTTTATCCGCTATGTGGCTGTAGAGCATTACAATTCAAGGAGTGATAAAATAGAAATTTCCTCACACTTACTCATTAATACACTTCAGCTCAGCTTTGATACGGTTGAATTGATTCCTACTGCAGAAATCAAATAAATGTTCAGGAGTTCTCCTGAGATATTCAACCACATCACTGTGTTGCAAATAAAAGTGTAACCAGAAATGGCCTCAAAAGTGCATTTTGCTTCCAAGAAAATCTTTTCAGAGCTATAGGCAATTGACATTTGTTTCCATTTCAATTTGCAGATAGCTAAACTGCTTATCAATATTTGCTCTTCCCATTTAACTGCTTGAATATTAGCTCTGCCTGCTGTTTGTATCACCAAATAGAAACAAAATATGCTCTCTTTTACATACATGAAGTTTCCCCCTTCATCTCCTTCAACCTGAGCTAAAATTTATTTCCTCATCATTACTTTGCCCTTTTTGAAAATTTTTGTTCCTTTCTCCTAGATATTGAAAAAGAAATGTGTTTTAAAGGGATTTTTCCTCATTTATTTTCAACAAAAGAGGATGCTTTGATGTGGTGAAATGCTAATTTAATTTTTATATCAGTTCCATCAACTTTTCTGCCTAAATTAATTAATAAATCCACATTATAAACATAATTAGTGTTATTGTTCTAATTTTTTTTTTCATGGGATTTACGATTTATTTAAAAAAAATCTTCAGACACAGATATTTCTAAAGAAATAATTTGGGGGACTTTAAGTTACAAAAGATTCAGAGAAAGAATTTTATTTTTATAATGCATCATTTGCCTCCATTATGACATTGAAGTAATGAATAATAATTACAAAATCAGTAAGAAATAAGAAAAAATGTTTTCTTCTTTTCTGAATATCATAATATATTTAGCCTCCAGGTATACTCAAGAAAATGGCATCTTATCAAGGGCAACTAATGGTATTAATCAAAGTGACATTTGAATAAATGGCTTTGGCTTTATACAGAAGGATAATATGGATGATCTGCAGATATCAGTTGTTTATCACACTGAAGTATTTTGTTTAATGCCATTGCCTTGCCACCAATTCACTGGATGCAAACTGCTTATCGTTTCAAGGCTTATTCTAGTGGCAAAATATGAAACGAGAACCTTATGAATATGCAGAGTCTTTCCCCATGGCACTAACTGAGGTCTATTTATGGTTCTGATTTATGAGGCTTATGAGCACAGCTAGAATTTTAGTTCAGTGTTAACATTCCCTCTATGTGTGACATGACAGTTTATAGTTCACAGCATCTCTGCATTACATTTACTGGTAAATATAAATGATTTTTTTTTTTTTAATCCATTCATTTAAGATAAAAATCACCTCTCTAAACCTGTAAGGTTAGTTCTCATATACACTTGGGTAAGGGGGAGGGAGAAGAGATCATGGAGAGAGAACTCACAGAAACCTATCCCTGGAAGACATGCAAAGTCTTCTGATTCCCAGGCAATCAAAGAGCAGATTCCTGTGCCCAGCTGCAATGTTCCCCACTAGCAGGGAGGAGTGAAAATACAATAACTGAATCCAGTTAAAGTTGTCATTTCTGTGCCTTACTTATGCTTGGTACACCTCTCCAGTCCTCTCCCAGGTGCAACCTTAGCACACATAAGGAGCTTTGCATCTTAGCTGCAGGGACAACTTCTATGAATATCTGTGTCCACAGAATGTGGACCTTGTATGTCTGGATGACTACCACAGCCAACAGGAGGGTCAGTGTTTGCCCACAGCTAAGGAGGAAGAAACTGGGGATAGAGGGCAAGAACAAGGGCAGGAAACATTGAGCTGCAGCTTTGGGGTGCCTGCACCAGGAAAAAAGAGAATTTTGATGTCCGATTGGACAAGGAAGCAGAAAAAAACAGGCACAGCTTGAAGGAAGGAGTCTGTAATTAAACAGCTTTGGGTGTGCTGGGGTAATCAAGAGAAAGGGGATTTTATGAAAGGAAAAGTGTTAATCAACAATAACTATAGGAGAAGGAGAATCAGACAGGCTGTCACATGTAAAGACTGGAGTTTGATACCTTAACAGGGGTGCATTAGGCACTCAGTTTGGCCTTTTGGGTTAGGGCTTTCAATTCTTCAATGTAGAAGAGTATTTCCTACAGCTAGGAATAAGATGTAAGCAGGGAATAGAGAAGTTTCTGGGGGCATTCAGATCTCAAGTGGCAGGTTTGGTTATCCCACTCCTGCTCTGGTGTAAGTTTATTACAAAATATACCTTCAGGAGAAAAGAGTATTATTTTTTTCCTAGGTCACATTTGTAGAGCCACTGTTATTATTTTTAATTTTAAGTTTAATTATACATTGATTTTTTTTGCAGAATTTTCTCCTCTTCATTAATATTCTCCTCACTTTCTAGGAAATATCTTTGGAGTTTGTCTTTCAGAATTGTTTCCTTTAAATATTTTACTCCAGGGACCTCAGGCACTAAACTGTCTGCTTTTTCTACTTTCCTCTCGAGGCATATTGTCTAGCTTTCAGGCTTTATTACAGGTCTTTATTTTACTAAATATTAGTGGCAAATGGCTTTTTGACTGTAGCATCTGAAGCAGATCTTCCATAACCCTTTCCAAACTTGTCATTACTGCAAGGCTGTTTGCAAGACCTAATGACTCAGATTGGATACAGATAAATCTAGATTATTTCTGGGCCCCTGCCTTTGCTACTTCTCATCATCACAGCAGAGATCTACAGAACAACAACCCAACTGTGCAAGCTGGACAGGGGATACTAAGCATTTCAATATGCCCTGAGTAGAATGGTCTTAGAAACCATATGCCCTGGGGGATATCCAGTATATCCCAGCCATAGGTAGGTTTAAATGCAAGGTACTTGTTGCCTTGCAAAAAGAGTTAGAGGCTGTGTCTAATCAATGAAACTTGAGGACTCACTGCCCCTCACAAAAGCCCTAAACAGAAGTCAAACTGTTCATGAACTGACCTCCTCACTTGGTTCTCTTAAAAGTGTTACAAGGGTGTAGTGGTTTGGTTCAAAGTGCCCATTACTTACTTATTTTCCTTCTGTGAGATAAGAACCAGGAGAAAAGCAAAGCAGGCACAAAACTTAAACCTTAGAAGCATAAAGAAGTTTATTAACAGAACTAAAAGGCAGAAAAAAAAAGTTAGACTAAACCTTCAGAACACTTCTCCTCCCCCCACTTTCTTCCCTCCTCCCACCGACAACATGAAAAAACAACCCTCAAGGTTTTCCAGAGTCAGTTTACCATCTCTATAAGAACTTTCTCAGTCCACTTAGGGAGAGGAGTCTCTCTTGCTCATGCTATGGAGACATCTCCACACGAAAACAGTTAAACAGTTCTCTTGTGGCTCAGTGTCACAGCAAGGCCGCCCGGAATGGTTTCTCCTTGCCTGTGAAAGTCCCTTCCCTCAACTTGCAGCTTTCCCCACAACTGCTCGAGGGTTTCATCTTTAGCTAATGGGGTACCATTTTAAGGATGAGCTGTTCAGAAACAAAAGTTCTCTTTACCCATCTGTGGGTGCATATTCATCTCTAGGAACAGAGGTCCTCCCTTTCTCCGGTAGTGAGAGGGTCCTCATCTCCTTCAAAACAAAAGTTCTTTTCACCTGTCTGTAGGTGCATCTTTATCTCTAGGCACAGAGGCCCCCTTCTTCTCTGGCAGCAAGAGGGTCCTCATCACCTTCAACTGAAAAGGCACAGAGGCCTTCCTCTGGGAGCGAGAGAGTCTACATCACTTTCAACTCTCTCTGTTAAAACTTCTCAATAAATCACAGCTACTTCAGTAGTTGCTTAATGCAGCACAGGTACTTCTACCCATGGGTTGCGGTTTTGAACGCTCTGCCTCCCCCCACCATGCTTCATGAAATTACAACGGGAACACTGATATATATTATAGTCCATCACCACAGCCTTACAAGAGAATTTCAGCTTCCAGGAGAAGCATCTCCTCTTTCTCCTCTCTCAGGGTTTCAGCTCCTCCTTCTTCGCTGACTTTGGTGTCTCTGTGCTGTTTATTTCACGTGCCATCATCTGTCCTTTTCCTCTGACTCAGGAGAGGATTGAATGTCTGGAGGCTTCATCTGTTCTGGAGAAATCTTACAGCACTAAAAGAGTTAATCTCACCCGGCCTTGCAGCTGGAATTCGCTTATCTCTCCTTGCCGGGCAGCAGCAGTGGGTGAGGGGGGGCATGGCCCGTCCGGAGCAGCTGAGGGGGCCTGACCCGCCCGAAGCAGGGCTGGGGCCGGAGCAGGGCTGGGGGGCCGGGCCGGGCCGCAGATGGAACAGGGCCGCTCCAGGGTGGTCTCCTGACCCGCCCGAAGCATGGCTGGGGCCAGAGCAGGGCTGGGGGGCCGGGCCGGGCCGCAGATGGAACAGGGCCGCTCCAGGGTGGGCTCCTGGCCGGCCCGGCCAGGCCGAGCAGGGCCCGGCCCCGCTGGGCCGTGCCCCGGGCCTCCCCCAGTTCCCTGTCCGAAAGCCGGAAGCCAGAGAGAGCTTCCCGGCCTCTGTTCGTTCTTAAATGTGTATCACAGAGGCGTACCAAGCTTCTTAAGTGGCTTAAAGAAGTTGTCAATATTCCAACTAGCCAGTTGATTGGTTAGGTCAGGTCTAGAGGAAACTGTAAGCACCTCTTTGCAAAACAATCACTTCCGAGGCTGAAGGAGTCTTCCTCAAAAACTCAAACTATGCTAACCCATGACAGAGGGGTTTAAAATTAAGCATTAATCAGGTGGCCAAGTGAGCTCCTCATCACAGCATCACAGCTGTCTGTTTATAACCACAGGAACCAGACATGTTTCAGAGAAATAAATTGTGACTGTCCAGTTGAAATAGTCTCTTGTCAGTAAATAGTAGAGGTAGAAGCTCCAGATTTTTTTATACTGTGACATTCAAAGACCTCAATAATTTGGGCCATCCAGACAGACTTCAGAGACTTCACTAAACCATCATGAACTCCCCAGCTGCAATGGATTTTCTGGGCTTTACTTATGCCACCCCAAAGCTGCTTGAAATTTTGCATAATTCAGCTTTTCAGGGTGACTGAAGTTAAGAGGCATGAACTAAAGGAAACTTCAAAAAGAGTTTGAATGGAAAATTCATGCTTATGTCTGGCAGAATAAAGTCATATTTCTACACTTACATTGTTATGCAACAAATGATATTTTTTTCTTAAGGAATCATAATTCATGTTAGAAAATTAATAGGAAGTCTAGGCTGGAAGAGTGATTTTGAAAATACAGCTGGATTGAGGGGTTAAAAATCATTGATCATTGCTTTCATGCTTGTATAACTGTGAAAATAGAACCAATTTTGTTGAACATAATTTCATGAGTGTGCATAGCAGAAATAAGCCTCCTGCTTAGTCTTAATGGCTTCTGGCTCATTACAAGTAAATAATAATTACAGAGAGTGTTAACTGTTAGTTCAAAGAAGCTGAGGGCCTCTCTGTGTCACTTATCTGGCCTTTATCCTTAGAATATCAGGTTCTTCCTTACTTATAGCCATGATGCTAAGCTTTTTGTGGATTCATGCCACTGGAAGTCATGAATAGAGCCAACAGATTATTTGCTCCTAACTCATATTTGTAATCGTACAGGAAATAATGTTTCATTCTTTCTAAAACACATCACATGCATATTTTTTATACTACTTTTCTTTAAATATGGTGTTTAAATATCAAGGTGCCTGCACAGGGACCTCTTGAAACACAGAATTTTCTATTCTTAGGAAATTAAAACCCCACAATCATAAATTGTGCCTTATGATTGTGTAGCTCTGATCCCATCTGTTCTGTGAAAGGGAGAGGAATCTGACCTTCAATTCATTCTCTCTCCTTTTTTTACTATTTTTCCCCTTCTTTTTTTCCTCGCTCTTTGGTTTGGTTTGTGCCTACAGGAGTGCTTGTCAAGAGCTGTCATCTGGGGCAACCCCTGCTGACCCTGAAGTCTTCAAACATAAGCAGCTAATGAGAGAAAGTGGCACAAGGAGAGGAGAGACGTGTTAACTTAGGGATTTCCTTACAGTGTTTGAGGAGACAAGAGAGTGTATATGGAGGACTAAGAAAAGCCTGGGTATTGCAATGTCCTGGTGGCCCCTTCTTTGCTGTTTTGCTCCTAGCACGATGGCCAAAGTGAGTCAGGTCATGAAGGCATGGTAAAAACACTCACAGGCAAAACCAGGAAGCCAAACTCATTAAAAATAGACATTCCTCAACTAAAAGTGTTAAAAGTAATTGATAATAATAGCTTTAGATAAAAGGAAAAAACCCAAATGTAGCAATGTAAGTTCATATTATGAATAAAGGTTGGCATAAATTATATTACCAGCCAGACAAGTTAGCATCCAAACAGGAGGGCCCAAGGGCAGAGCTATTCCAGAAGGATTTTTTTCCCTAGGGAGATAATAAAAAGATCCTTTTCAACAACTACCATTAAATAAGCAATCAGCTGGGATATTGCTACATTGCAGAAGAGAGCTGTCTCATGCAACTAGCAGTTCTTGAAAGGTGCAGTAACTTCTGACTAGCAACAGAAATGAAGCATTCAAAGCACATCTGAGAATATTTTTAGCTTTCTTGCTAATAGCTAAATGCTTTGGACAAGAGGAAAGTAGACAATGTGCCAAGTCCAGTCCTGAAAGTGAATCAAAACAGTCTTCATCTGCTATAAACACACACAGACACACACAAAAAAAAACCCAAAAAAACCCAAAAAACAACAACAACAACAACAACAAAAAAAAAAAAAAAAAAAAAAAAAAAACAAAAAAAAAAAAAAAACCCAAAAAAAAAAAAAAAAAAAAAAAAAAAAAAAAAAAAAAAAAAAAAAAAAAAAAAAACAAGGCAAGAAGTAAATATACCAAACAAATACTGCAAAGAAGCAGAAAAGTATATTTAAAGGGCAGATGTGCAGATATGTTGGTAGCAACCTGATGAAAGAACAACGTTTGTTACTGCTCAGTGCCCAACCGGTAGTGGTAAATACGTATTTGTACCTTCTGCATCACTTCTGCCTTGAAGTGAAGCATCCTGAACTGCTAACCATAACTGGGATAAGAGACACCATTCAGGTCATAGTCTGGTTGCTTCCAATTGCAGGAGCCTCCACTTGGTGGTTCGGGGTCTTGGTTCTTTATTGTGTTTGTATAAATTCAGAAGGAAAAGGAAAGAAAAGAATCAAAGAAAGCAAGAGACATTGCTGAGGTCAGAGTACCCAGAAGCTGGGTAAGTAGTGCAGCAATTATTCAGATGCATAGGTCCATATTGTTTAAACAAAGCAGTGATTAAATTTTTCTATGCAGAAAGTACTAAGAAAGATGGAAGATTACACTTCAGCAGTTCAATGCAAGAACACTGATTTTGACAGGTTATATTGTGTGAGAAATCCAATTGCCTTGTTACAAGTTGAACATTACTGTTGTTCAGAGAAAAAAAATTGTGAGAAAAAACTCTTGGTAACCCTACTAAATAAACTCGTATCTATATTACAAATCAGTGAGTGTTCTGCTGGCTTTAGGAAATACTCATGGAGAGACATGACAAAACCATTGCATATAAAGACTACAATGGGCCAAATCTTTCAGAATAAATCAGGAAATTAAAGTAAAATTAAAGATGGAATTGTATTGAACAGCAATATCATATTCAGTACACTTGTTAATCTCCTGCTGTAATGTGATTCTAAAACATCCAAGCAACATTAGCACAATGTAGTGGACACGTGCCTAAAAATGTGAAAAAATTCAGGAATAATACTTTTATTCAGGTGTATGCAAATGTTTTGAGGCATGTAGCAGACAGGCAAGAGCTGTAGTTACCTCACCCAGACTCTGTTAACTCTAGCTGGGATGATTAAAAAAAAAAATTTAACAATACCTTTATCTATCTTTCTCTGCACAAATTCATATTCTCCATTCTGATCCTACATGGTTTTTCTCAATTTCTTTCCACAGGAAAATATCTGATGAAATCAACACATTTATATATTTCTGTAACTTCAGGGAAAATTTGCTGTCAAATGCATTCCTGTTGAAACAACTCTAACAGACTTGAGCACGTGAATCCAAAGAGCTGACAATCATTGCACACAGCAGAAACACACTTCTTTAGTATAGTCTGCTATTTGGGTTTCTGAGAACCGGAAAAACTCCAATACAAAACCACAGTGACCGATTTAGACCTAGGAATGAAACACTTCAGGCTTAGAGTGCCCAACCACATCGTTTTGCTTTGCAAGTTTTAATTGCACCAAGCCTGTGCACATTGCTAGGAGTGAAACTCTAACAGCATTGCAACAAACAGTAGACAGACTAATGGCCACATTCGACAATATCAAACCTCTCTGGGGAGGGTTGTGTTAAAAAAATTAAAGAAAACACATGCTAAGCCACTCCCTGATGAAATTGTGCTCTCAGCGATGGTCTTAACCTCTGTACAATGTTGGATGTCAAAATTTGAGTCTGCTTTGCCATTACAGAATTTTGCCTTACTACAGCTGGGTGTAACAAAAAGAGATGCTGAAAAGTCAAAGTCAGTGTATGCAAACACTGACAAAATTACAGGGGTTTTGGTGGGTTTTTTTAGGATAAACAATATATTTGGAATGAAATGTGTATTAAACAAATAACAGCTGCATAGTTATTCATATATCATGGCAGAGGATTTTTATACATCTTATAAAATAAGGATTTACTACTCCAACCCTAGCAGAAGACACAAATGGAGACTTGGAAATACACATTTGTCTGAGACTGAGATGCAGGATGGGCAGCAACACAGCCCATCCCCAGCAAACAGCAGAGACCAGCATGTCATCACCCAGATAACCTGTATAAACCAAGAGGCCTTTAATCCTTCCTGAATGACATATTGAGAATTATGCCTGAATAATTACGCCGTGGGCACAGAAGAAGAACCTTGAGAAAAAGAAAACTTAATTCACAACTTAATCATGATTTAATTACAATTTTAAAATAGGAAGAATTAGTGTGAGAGAGAGAGAAAGGGATATTTTCTGCAGGTTTGTTTTTTCAGTGATAAAACTTCTGAGCAAATTCTAGGTTGCTACATATATTAAAAGGTTATTAAATACATTATGATATTAGTTATGTTAATATTGACTGCTTCAAGCTAGATCTATTTTGCTTCCCTTCTAGAAAACAGTTCAAAGTAAACTTTAGGGGATGGTGTGACCTTTGTAATATACCATTAACAAACTAATGGTAAAGAGTGACTCCAAGAGGCTATGAGGTTTGTTTGGAGAATGTTTTCTGTTGTGCAAAGTGTATCAAGTCTTGCACTTCTGAATGAGGAAAATAGAGGCAATGAGAATTTCCTCCCATAAACACTTCTTCTTCCACATGAGGTTCAGTAGGAGCATTGCAGGACTGAGATCACAGCAAGAGCTCTTCTCCTGAACGCAAGCATCAGTGTTGAATTCTGTTTGTGATACTCATAAACAACACTTTGTAACTTACTGGAATGGAAAGAATAAGTGTTTCTACAGAATGCTTTGGGGACCCTGGTCCTACTTATCTGTAATTCAGGGTCAGCAAAAGGCCTGTATGAATATATGATATGCATTCAGGCCCATGTATCTCATCTAAGCTACAAGATCCATTGAGTTCTAGTTCAGCCACAGCATCACCCAGACATGACTGTGTCACATCCAGCCAGTCACACGGATCTATCTACACACATCTGCATGGACAAATTATAAAGAAAATAAACTAGGGAAAAAGACAATGCATTTTTTCACAGAATTCAAACAAATACCTTCTTTGCCTCTGCTGTACAGTAGCATTGGTAAGAAAACAAGAGAGCTTGTTACTAGACATTAATTTCTTTCTGCAGGGCATTACAGACTGGCTGTTTCAGCATCTTACTGTCTGTCTTGCATTTCTAAGCAATTCCAAAGACACAGGCTGGCCCTGGGGATCTGTCCTAGCTCATGGCAACTCTGAACATCAGGACAGCTCTCCTGCACAGACTGCTACAAAATACAGTGTGCTGCTCAGTGTAACAGCATGCAGAAATAACATGTAGGCATGTGGAAAAGGGAAGCAAGGACAAGCTATTTATGTTACTGGATAGAAGCCTCAAAGGCATTACCTGCCTAGTTCCTTTTTCTGTGAATGTGAAAGATTTAATGGGGAAGCTCTTGAATTGGAGAAGTCTAAAGAACAGGAATTGCATCTTTATTAATGGTCTTGTGTTGTGTCATTCCACCTACTCAGAAAAGCACACTACAGCCAAAAATAATGCTAGTCATCATTGTTTTATGTCATGTTTATCCACAAGATAAACAGGCAAGAAATCAGGACAGATTTTATTTTAACACAGAACGAAGAACCAACTCCAATTCAAAGAGAATAGTTACTTTAACTTATAGAGTTAAAGTAAGTAATATTATTTTGTTCTCTGTTCCCACGGACTGAAAATTAAGTAATGGGCTATATCACAGTAGCAAGGAACTTTAAATGTTGTTTCTGTATGCGCATGTATTTATAATAATTCTGTAATTGCTATGTAAAATCCTGTAACCTTTTCAACACAAAATCAACCTATTTCCTTCCCAGGCCCAGATAAAAATTGCTGCCCCACAGATTTAAAAAAAAAAAAAAAAGATAATACAGAAAAAAGGCTTTAACTAAACTAAATTACATTTATTGTGAAAGGAAGGAAAGTTAAAAGAAGAGAGTGGGAAAGATTTTCTCTGTGCTATCTCTGCCAGATACTAGATACTGCTCCAGTCGTATTCTTGAACTAGATATACTAATGATTTTCCCTATCTCTAGACTTGCCGAAATTCAACATTCATATTTTAAAAGTTTTCAGTTTATTTGAAGTGTCAGATTTTCATATATCTTCTAGCAAGGATCAATAGTTACCATCCTTCTTTCCACATTAAAGATCTAAAGCAAGTAGGCTGTTCTTCATAGCTCAGCATGCAACATGGCACAGTAATAAAACCTGCCATATCGACACAAGTACAATATAAAGAAAAATATTATATAAAATATTGTACTGAAAATTTGGAACAATTCCTATGGGTCTCTTAAAGGGTACATGGCACTTGCAAAAAAAAGTGAGCAGCAGTGTGAAAAAACATGAAGAAACAAAAGATGTTAAAGCCTGAAAAAGTTACTTTCTTTGTGTTTTACTTTTTCTTTTTAGAAGAAAAAAATACAGATTATATTCTTCTATGTTCTTAAAAATAGAACAGAATGTTCTTTTGCGAGGCATACACAGCAGTATTTTTCTCTGTTGGATGTCTAGATTTAAATTGAGTATCAGACATGCTTCTCTAACTCCTTGTTATATAGATTTATCCTTTCAAAGCGGGAAGAAAGTCAAAATAACAGTATCAACCCTCAACCTTAGTGAAAAACAATGTTCCAGGAAATTGTGCTGCACATTAGGTAACCCATTTGTCTGGGGATGAGTGAAGTGGGCTGATGATCTTCAGGAAAATGAGTCCTCCAAAAAAGTCCTCCAAAGGTCTCCCTTGGAGAGGGTTTACCAATGGCCTGAAGGCAGGACGAAGCAGCAAAGGGACCTTGCACCCTGGGACGTGGTCAGGACCTTGGCATTTGGTCCCTATGCCTCAGCTTGATTTTTTGTTTCCTGCTGCACTCAGTGCTTTGTCTTTAATCTTTATACAGGTTAGATAAGAGATGTCCTTTATGTGCTTCCTCTCACTGTTGTACTCCTCCTTCTGGGGATGTGGTACATCTGACAGGTACCTCAGAGCACATGAAGCATCACTGCTCATTAGCCATTAGATAATTACCCAGCTGGACCTGAACTAATTCTGAATGGAGCCCATGACACAACTGAGCTCCAACCAGGATACATCAAAAGTGAGTTGATTGCAGTTACTCTGAGTGTTTCCTTGTACCACCCCTGGGGTTCTGCAGATCCCCTTACCAAACGTGTGTGAGCTGCCTGATCAGCTGGATCAGTTCCAGCTGAGGTAAAAACGACCAAGGCCCTCTGAAGAAAAATAACTAAAGAAACAACACTATAGATTTCCCCAAGGTACTGAACAAGATTTCTATGACCTAAGCTTAAGTCTCACAGATTCACTGGATTCTCACACATTCAGTCAATCACCTGACACTTGACAAGTGTCTGTGGACACTTGGGATTTGCATGGTAATGGATAAGAACATCCTCTTACACTTGTTGGTAATGGCCCACTAATTTCTAGGTTGAGAGAGGCACCTCCATTGACAGCCATGAAACTGGGGTTATTTGTTTTTCCTAGCCTGAACCAGAACAAGAGCACTGACAAGAACTGACAGCTCCATTTTCTATTAAAATACTTAGACATTCCATGGCTACATTTTTTTTAATGTTTAATAAGATGGATTTATTTCCAGTTCAGCCTTGTAAAGGGTATTCAGATCAAAAATCCACTCTGTAGCTAGTGAGTTCATTAACATCACTGATAGCAGAAGAATTCTCTTCTTAAATTCACTGTGAACCTTCTTAATTTTTTTCTGCCTTGCATTTATTCAAAGCACAATTTGTTTGAAGCAGGATCAGTAACAATCAATCCAACTCTGTTTTTTAGTGAATTTTTCTGTGTGGTCCTTACATAGCCAGAAGACTGTCCTTACTAGCAGTGTTTTGCTTTTCTAAAATGGTAAACAAATAGCTTTAACAGATTTTATACGAGGAGGATCTTTGCATCTTCCTACGCATCAGCCACACTTCCAGGAAGGACTTAATTTAAGCTGTACACTAAATCAGCGTTAGTGGTGCTCTGCTACCTTCCCAGAAATGCCGTCAGACAGAGTGGTAATTCCAGGAATACTATTGCAAAAACATGGCTACAACCCAGCTGTTCAGTAAAGACACAGGACTAGACTCAGCCTCTTCTCTGATGAAGGGAAAACTGCAGCACAGTGGAGCCTTGCTGGGCATCCAGCACTCAGGAAACACATGTCTGCCAGCTTCCAGTGCTCTAAGAGGTCGTGCTCCATCCTCTAGGCCTGCCTATGCCCAGCTAGAAATCCCTATCCTCTCTCCCCAAAAACCAAAATCTGCTTCCTCTAGGGCTTCGGGTGTCTGGGAAGGAAGTGAAAAGCTATTTATCTAGTCCCTGTTGCATCTACAGCAAAGCCAACAAGTATAATGGATTTGGTATAAGCAAACACATTCAGGGATTGGGAGAAGGCTGTGTGGCTCTAGGGCTGATCTACTTTATGTGAAAGCCAGGGGTAGTGGAGGAGATGGGAATCTAAGCTGCTTGTGGCACATCTGATTTCACTTGATAGACATTTCAGATATTTCTGTCATACATATTTGCTAGTTGTGTCTCCAATGTTTTTTGCATCTCATGAGGAAAAAAGACACTCCATGGAAAAACCTACCGCATCTGGACAGCAGTGTCTAAGGAGAGATTTCACTCTAAAGCTTTCTTTAATGGAAAACTGTATAGGTTATTATTGCTCATCACTGAACATGCCTGTACTGCCTTAAAATATACAGTTGTATATTCCATTAGGTTATCATACGTCAAAATATTTGATTTGACAAAATATTTTGGCAGCCACCTGTATGCAGTTGCTCAGGCTGCAGAAGGTGCTGTAGCAAGTCCTATGGCACTTCATTCTGTTTTACGTAAAAATATCCCTCCTACATCACCATAGATGGAAAGTATATATTCAGGAACATGCTATATAATATGTACATGACGTCAAAATTCACTTACAGTCATATCATCAAAACTTGCATGCTTGTTGAAAGCAATGAAAATTAGTTTATTTAAATGGCAGATGAAATATTCATCAAAATAACACCAATAATTTTCACACTTCAGTTATCAATACTAATGGAGAAAGTCACTCTGGAGTGACTCCCATGAAAGATAATCAGCTTGAACCAGGCTGAACCAATTTGGAACAAACAAGATATTCCTCCACTCCTCTGATTGTGAATTTATCTGCTCTGTCCCCAGATAAAATAAATTAACAACTAAAGTGTGTGCAGCCTATGTAGGTCACAGAGTTGATGTACTGCCTACTGCAGCCTCCTGCAAGGATTCATTTTTTACTACTGAGCAGCTGTGACAATCCCTCTGCACTGGAGTCATCTCTCCAGAATGCATCATTAAAAACACTGGCTGCTCCTTTCCAACGAGAGCCAAAAACAGATGAACAGGTGTCTCTCACATCCCTGAGATGTGCCTCTGTGTTCCAAGATGCTGTTTCAGAGTCCAGCTGCAGCATTTCCTTCAGATATGCTGGGACAAAAAAAAAAAAAACGTGCTGTCATTCTCATTTCTCCAGCAGTGTGGGTGTAAATAATGTGCCCACATTAGCGAAGCTCAGGGGATCTCCATGGAAACATTTAATCGTTGACATTTAAGCTCCCTATGCTGATAAAGGAAGCAGCTGACTCCTGACCTATTTACTAATGGTTTATCAAGGTAGAAAGAAAGATTTTTTCCTTGACCTGGCTAGAAATTATACAGTGACAGCAAAGGCTACAGTATCCTTCCTCTTTCACCTCTTCCCTCTTCTAGGCATAACTTGCTATTCCACAATTAGATTTTTCTTGACTTTTTCTTGTTTGTATCTCATTGAGACAATGTGGGATAGCACTGACTAAGGAAATGCCAACCTCCCAACCCACCTGTTAAATCAGCATGGCTAACTTGTTTCAGGTTGTAAGAAAAGTAAATTCAGGAAATCTCTCAGACCGTGCAAGGGAAAACAGAAGACTCCTATAGAAAATTACATTAAAGTGACATTGCATTTACCACAGCATCTGAAGCGTCCACATACTCTCCCTCTGATCAATCCAGATATCCACCCAACTTCCAACTGTCCCATGCAAGACAGGATTTGGCTTTCTGAATGCTGAATGCTCACTGCATGCTGGGTTTGGAGTATTGTTGCCTCATCCCAAGCACAACTCATTTGTGCCAGAAACCATGATGTGCCAGGAGTTAGATCAGACTAAACTATTCATCAATCAGCAGCTCAACCAAACTCCTCACTCCCAGATCCCAGTGCACAAACCACAGTTCCTTGTCAGCAGCAGCTCCCTGTCAAGACTTCCCACTCTGAGAAGCCCAAGCCCACCATCAACCAGAGACACCCTCTCTGGTTTTAAAGTGACAGCCAATCCTTAAATAATATTTCAGTGTGCTGGTGCTGGCTTCATTTTGAACAGACAAGCATCTACAGCAGTGCCTTATAAGTCTGAGACCCAGTGTTCCCTGCCCACCCAGTTTCCACAGAGATAGTGGCATTCTGATGGCAAACCCCTGTTATTAACTGTCCTCCATCCAGCTGGTCATTAGTCACAGTTTCAGCCACAGTTTTGGGACTGGGCTTTTTGCTGGCTCTGACTTTGAGTTGTGCTTCACTAGAAAACATCGTTTGGGTTAAAGAAAAACTCTTGAGTATCTGGCTTGTCTTTTGGGGAAAACTTCCATAGTTCTCTTACGGTGTTTATTCCAGATTTCCAGAATAATCTACAGGATTTATTCTTGCTGTGGTAACCATATATAGCTTCTGTTACACCTAGCATGAATGACTGGCTGCAGAGATGATGCGATCTTACAGCACTGCATCATACAAATTGAAGGCTGATAACTGCTTGACCCACGCACTGTATCTTTCCTCACTAAAAAAGCCATTGCATTTAGGTTAAAAAGCTCACTTTCATTTACCACCTTTGCTATTTTTATGGTATTTATTTATTCATGTGGTGGGGTAGACATTTTTCTGTTTTCTAACTTTCTTATTACTAACTTTTGGGCTTAGAGTCTGTTTAAGGCTGACTGCAGCATGGTGTCAGTTTAAGCCCCTGCAGGGACCACAGACTGGATCAGGTGATAGGGTGCTCTCCTGCATCTGCTATAGACTCATCTCCTAATCTTGGAGCAAGATGTTTTGCCATTTTGTGTTTCTATTGTAGGATAGATCTAATATAAAAATAAGTGGGAACTTTATATAGAAAATATTATTCATTAGAGGGACTAATATTATATCATCAGAAACTTATAGCTGTAGTTCCTGTCTCTGGACAGTGATAGTGAAAGTGGGTGTTACATTAACTTGCACTGATAGTGCAATTGATACAAGGAAGATCTCATGGAAAAGGGAAGGTTTCTTCCTCTTCTAGCTTACAACCATTAAAACACGTTAATGCATGCCAGCTATGGTTGGTATGCTTTTTAGTTCATACTTTTGGAATTCATAATCCAAGCAAGCATTTATCATAAAACTTTACTCATTAACATAACACTGGGGGCTTTTAAATGCTTAGAATAGGCTGCTTTACCCATATCAGAGTGTATAAACACCATCAAAGAAGTGTCCCTACTGGCTGTCAAAAGATGAAAACATACCATCGTGCTGATTAGCAGAATTTGACTACTTAGAGTAGGATATGCATACATTTTAGTGTTGAAGGTCCTGACTTCAAATGCAGCTTGAAATGCAATCAGACAGTGTCACTCACATGCCACTTCCCTCAGATTTTACACCTCATAGAGCTAAAGGACTTGCTTTCTGATCTTACTGCAAGAGATTTCATTCAAAAGCACTAGGTTTTTATTTGAAAGCTACATGCTTGTTCTGAATTTCTGTTCTCTCATATTAAAGAGATTGATTTTCAATTTTTATTTCATTAAGAGTGTGCCCTTGGATGGTTGAAGTTTTTTAATTGATTTATGTTTAATTGCTATACCTTAGATATTCCTCAAGTGTTTGGAGACATAATCTGGGGCATTGAAACAATGTTCCTTGGTTACGCCAGAGGTAAGAAATGAATTTATTATTTAATATTTGTGTATTCTCTTTATCACCAGCAGTCACCATTATGTGGGAGGACTGTTGGGATAGAATGAAAAAGCTGGATAAATCAACATCCTGGCACCTTAAATGCTGAATTCTGCTTTAGGAATGGAGAGTCAGCTCTGCTCCTGCTTCCAGCTGTTATAAATCCTGACACGTTCAGAGATTTTTGGCACACGCTGTTTTAACCTTCTGAAGTTTACATACATTTAACATTCTCCCCTCCCCCGTTCCCCATAGTGGCTGTAGTGTGTGATTTTGTTTTATCTCAGTAATCATATCCTTCTCCCTCTGAGAACAAACTCAGCCCAGCACCCTGGATACAGGCGTAGGAAGAGCAGGCTTATCTGTTTGTACAGAATGTGCCATTGCTTGTTACCATAGAGCTAATGCTACTTAATATCTTTTAAATAACAATTTATATAGCAAAATATAACTTACAGTGTTGTGACCTGATAAGACTAACTGCCATCGATTATATGAAATATGACCAACTGATGCTTAAAAACAGATTCTGGAGAGAAAAAAATAAAAAAGAAAACATTTTCATAACAACATACATCAGTTGCTGGTCTTGACAGTTAAGTACCTAAGCTTGTGAGGATTTTAAAAACATTCATTCTGTCCCAGACTGTGTTTTTTCCTGCCTACATCCTTCTCCATGGAGCCCCACCTGCCAAATTATTTTTGTATGTTAGCTAGGCAAACTGAATCCTAAATCTCTTTCCATGTTCTATTTCATTATGGGACTATACAAAATTTGGACATGTCAGAGAAACAGTTTCTAAAGGGACATACACACTTTGGAGGGATATACTTGAAGAAAGCCTTGAAATGCTGCTCTCACAGCTGTAAAACCTAGACTCGTGATCTCAGACCAGCAAACGTCACCTCTGTTAATTGCAGTGGGACAATGACTGTGAATAGGATTTACATTACTTAGGCTACCAGATCTGCAGCCTTGGGAAAAGCTCCACATAACAGCAATGACAGTCAGTGACATTTTGCTTCCTGTTGGCAGACTGTGGTTGTATCACTATGGAACAACGGTTTTGTTTGTGACAAGAATTGCCCAGAGGGACAATGAGGAATATCTGGATAACAAAATGAAGAAGAAAGAAAGAAAAAAACTTCAAGTCACTCTATATTTGATGCAATTACTGCCATAAAACAAAGTGACTTCTTTCCTAGGAAAAAAAAAGAAGTTTGACATGTCCTAGAAAATCATGAGGTGCCAAAGGGACTAACAGTTCTGGGGAACAATCACAATTTCTAAAAGTGAGAATTTCTGTATAGCATTCAGGAATTCACCCATATCGGACCATTTTAAATGTGTTTAACAAATTAGATAGTGCGGCATAACTATAGCAAGATAACACTCATACACAAGAGGTAAAGTCCAAAGGGGCAAACACAACAGGAACAGGGCACACAGCAACAGGGAGGAAAACACATAGACATCAGTAGGAAAATGACATAAAGGTTTGTCTTTTAAGTCCCACATTTTCTGATGTTTGGATGCTTCAACATGAAGCAACTCCGTTCAGAAAGGTTTCAAAAGCCAGAACAATCTTCCCAAGATAGCTGGCTATAGCCTTGATTTTAAGAGTGTGGCAGGACTTCCTCTGCTCTTCAGGAAGGAGGAGCTGCTCTCTTTCTCTTACTCCACTTTCTTGACACCTATTAAAGATCATCTGAGTGGTAAAACTTGGTGGGTTAAGATTAATTTCCCTTTTGGGTAAAAGAGATTTGGATTCCTTTTAGGTGCATGGGTTGACTTCAAGAGTGGCTGGACTTTAAAATAGAAAATCAATCACTAAATATGTTAAAATAGTTGAGTTTAAAAGGGGAGGGGCTCACAAGGGTTGGAATTTGACCCTTAGCCCCGTGGGCCTATAAAGCCCCCTGCTTCAGCATATAGGGTTTCCCTGACATAAACCTGGCATAACACAGGAGTACATTGGGCCTTTGGCATTTTGATATTTAGCAGGTGTGCCTGGATAATGAGCAGTTTAACTTTTGCAGCAAACCAACACTACTGGTCTGACTTCACTTTTCTCAGCAGTAGTTGCTGGTCAGTCTATTTGTCCAGTATATGTTTGACCCTCCAAAGATGTACGTGAGTTAATGTTCCATTGACTTCAGTAGATTAGCTGGAGTCAACAAAAGGAAAGGGAGTGGGTGGGTCTCTGCAGGATCAGACTTACTGAAATGGTAAAATCTGAATCTAAAGGGCATCATGTCAAACTCACATCTGGTGCAATTCAAAGGGAGCAACACAGATATTTATAGAAGTAAGGTAGGGGGACCCCCGATTATGCAATTAGAAGATGGCATTTAGTGAAAAATTGGTGGGAGATGAAAGTATCATTAATCAAAAGTGAACTTTACTAAGCTTTTTATTACTTAAGCTGGAGCTTTGACAATTGTAAGGACATTTCTATATCCAATATTTATGAGAAGGTTTTTTTCAGATGTCTTGAGGTAGAAAAATCCATTTTTATAAAATTACTTCCTGGGGATTAAAGTAATGCTTCCAAAACCATGTGTCCTGAAATATGTCAGTAATATTTTTCCATGAGTTTTTTATAAAATAGAGAATTATGTGGGTTTTGTTAAAAAATGAGAAACAAATGGCATCAATAACTTAAATATCTTAATTATGTCAGTGGTTTGAGAACTACACTAAGCAGTTCAACATAATGCTATAGAAAACATCTGAAAGACAATGCTCGTTCTATATGGTTATTGACACAATGTGTGTGGTGTAATGCAATAAACTTCTTAATGCAATCCATTCTAGACAGCAGCTAGCCAGAAATTTTACCAATTTGCAACATAACTCTTGCTCCATGTAAGACTAAACGCAGGCTAGAAAAAAACAGTCATTTTCTGGGCCATGCTTAGCAGTGGTGTAAGTTATTTTTGTTGACAGAGTGCCCAGAATCTGCTATTAAAATCAAGTAACCATTTAACAGGTGCTATAAAAAGTTTCTGTTCAAAACACCTTATCAACTGAGACCTTACAGGCTAAGGGGAGGGCTGAGATGACACAAGTACTGATGGTGACAAAGCCATGGCTGAAACAAAGAGGAATAAATTGATGACTCTGATAAAGAACTTCTTTGTACCTTCTATTCCACACACACATTTTAAAATATTTTTGTTCATTTCCCTTAATAAACGATCTGGCTTTTCACACTTCAATGAAGCCATTTCCACTTGTGGTAGTACCTGACATTGACATTGTCCTCCGACAACATGGGTGTGAATAATGACTGCAAAGGCAGAGTGTCTGTGCAGCTGCATGAGAAAAGCATTCTTTTTGTTGAGGACAGACGAGCTACAGTCAGCATCTGAGTCACTTCACCTTTGCGTGCCTAGGCTCTTCAACCTGTCAAGTAATTCGTCATGTTCCTGAAGAAATATTGACTGTACTAAAAGTCATCTCTCTACAGAAGGTGGAATCAGAGCCTGAGAGGAAGTTCGGATGAAATTCAGTACAAAACACTATGGGTATTTCTATTTGTTTTGTGCTGGATTTTGTCCTTCTTTCTGGGCTAGAAACTTGTTCGGGTTCTGTCTGGCATTTGTGACTTCTGTTACACTGTAGGCTTTTTGTGTCCTCCAAAGCTTGAATGAGTGCAAGAAGCTTGATTATTAATTAATACGTTTTTTTTCATCTTTGCATCTCAGGCAAGGAGTGTTATAATCACTTGTACATCTGTGCTGTGATTTCTCTTATTGGTTCCTGTTTACATATTTTGCGCATTTCAAGTTCCCAATGCATATTCTTCTGCACGGCAGCTGTTAGCTGTGAAAACTGTTTGCTGTGTGTCCTGAATCTTCCTGTCTAGTCCTACTAATTATCTGAAATACCAGCAAAAAAATATTACATGGTAGTTCTGCTTTTTAAGGTTATGATTACTTGAAAGCTCTGAGTTCCTACTATGTACATAGTTGCTATATATATGTTATTTCATGCTACACATTCATTTAAGTGCAAATCCAGTATTGTCACAATCACTTTCCTGTGCTTTCCTGGGGACAAATAGTCCAAAGTTAAGCATAATGATCAGGTACTTACCTGTGTTAAGTAAATCCATGTGAATGAAATTTATCTTTGAGGATAAAATTTGCAAAGAAGAGCATGTGGAGCTGTTGAGGAGACTGTGTTTAAATTACAGGACAGACTGGTGGATCACTGCTGGGCTGGTTATGTACAGTCCAAGAATATGCCTAGTCATTCCAAATCAGTGACTGATCCTGGAATTTTCAGAAAACTGTGAAAATTTGCACAGTACCTGTTCAGAGACCTGTCTAACATAGTGGCCAAAGGAAAAGCCACACCAACAACAGGCATGGTCTGATGCATAATTCTGTTGCAACTGTTAGATTAATTTTTTATTAAAAGATATGATTTCAGCTATAACACTGGTTTTTTTTCTTAAATAATAAAGGATCTATTTTCTTAAATATTTTGAACATGTTGATTTATACTCTTGTATCTAGATTGCATGGAAAGGCTGGATATATGCAGTAGTACTGAGACATAAATTCCTCTACAAACATAATGACTTACCAGGCTCTTCATCCATAGAGCAATTTAAAATTATGTCTGGTGCAGTTTACAGCCTGTGGAAAAGAGGAAGCTCCAGAAAAATGAATTATTCTTGTGATCTTACTTTGTTAGTTTTGAATCTGAACAACATTTGAATCAAAGAACATTTTTGGGTCTTGGAGTAAGATCAATGTAAAAAGCATATTCAGTTTTACATCAAATAATCTGTCAAAAAAAGTCCTTGTCCATTTGGTAAGTGAGATTGTAAGAAAAAATGTTTACATTGCTCCTGTTAGACATATATTTGTCACTTACTGCTTTCATCACTTTCAGTTTCTTTTAAATTTAAATAGCTGCAATCTTTCATATCTGAGACCTTATCTGAGGCACTCTTTACCATCATTACGTCTGCATTAATAGTTCAAAGATCTAATGGTAACATTCCTAAGATATGGCAGATAGGAATAGGAGACACAAACAGAGCCAGTAGGAGGCACCACAGCTCCACTTTTCTTTGGGTTCAAAATAATCCCTGTATAGAACATGGATTATTGGCCAACTGTTTTATCTGTGTGCTTTATATTGGTGTAACTATATTTGGGGTTTAAGATCATTCGAAGTCCATATGTTTTGGATATCTTTCTGGGTTTGGCAATTGCTTTGCAAGTGATTCTGGGGAATGACAGCAGAGGCAGAGAGAAAGTTCAACTTCTAATTTTCTTCTGGTCTCCCTCCTGACAGTCACACAGACAAAGAAAACAAATGTGCCTGACAAGGTTAGGACAGTTGCTTGCTATAAATAACACCTGATTCAGGACTTAGCTATGCAACTATTTGAGTAGCATTTTGAAGACAACTTTCTTCATCGTCTGAATTTGCACCTAAAATACCAGTTATGCCATAGACAGAGTCATCTAGATATTTCTGTATTTCAAATCCTTACTCCCTTTTTAAATCTAAACAGCATGATTGAGGTATGTTACATTTTAACTCCCCAGAGATGATGTTACAACACTAGTTGTCACAGTGTTGAGGATGGCAATGTTATAAATTCAGAATTACCGCAACATGTCCTTCCCAGGAGAATGTTTGAATCCAACTGAAGCCTGACAAACTCCCGATGATTTCATCCTCATAACAGTATGCCCCATGAGGAATCACGCAATTTAAATGTAGCTGCAGTGAGATTTGATCACTGGCGAATGGTAATTTCTGATTTGATGGAGTCCTCATCATGTATATGCTTGTGATTATTTCATCCATAGCCATTTCCAGAATAACTCAGCATTTAACACATTGACCATCTTGAAAATATCTGTTGTCCTGCTTTCTGGAAAACCTGGCTTCAGGCTGAAGCCTTATCACAAGTCTATCCTTGATTACCCCACTGCAGATGTCTCCACCGGAACTGGACAACTAGGGGCTTATTTTACAGGTCTAAACTGCACTAAAACGTAGCAGCTCTTGAGGTAGTTCCGGAAGTTGAATTATGCCAGTTACTATATCATATATTTCCATGTGAGTTGATTTTATATTTTCTCAACTAGTTTGGTTGCTATATGTTATATATTGTTTTTAAAAATCAGCTCAATTTCCTCTGCAGGCTCTGTAGATGTACGTTTGAACACCAACTCACTTGAAGCACTGATCACATTCAGAACAAAAACAATAATTTGCGGTCTGCTCTGTAGGCAGGTACAGAGGAGAGATGGATTGCCATGAGATGTGTAAACCGTGGTCATTCTGGAAAGGTACTACAACATGCTGCATCAGCTGCAGTTCTCTGAACACCAACAGCTTCGCATCCACAGACAGCTATTGTCTTCACCAGCAGTAACAATGCAAGAGGGAACAATTCAAGATAAAACATCTTCTGCAAGAGAGATTTTCTGCCTAATGTCTGTCATTTTCCCTTCCCATACTATACAGATGGCCAAGATCTTCCTAGTATTGTTACGGGAGGCACATACTCTGTATCTTTCTTTCCTATTCTGAAAAATGCAGACAATATATGAATCTAACTTTTCCCATGTACTAGCAAGGAATCTGTCTTATCATATCTTGTTATGCTTTAGTCCCTCTTTTTTTGGTTAGATTTCTCTTTATATGTTTCTATAAAAATATTTTTAAAGGGAATTTTGTTGTTTGTTCAAGGGACGCCAAGACTTCCTATGTTTCTCTTCAGATAGGTCTATCCAATAGCCAGAACCCATCTGCCACAATCTTTTCAGATTTGCAAGCCCCCAAGACTACTGTGCAACACATAAGAGGGCAGAAATTGTACATTTGACTAATCTAGATATTGCTATTATCATTATGTTTCAGTTTCTGGTAATATACTTACACAAAAGTCATAGCCATGAATGATTTTTCCTACAGAACTCTTGGTTGAAAAGTATCTCTAGAGATCTTTTAGTCCAACCTCCCACTCCAACCAGTGGATATTCCCACTATCAGCAAGTCTTCGCCTTGTCTAGTCAAATCTTGGAAAGGGGGATTGAACTAACTGATCTCCAGAGGTCCCTTCCAACCACAACTGTTCTGTGATTCTGCATAGTAAACAAAATTCCCAGAAATTTTTTCTGTAGGTCACGTGTCCTCGGTCCTTGAATATCTTGAAAACCCACAGCTTCACACTCTCCAGTTTCCACACAAGGTCTTTTGAAATGGGAGAACAAAAATTGAACCCACTATTGCAGAGGTGGATTCCCCACGACCAACTAGAGGGGTACAGTCTTTTTCCCCAGTCTGCAGACCCTAATCCCCCTAATGAAACTTATTCATGGTTTCCTTTATTTGCACTAAGAGCACGTTCTTGGCTCATATTCACCCAGGAGTCCACTCTACTGACCTTGCCACCAGGAATTTCAAGTCTTTTTCAGCAAGTCAGTGGCAAGCTCATCATGTCTCAGCCTGCACCAATGAGTGGGAACCCCCATCCTGGTTACAGGCCTTTGTACATCTCAGCAAGCTCCACCAGACATCTGTTGGCCTAGTTCTCATATTTCACAAGGCCTCTCTAGGTTGGAACCCTGCAATTCATTGTGTTGGTCACTGCCCCTAATCTGTGAATGCACTGAGAACAGTTTGTGTGTCACCACTCAGGTCGCTTCTGAGGACAATGAACAGTGTGAACACCAGCAGTGAGGGACAGACTACGAGACTACTCTGCTCATCACCGTCTGCCAGCCAGACATCAAGCCACTGATGACTACCTTCTGTGCCTGCCAGTCCAGACAGGTTCCTAGCAGCCCATCTGTCCTGCTCACACCTCCTGAGCTTACAAGTGAGAATACTGTGAGATACAGTGTCAAAAGCCTCACTGAAATTAATGTTTACTAAAATCACGGCTCTCTCCTTATCCACATTGCCAATTATTTTTCTACAGAAGGCCACGGGGTTGGTTAAGCAAAAGTTGCCCTTGATAAATCTGTGTTGACTGTTCCTAATTACGTTCTTGTCCTTCACAAGCTTGGAAATGGATTTCAACAGAACGTGCTCCACAATTTTCCCAGGGACTGAATGGAGGATAACTAGCCTATAGATCCCTGGGTCCTCCACCTTGCCTTCTTTGGAAACAGGCATCAAGTTAGCCTTTTTCCACTTAAAAGACCTGCCCTGTTTGCCACTCCTTTTCATAGATGATGATAATAATATCACCATCCCATCCACAATCTCTGCCAGCATCCTTATGTAAATCCCATTATCTTCATAGATCTCGAGTTCAGCTTCTCTAAGGAGTCCCTAACATATTGTTCCTCCACTACTTTTTGCACTCCCCCTTCTCAAACTCTGCTGATGAATACAGGTCTGGAGGTCTGGAAGAAGGTTTTGCTTGCCAGTCTAAGTAGACACTGAGTACTTCAACATTTTCCACATTGTTCATTTTTGTCCCCTCTAGCCACCAGTTAATCCCTACTTTTTCCTGAGTTTTGTTTTACAAATAGCATGACTGTAAAGTCCCTTACTATTGTGCTAAATGTCCCTCACACATCTGAGCTCCAGACAGGCTCTGGCCTTCCTGATTTCATCCCTGAGCACCCAGGCAATATTTTACCTTTTTTTTCCCCTGTACCATCTTCTACCACTTGTATATTTCCTTGTTGTGTTTTAGTTCAATAAGATTCTGCCTTCTTAGCCAAGCACAACTTCTGCCAAAATTCCCAGCCTTCTTGCACATGAATACAGTAAACTCATGAGATTTCAATAAGTTCTGGAAAAATCAGCCAGTATTTCTTACTAGAGTATAAGTATGCACAACTTTGGCTGGAGATCACATGTATTGTGACTTGCCTTCATTTCCCTCAAATATTAAAAAAAGCTTCTATGAGTGGTAGAAACAATATTCTGTTTAATTACCCAATTAAACAGCTTTTCTTCTTAAATAACAGCTGCACTATACTTCAAATAGGCATATGTTACAGTACCAGAAGGAGGTAGTATAACTATATATAGGAAGAGGAAGGGGGGGTAGAGCGTATATACATTCACTGACTGTAGAAAATTCCTCCCATCCTTATCAGATTTGGACAGAAGAGGGTTGGCCATTTAGCCATTGCCTTGCCTATTTCAGGGACCACATCACCCCAAGAGTTCGTCTGTTACTCAACTGCCCCTTGAGTCTTGAGCTATCTGAGCCTCAAGAAAATCTCCCATGCCCTTGAAGGAAAAAACACACCTTTTCTTCCGTCCATGGGAAGATCTCCCACTCTCGCACCTGCTCAAAGCCTCTCTCCCCTTCTCCCCACAGTTCTTGCAGTGCTGCAGCCCAGGCTGTCTGGCTGTGTAACACTTGGCACGCTGCAACTGACTGCTGCTTCCCAGAGAGAAACCCACCTCAGCAGACCTTGTAGGGCCAACCTGTTCCAGCTGCCACCTGCTTCCCATCTCTCACTGCAATATTCCAAACCCAACAAACACCTCCACAGCCGTGCAACTGCACCTTAACCTTAGTTAAAGAGTGACGGCCATTGCTTCAGTAATAAGAGTAAAATCTTTATTCTGCCTTAATTTAGAAATGGAAGTTGAATTCCTGAACATTCCAAAGCAGTTGGTATGGCTATCATTTTCACTTTACACAGTGTTTTTGTAGACGTTGAAAACCAATATAACTAGCAGAAGATATAAGATAAATGAGTATTTGTAAGAGGCAAGGACTAAAATTTCCTGCCAAAATAATAAAGCAATCATTTTTTGGTGATGGGATAACAGCAGGATAATTAAACACCCACTTTACACTCCTGATCTCTGCAGTTATTGAGAGAGGGAGAACAGTTAGCTGATCCTTATTGTCTCCTGGAACATGATGGTGTAAGCCGCATACACAGCAAGGGAGAAAGTATGATGCAGCTGAGAACCATGGAAGGTGAAATCTCTTTGGTTTAGAGAAGGAATTATTTGTGCTGCCTGAGAGATGTCTCTGATCTTCCATTTTGAATCACAAGAAACCATCTGTTAGCAAAAACTAGAAGACCAACTCTCATTTTGGCAAAGGCTAAAAAAGTAGTTGATGCCAATGTTTAATATTATCTAAGCTGGGGTAATATCTTCATACTTAGGGAATGTAGTACAGTATTTGAAGGCAGGGAGTTGTTAGCTGGTGTCAGCATGAAACTGGAAATATATCATAGAGAAAAATGTGATTTTTATCTGCTATGGTTAACAGGTTAACAGTGTGAGGTGGATTTGCATTTATATTAGCAGCACTTTTCCAAATATAGATCAGAAGAAACTAGTAAGAAAAGTCATGAGGGAGGTATGAAGACTGGTCAGGGAAAATGGATTAATAATAGGTAGTAAGTGGGCCCCTGAAGGATCATAATAAATGATAAAGGATTTTCCAGGCAGAATATGACAGATGAGGTTGCCTGGAGCTATTTTCTATTTAACATTTATATTAGTGATTTAGAAATTGATTTGATATGGAGTGCATCAAAATTCATAGACGACAAAAGCAGGAGGATTTTTAAAGTCGATACTTGGAGGACATGAAGGGTTTACAAAAGAATTTAATGAGGATGCAAAACCAAGCCAGCATGTGGAACTTAATGTTGGCACATGGAAGAGGTATGCTCAGAGAGACTGAAATAGGCCTTTGGTCTTGTACCTTGAAAGATGTTGTTTGTGAAGAACAGAATTCACAAGAGGGTTCCTTAGACTTTTGTGACTTATTTTAGTCTTGCTGAAGTTCCCTAAATGGTGGGAAATATTTCTTTTAACACCCCTCTGCAGCACTTATTTAGGTGATTGTTTTCATTCTCATCTCAGTCTAATGTTGTTGCTGGATGTCATACAAGAAATACCATTTTTATATGATTCATGCTTTTTAAGCGCTCACACCTCCTATGCCCAAACATATATCTAGAAAATATCATAAAAGTGTTTTCTATTTTAAATTCTTTGGGTTTAGAGAGTGACAATACAGAGAGGAATTATGACAGATGCTGTAGAAGAAAACTGTCAAGTTTGCTCTCACTCCAATGAGGAAATGAGATCCCCTTTTTGACTAGTTGATTTGGTAGGACATATATTAACTCTATTTTTATGATGAAGTGTTGTTTTAGGGGAAAGCTAGGCATAGCAGCTTAGTATGCCACAAAACTGCAGGGTTTTCTTGTTTTAGAAGAGTTATGTGTCCCAGTACAAAATACCTAGTAACAGAGCTGAATATGGTGGCTTATTTTGCCAACACTAAAATTTAACTAAAGGCACTTCAGAAAACTTAACTTTTTGTGATATATAGTGTCCAAACTGTAGGATTCGCAGAACACTTGGCCATTTTGACTGCAACTCAGGAAAACAAGCCCTGTTACAAAGCTTATTAATTATCACATCCTAGCCACAGTAAAACCTTTGTATGAACTGTCAAAAATAAAGATTGAAATTAGACTGAGTCAAATTCCAAAGTAAGACTGTAAGAAATGCTATACAGGATGTCCCTGTTTAAGACAAATTTGGAGGAAAATGTCCTCTGATAGGAGGCAAATTTCAACCACCCCTCCCCCACCAGGTTCGGGAAAAACCCCTCAGAGGAAAAGTGAAGAAAACTATTTATTTAACAAACACAGTGCATGAAGGTATGGGGGAAATAATAATGCTAAATAATAAAACCTCTCGCCGTGGAGAGAAACCTGGGAGGATTTCAGTCCTTTCTGTGTGTGAGGCCTCTCTCTCTCTCTCCTCTGGAGCTGGGTTCAGCATAGGCCCCTCCAGGCTGGGGGTGTAAAGGTCCCCTGGATATGTTCTGGTGTTGCTGAGCAGTTCCAGAAGACAAGAAGAAAAAACCAAAATCCCAGGAAAATAAAAATTTGACTCTATGTCTCTCTCCAGAGGAACAGAGCCGAAAGCTGACTGAAAAGCAGCAAAAAGTGCTTGCACTGCTCTTGCCGCCGCAGAAGCACACAGAGGAGTAGAGTGACCTTGGAGCACAAACTGCTTTGAAAAGTTCGTCTGGCTTTTTTTCTTTCTCTCTCACCCAGTTTTAAAGGCACAGAAAGGCACAGGATTCATGTCTGGGCATAGAGCAGGCGATAGGGGATACAACATCATAAGGTCACCCCAAGACACATGACTAGACAAGGACCAGGCTAAGAATCTTAATTTAACTGGCAATGGCCCACAAGAGCATTTGAAAGCAAAGCAGATGCGAATTGCTCCAGATTCCATGGCAAATAGTTCAGTTCAAATGTGTCCTCAGTAACAACTGATGTTTTTTAACTGGTGTCTCTTCAGAGCTTATTATATTCTTATATATATTATATTATGGATGAAGAGACTAGAACAGAATATTTCTGTGGGAAGGGACCTACAACTAACACTAGTCCAACTGCCTGAACAATTCAAGGTTGACCAGAAGTTAATTGTGGTTATTAAGGGCATTGTCCAAATGCCTCCTAGACACTGTCAGGCTTGGGGCATCAACCAGCTCTCTAGGATGCCTGTTCCAGTGTTTGACCTCCCTCTTAGTAAAGAAATGCTTCCTTATGTCCAGTCTAAACCTCTTCTGCTGTCGCTTTGGACCATTCCCATGTGTCCTGTCACTGGATTCCAAGGAGAAGAGATCAGCACCTCCGTTTCCATGCCCCCTGCTCTGGAAGCTTTAGAAAGCAACTGTCAGAAATGGTGGTAACACCTCTGTGATAGCATATTTAAGAAGAAAAAAAAGTGATGTTGCAGATGTAATTGCAGCCAGAGAGGAGTGAGAGCATGTGAGTGGAACAGCTCTGCAGACATGAAGGTCAGTGGAGAAGGAGGGTGAGGATGTGCTCCAGGTGCCAGAGCTGAGAATCCTCTGCAGCCTGAGGTGAAGCCCATGGTGGGGCAGCTGAGCCCCTGCAGCCCGTAGAGATCAACAGGGATGCAGAGACCCACCTGCAGCCCATGGAGGAGACACACAATGGAGCAGGTGGATGCCTGAGAAGTGGCTGTGACCCCATGAGAGGCTCATGCTGGAACAGAGTCCTGGCAGATCCCTATCTGCAGACCCGTGGGTAGAGGAGCCCACACTGGAGCAGGTTTCCTGGTAGGACCCGTGATCCCATGGGGGACCCACACTGGAGCAGCCTGTTCTTGAAGGACTGCACTCCATGAAACTGTGACACGCACTGGAGTAGTTTCTGGAGAACTGCTGCTGTGGGATGGACACATATTGAAGTTTGTGGAGAACTCTTTCCCATGGGAGGCAGCCCACCTTGGAGAAGGGGAAGGACTCCTCTGCCAGAGAAGTGGCAGAAACAACCTGTAATGAATTGACTGTAACCTCCATGCCCATCTCCCTGTGCTACTGGAGGAAGAGGAGGGAGAGCTAAGAAGGAGGGAGAAGTGGAGGGAAGGTGTTTTTAAGATCTTATGTTACTTCTCATTATCCAGCTTTGATTTTGTTGGTAATAAATTCAATATCTCTAATTCGAGACTGTTTTGCCCTTGTCTGTATATGATGAATGATCTCTCCCAGTCCTTATCTCAACCCTTTGCTATATTTTCACTCCCTTGTCCAGCTGCTGACAGGAGTGATAGAAAGGTTTGGATGGGTCTCTGGCATCCAGCCAGGGTCAACCCACTACACCAGTTCCAAAGGGTACAAACACAGTGTCTTGTAATCACATCTAAAAGTTCTCTTTTCCATGTATTACTATTCCTTAATCAAGGATCTGACATAGAGATCTCAAATCAGAGTTGCTGGTTCCCAGTGGAACAGCACTGAAATTGATATTTATGAGTTCAGATAAAATTTACAGTACCTCCAGAGATTTGCAGAAACCTCAGCTCTAATGGTAAGTGGTTTTGGAGATCTCTTTTTCTGTGCAGGGCACCCTGTAAACATCTATGCTTTTTAAAGGCCCATGGAGTATACTTCTTCCTCTTCATTTAGACATCTTTAAATATTAATTCCATTGTTTTCCCCTTGTTTTCTTCTCTGAAATTCAGTTAATAGTGTGCTATACTTGTGACTCTTTCTGAATTAGCTTTTATAAGCTGTTTCAGAGCTGTCTTCTGTCATGTTTCCCCAAGCACAAGCAAGGAGGAATTATAAATTCATTTATGCTAAGCAATGCTTTCCTGCTCAAATAGCACCCACAGTTTTTTTTTCTGGATACGGGCAGAATATGGTAATACTCAATGTAGGAGAGGGATTCTTGTGCCAGTCACGTCCCAGCTTGCAAGAAAGGAGAGAAAGCTTGCTTCTGCCTTCCACACAAATGCTGGTGGTTTAGGATGCTGGCAGCACAGTTTTCTCCATCAGCACTGAAAAAAACTTGGATTTACCTTTCCTCTAGTATGTCCTGAGAAGCACCTCATAGTGCCATCACAATTTACCAATTACCCACAGTTTGTGCTTTCCCTTTCTCCTCCAGCTCACCCAAAATCCAGAGTGCCTCCTCCACCTAGGGTTACACCAGAGAGCTACGAAATACCTCGAAGCAGATAGATCACACTGAGTTTGACAGACATGAATTTCCACTTTTTTGGCGGGGGGAGTTAAAAGTTCATGCAAAAATGAGGAACTAAACCATTACTTTAAAAATGAAGTAAAATTACTATCATATAATGCACACTGATTTCTTTCCAACCAAGCATAAAATCTTTTCAAAGCTGATTTCTGTTCCTGTATTTTCAATGTCAGTGGTGATAATGCAGCATTCGAAGAAAAAAAAAGTGATAGACTAGAAATTTTGTTTGGTTGTTTTTAGAGAAAAATAAGGCCAAACTGAAAATTCATGTATAATAGCATTTAACAAAAAGGAAGAAGAAGGGGGAAAGGCTTATAAAACAGGTAAAAAACTGTCATGAGTGTTAAATGGTGTATGATAAGTTAATGCTGGTAATGCATCATCTTTAATCATAGTGTGGATGATGGGACTAAAGCAGAAACATGGAACATGAAAAAAGAATGTTAATTGAAAAATGGAACAAAATTTTTAATCAAAGAATAAGGAACTCATAAATGACAAGATTAATAATAACAAAAAAAAAAAAAAATCAGAAGTGCCAGGGTTGCTTTGAAGCAATTAGTTACCATCCTGGAAGGCTGTGCAACAATCAGCCTCTAATGTACTTAATGAGCTTGAAGGTCATTTCTCACCCTCAACAATTCTTCATAATTCACTTCAGACACAATACAAAAATCACTGGAATATTTGACTGAGTATTACCTGCTGAGGCATGCAATGCTTCAAGTCTGATAGGGTCTTTAGATAACACAGAGCATTTTTATATAACTGATTTGCATACAAATGTGTCTGCATATTGGGCTCAATGGAAAATTTGGGGGGAAAAAAGCATTTGTCCATCGTTATGTTTTAAAAGTGGAAGAGAAATGAGGGAAAAATGAGGACAGAGGAAGATGAAGGGAGATATGAAAGCGTCTTTCACAGCTATTCTATCACTATAAGCAGTGAAATCACCTATGCAGAGAGCCCATTCCTTTTCACCTCTGAGCAGGCCTTGGCACCAAAGCCTAAACTTAAACCCAAATTCTCAAGTTTGTTTTTGCCTTTGGAACGTGTAAAACAAACCTTCAATGTGTCCCAATTTTTTGAGTCTCTAAATCTAGATTTGAACATTGGCTTGTCCCCACTGCAGAGAAACAGCTCCCAAAAAATGTCTCCACTGTTTTCAAGATTTCTTTTGAGCTACAGTGGAAAATGAAGATGAAACATTAGACTCCTACACATACTTACACCCATTAGGGAACCAAGAAACCAAAACGCTTATTTATTCATACATTTACTTTGGAGACTGGCTGCCAACACGTTGTATCTCACTTGCCTGAGATAGTTACTACAGATGCAAATGCGAAAACCAACGAGGGACCCAGGAGATGAGCAGAAGCCTTGGGCAGGCATAATCACTTCTGTAAAGGATAATAAAAAATGTTTATATAAGTGCATTAATAGCAAAAGGAGGGGCAAGGAAAACCTCCATTCTTTATTGGACGTGGCAGGGAATATAGTCACCAAAGACAAAGAAAAGGCTGAAGTACTTAACACCTTCTTTTCCTTGGTTTTCAACAATAAGACAGGTCATACTCAGGACAGCTGGCCTCCTCAGCTAATAGATGGTGTCAGGGAGCGGAATAGCCCCCCTGTAATCCAGTAGGAAGCAGTCAGAGACCTGCTGAGTCATGTAGGTGCTCACAAGTCTAAGGGACCAGATGAAATCCTTCCTAGGGTGATGAGGGAGCTGGCAGATGAGCTTGCGAAACCGCTCTCCGTCATTTACCATCGGTTCTGGCTCCCCAGGGAGGTCGCAGATGACTGGAAGCTGGACAATGTGACAACCATCCCTAAGAGGGCTGGAAGGAAAATCTGGGAAACTACAGGCCTGTCAGGCTGACCTCACTGCCCTGTAAGCTTATGGAACAGATCATCTTGAGTGCCATCACACAGCACCTACAGGACGGCCGGGGGATCAGACCCAGACAGCATGCATTTAGTAGGGGCAGGTCCTGCCTGACCAACCTGATGTCCTTTTATGAGCAGGTGACCTGCCTGGTGGATGAAGGGAAAGCTGTGAATGTTGTCTGCCTGGGCTTCAGCAAGGCCTTTGATACTGTCTCCCACAGTAAACTCCTGGAAAAGCTGCCAGCCAACGGCTTGGACAAGTGCATTCTTTGCTGGGTTAAGAACTGGCTGGATGGTCGGGCCAGAGAGTGGTGAACGGTGCTGCATCCAGCTGGTGGCCAGTCACCAGTGGTGTCCCTCAGGGATCGATGCTGGGGCCAGTCCTGTTTAATATCTTTATTGATGATCTGAGTGAGGAGATTGAGTTTACCATCTGCAAATTTGCAGATGATACCAAGTTGAGTGCTAGTGTTGATCTGCTGGAGGGTAGGAGGGCTCTGCACAGGGATCGGACAGGCTGGGTTTATGGGCTGAGCCCAACAATATGAAGTTTAACAAGTCCAAGTTCCAGGTCCTGCATTCTGGCCACTACAACCCCCTGAAGCACTACAGGCTGGGGACAGAGTGGCTGCACAGTGGTCAGGCAGAAAGTGACCTGGGGCTGCTGGTCAAACTGAACATGAGCCAGCAGTGTGCCCAGGTGGCCAAGAAGGCCAATGGCATCCTGGCCTGGACTAGCAATAGCATGGCCAGCAGGACCAGGGAAGTCATTCTTCCCTCATACTCAGCACTGGTTAGGCCGCACCTTGATTCCTGTGTCCAGTGCTGAACCCCTCAGTTTAGGAAGGATGTTGAGATGCTGGAATGTGTCCAGAGAAGGGCAAAAAGGCCAGTGAAGGGTCTGGAACACAAGTCCTATGAGGAGTGGCTGAGGGAGCTGGAAGTGTTTAGCCTGGAGAGGAGGAGGCTCAGGGGAGACCTTATCACTCTCTGCAACTGCCTGAAAGGAGGCTGTAGCCAGGTGGGGATCAGCCTCTTCTCCCAGGCAACCAGTGACAGGATGAGAGGACACAGTCTTAAACTTCCTCAGGAGAGTTTAAGGTTGGACATTAGGAAGTTCTTCACAAAAAGGTGATTGGGCATTGGAATGGGCTGCCCAGAAAAGTGGTGGAGATAGCATTCCTGGAAATGTTTACAAAAAGACTGGATGTGGCACTTAGTGCCAGTTGACAAGGTGGTGTTTGGTCATAGGTTGGACTAGATGATCTCAAAGGTCCTTTTCAACCTAATCGATTTGTAATTCTGTGATAACATCCTGGGTTTTAAAATCTGTGAAACTTGCATGCCTTCGAGTCTGAATAACAGCTCCCGACACACAAGATTTTCTTTTACTTTACCCCCTCAAATAATCCTTCTATTGCATGAGATTATCAAAGTTCCTGTGCATAGATTAAGTTTTATGAGTCTGAGTCTATAGCTTTTTGCCATGAAGAACTATGAACATATTGTAGCTGCATTTATTATTTTGTCTATTTTGGCTTTATTTACTGAAAAAACTATCTTCTTCTTTGATTTGCATAAAGTGCCAATGGCAATATTTTGTTTTGTACTGGTAACCTGCAGTTTAAAAATGTGCTGTTTGATTTCCTTAGGAGCTGTGGAAGCTAATGTCTTTTTAAGTCCCAGACAGCAGTAAAATAATATTTTTAATGGTGCTATTTATTTTGACTGAGACATCAAATGATAGAGATAATTTTTTTATATTATTCTTAGACCTCTCACACACAAATAAAAATGCTTTTTCTTATGTTTGTATAAAGCATTCTTTTTTTCTGCTGTAATTGCTAGCTTACATTGACTCTTCTGTAGTGAGCTCATTTGGCATTTGTATTATCTCCTACTTTTTGATAAAGATGGCTGTACATAACTATGAAGGATTCAAGATCAGGTGGAAGGTTGTGTTTAAGTAATAAGAATAAATACACATAATGCTGTTTAAGTCATGTGCGGGGCAGTGCATATTCTGCTTGTGATTGCACTTCATCTCATGAGGCAGGAATGAAACAAAGTGCATTAACACAACTCACTGGCAAAGCAGGAAGAGGAGAAATCTGGCACAGGGTGGCTGTCTTACCCTGGGCACACAGCTGCGCAGTTTCTCTGCCTGCTACAGGAGGTGAGTCACCGCCTGGAGAGGAATGAGGGGGCAGGCAGGGCATTGAGTGGAAGCACAGAGAGGCTTTTCCTGCAAACCCAGCTAGGAACTGTCTCCAGATTGCCACCCACTGTGGATATGGCTTGGACAATGTTTCCTTTACCCTCTTTGCTGGCTTGTGCACCCAGAGGAGACCTGCATGTTAGAGGAGACCTGCACTTCGTGTCAGTGCATAACTAACTGTTGAAAGGAGACTGAGGAAGGTAAGATGAATCCAAGAGTCCTACCAGTTTTGTGCAAGGTCTGTGAGCTGGTCACTGGGGGGCTTGACCCAGTCTAGCTCTGCTTCACAGTCTGATGCCACAGACCAGGCCACCACTAGCAGGTGGCCTTATGCCAGTGATCAAATCAGTTGGGTTGGGTTTAAAAACAAAAGCTGGACTCATTTACAGAGCAGTAGCGATGCACCTCACAGAAGCTGTCAGTGGCAAGTAACAAGCTGGTCACTCAACAACCTTCCCCTTCAGGCAGCAGCAGCAGTATGTGTCACCATGAGCAATGCACAGTCAGTTCCCTTTGTACTGTAAATTCTCTTTATTTTAGATTTACAGGAACCTGACTGTTCTGGCTCTCTTGTCCAAATGAGTAAGACACGCAAGGTCATGTTTTTCCTTTATTTGAAAAAGTTAAGGACCATGAAAACTCAAGTGCTCCTTTTCTGATTTTAACTGATCTGATTTAATCTTACTGTCAGATAAAATCCATATGAAATGCTTCTACCTGTACAGTGGTTTAAATCTGAAATTATTTTCTTTGCACCATACTTTCTTCAGCAGAGTTTCAGAGGATTTGATGGATCAGACCACAGCCTTTTATCAGATGACATTTTCTGCATTCGACTTGCCAGCTGATAAATCCCTGCAGTACTTCCTTTAAGAGAAATGAAAGTTGATTGTTCCCCCCGTTGACTTCTCACAGCCCCCCTTTCCTTCTTCAGAAAAGCAATGTCATTTTGATTGATGAAAGTATCACTTAATGCTCCATCTCTCTAAGGTTTGCACAGGCTGTCCCTTTTTAAAACAAATATTGCTAATTTAGCATTTATTGAAGTAGCAGTTCAAACACTACAAAATTCATAAAGCACTAAATTGCAACATCTTTCCTTCTTTAAGAAAATGAAACTGTGTCAAAAGACTTGGCACTAGATGTATTATGTGCAGTTTAAAGAATGTGTTCTAAATCTTTAGGGAGTGCTATGTTATAATATACTTTAAATATTTTATTTTGTTACAGGAGGATAGTCCTTTATACTTGCCAGAATGGACTTTTCCACAGAGGAAAAAGGAAACTGATAGTAGATATTCACATGAGAGAGTAAGAACAAGATATATTCTATATGTGTAGCAGCAAATTTTAGGATGACAAGGAAAAATGTTTGACACTTAAAATACCAGACACTAACTATGAGGTATTTAGCCAGATGGAACAGTTACATAAATCTACTGAATTCGGTAGTAAAACTAAACAATTTATATCTTATGGTACTGAGTGTTTCCATCCCATACGCAGTCCTGAAATCAACAGGAGTTTCTCCTATCATTTCAGGCCTTCGAGATGACCTCCTCTGTGATGAATTTGTTGGCTGTTGTGAACTGCTTTCTACTCAAAATCAGCTCTCACACTCTTGTTCTTGCAGGTTTTGCTCCCAGCAGCCTGGTGATATTTAAAATTATTGCAGTGGTGACAACAATTAAATAGAAACATCTGAGAGGTTCCAAGTTATTACAAAACTCTAGTCTCACAGAACCATTTCCTGCTTCCCCAGACATAAACCACTTAATTTTTTATACACATCTTCAAAGGGAAATGCTGAAACTTATTAAATAAACCATATTATTGCTTTGGATTAATTAGCAGATGGCTTAATGATATGCACTAGTAATTGCTACTGCTTGCACATATTTGATTATACTTTATTATCATAATTGTGTTTAAAATACATCATAGCCATTGATATTTTGTGTTATGTTTATAATTGGTTAACAATTTCCCTGAGAATTATGAGTTTTGCAGAGATTGCTATCTGGTTATGTTCTATGTCAAAATGAATTTTAGGCAGCTTTTTTCATCCTGGTTAAATAAAGATATTTTCAAAATATAGATTAAGGATAACTATATGCAGTGGCGATAATGATCATTTTGAAGTAGTTTAGTCCATCACACTTTCATAAAATTAATTCACTTCTTCATGACTGTTTGCAAATGGTAATCATCCTCTTGTCTGACTAGTTTTATTGAAAATGAATATTGCAGTAATGTTATTTTTCAAGTCTTCAGACACAGCCTTAGTGTTCCAAATTGATTCACACTATGAATGAATCTGAGTGCCTAAAAATACTTATATAGTGCTAAGGAAGGATTGGAAAAGATGATCACACTTCATTTCTTACAATAAGTTAATCTGCCTTTGGGTCCAGGAAAAATCTGGTTTTTTCAGTGATATAAATTGCAACAATCCAATTCAGTAATTCAGTTTTCTGCCCATATCCCACCCCCAAAAAAACCCCAAAACCAAGAACAAACAAAAAAAATACCCCAGCACTAAGCAGTCCAAAAAGGTATTTTAAAGGTCTAAACTCAAGAAGACAAGATCTACAAGAAAGATTTCCATGCTTAATTCATGCCATTGTGCAGCATGAATTGTGCAAAAACAAATGCTCTTCTCCAATTTTCCTTAAAATTCTTTTTAAAGCTAACCAAGCAGTGAATAGGAAAAATTAGTAATTTTTTAACCTTTTGAATCTGTTTGACTTTTTTTACAGCTCTTCAAAAAGTTGTTAAGGAAAGTTGATGACCATTATGTCACGGGTTTCATTACATCTGTTACAAAACAAAAGCAACCAAAGAGTAAGGAAATAGAAAAAAGACATACCAGTCAATTCTCATTAGGAAAACAAGGGGTTTAAGTACTGTGTGTCTAAATAATTCAGTGATCCATAAAATTGAATGAACATGAAAAATAAAATGTAAACTCTTCCTGTCATGTTTTCATTTCTACCATGAAGCAGAAGGCCAAAGCCAACAAATTATTCGGACTTTCTGTTACTTTCTTATTAACAAACAGGCATCATAACCAGTGCAAAAAAATTTACAGCTCTCCCCTATGTGTGAGCCTGGATGTGGACAAGGTGTATGATTGGAAAACCCCTTGAATTTCAGAGGCAGAGGACAGATGTCTTCTGGTTTAAAAAAATATGTCTCAGTTTTATAGGAATGACTAATGAGTACTGTGGTTCTACTTCATTATTCATTACTGCCAGGCTGTTTCCCCAGCCACACAGAGATCATCATCCCTAAGGTGTTCAATTCACAAATATCTGTAAGCCCATTCCAGGATTTCCATGGCAGGTAAGGTATGTGCCAATGTAGCTGATTTTAATTTTGAAATAAATTAATTTGGATTTAACACTTTAAAGCACATACTGTGTCTCAGAGAGTCACACAGCTTTAGAAAGAAATTCTCTGTTTATTTATAGAAATTAAGAGAATCATCGGTTTTCTTTGTTTTTCCTCATCCATACACTTTTACTCAGGCAATATTCTGTTTGCTTTCTCTTATCTGTTTTCTAGTGACAAATAACTGATGATATAAACCACAAAAATGGAAATACTCTTAACATATATTCACAGATTAGGCTGCAGCTTTCACTGAATTGTACCTGTATCTCAAAGCCTCCCTTTTATTCAGCTATATAATGTATAAAACAACCTATGAGGGAACAGAAGGTCCCCGGTGTTTTCAGCAATTCGTAAATCCATATTTAGCTATGGAAATTTGTTCCAAAAGAGCTGAGCACCTCTGGTTTTCACTAAAGCCATATAACAAAAAATAATCCAACTGAGAATAGTATCAAGGAGATTTAGATGCATCAGTTTTGAGAAACACCTTTGAAAATGGCAACCACAAATTTTAATACAGCAAGCATGTAATCATCCAAAAAAAAGTCATTAATATGCAATTGCCATATCCCTTGTAACCAAGATTTGGTATCACTCCTGTTGCATACAGAAGACTTCTTATTGCTGAAGTTTCTATGGGAATAACATCTGAGGCATCAACAGTACAAAGAAATGGCAAGAGCAATCTGTCTTAGATCAAAAATGAAATCCCAATCTGAAGGAACTCCAGGAATATTCTCCTTCTTCTAAGAAGAATAGAGGACAGACTTTTAAAATATTTTAAGGGATGCCACTGAAATCTCATAGCAGGATTTGATCACTTGCTTTCACTTTTTATTACTGTTCAGTTAGTAACTGTCCTTGAGGAGAAGGGCTCTGCAGAGTGCCCTACTTAGAATAACTCGACATCCCAGTAAACTTTAACATAGGTTAAGTGAGCAGAGCTGTATATTGATGCAGAGCAGCACTTCTCACACAAGAGTCCATAAAACTGTGTGGCAAAACTGTACTGCCTAAAGGGCCATCAGAGAAACTTTAGCTAATAAAACTGCTCAAGTCTACCCCTTTAACCAGCCAGACCATCCAAGCCAAACACAGGAATAATCAAGAGCAGTCAGGCCTTTTTTCCCAATGTATCTCTTTTTTCCTTCTCTCGCTTAGGTGATTGCCATTCATAGTTCTCGTTTTAAATTATAAAAATACACTTTATATGACATTCATAATCCAGAGTTAGAAAAAATGCTGTTTTGATTTGAATGGGTCATTCTCAAAATGTAACTAAACTACTTAAAAGCATGCACCATTTAATAGATCATATAAATAATGCAGGTGGCCTTTGGGGGAAAAAGTTATAGCAGGCAATAATTATTTTGTCTGGCATGGTTCACTTCCAATCTTAGATTTCACTGCCATTAATTAAATGACTTTGTCTGCAAAAGCATTATCAAAATTACACATACAATTTCCATCCGTTGGCAGTGTAAACTCTCTTAAGAGGTGATTGGAACTGGACACCAAAAGGAATGATTGTCGTGGCTCAATTTAATTTAAAATACATATTATGATTTAATTTCTTACAGCAAGCTTGAGTGCGGCTATTACGAGTAAACAGGTCTCTACAAATGGTATGAATGAGGGGGTGGAGAACATCTGTTTTCAGGATTTCCTATCCCAATTTTTCTCTGTTGCCTAAAGGCACAACTAAGAGGAAGAGTGTTGCATTTTTGGCGTAATTTTTTTCCATATGCTGGGTAAGTGGATTGGCAAACTGAACAGCTCTTAGTGCCTGGGTGGTTTGAACTACAGGAGCTGTGTTTTCACTAGCAAGTAGTGTGGCCCCCCAGAAGCCCATCAGGAAAGCCAGATGGGGCTTTGGTGTTGAGGACCTGAAGACAACACTCTATGAGTTTGGGGAACTTTTATTTTGGACAAGCTCTAGTCTCACTTGTGTTCCAAATGCACCTGTCTTTAGCAGTTTGTGCAACGAATACACTCCTTGAGTACACCTTTCCATTTTGTTTCATCCAAAAAGACAATGCTACTCTGCGTGCTCCAAGATGATGCTGCAGTGCAAACCAGCGCCTGGGACAAGGGATGAACAGGGGATTCACTTCCACTGATGTGAACAGAAACATTAACTCATATGCACGTAGTTACTCCAGGGATAAACCATTTGCCAAAGCTAAATGGCCAAAAAAATTCATTTTCTAGCCATTTATACTGCTTGTCAGTCTGTCTCTTCTACCCAGTGAAATTAAACCACTGCCAATTTTAAACAAAGAGGAAGGTGTTGCATCCGCAGCTGAGCAGAGAGCACAGTCCTGAAGCTGGGGCCTTCTCAAGTGACAGCAGCCAGCAGCCAGCTCTTCCTCACTCAATGACCCTGCTGGGTTCCATACTTACTAGCCAAGATCCTGATTTTATTCACCTAACCTATTCTCTTGGACACAATTTAGTGTCTTTAAACAGAAAATGGTGGATTATTTAGAATAATTTCTCTTCTATGCAAGCAATCCAAGGATGTTATCGCTTTTGAAAGTGTAGACCAAATTTGCTGTCTTGTGTGCTATTCATTTTTAAAGGACTTTGTATGGTATAATATTGTCCATTCTTGCTCAGCTGAAACGAGCTGTTTTCTAAGTGTCATGTGTACACAAAGGTCAGCAGTAACTTCAAGTAATATCCTTTAAAACCTGGAGAGAGCAGAATGTTTTCAAAATTCAAGATGGAGTTGTTCTAGAATTGAGATTTTTTTAAGTGCTGCTCTTTCCCAGGGTGGAGGTAGATAACTCAGTGACCATGATTGCACTTACTTCCCCTACCCCCTATGAGTTATTCTACATTGATCTTAAGTCATTTCCCAGGCCTAAACTGGGGGGAGTGGGGGTGGTTCCCAGGTATTTGGCAAAATCACAAGCATTTGACTTTTTTAGCAACTCGAGTCATCACAATCTCACCATTTCTCTTCTTCCTCAGTCAGTTATAAACAGAGACTGGGTAAAATTGCTCCCACCACAAGCTCCAACATTTCGTCTTTTCTTCCTTTTCCCAGTCTTTTCTTAGTCCTTCCTCAGGGGAGGCACTATTTTTCTTCCTGATAAAAAATAGAGTGGAAACTCTAACAATTCACACCTTATTTCTTCTGCCCTCTCTGATCCAAAGAGTCTCATTACTTAGGAAGAGAGATCGAAATCTCACACATCAGCAAAGTAAAAGATAGCATTTTTGTGATTTGAGCAACATGAGTCAATGGAGCATGTCGTACTTTTCTGCAGTATTCTTACTCTCTCTACACAACCTTACTTAAGTAATTCACTAGCTAAAATACACAGTTGAATGTTGCCTATAAACCCAATATAGATGTGCATTACACTATTTAAGGGGTTGACAGCATGTGACATTGTGTACAAAACTTCCTGGAAGGAATGAACTAGGTTTCAACACTTACGTAATCAGTAGTAATTTGAAAAACAACATGTGTGTCTGATTTTTTTCATATGGCCTTTTTCAAGTTGTGAAGGTTACAGCAATTCACATTCCCTGACTGCTGTCTGAGATTAGATATCTCAGAGATATCTAATCTCTATGCTCTCTGCAGATAGTCTCCAAAAAAACCAGCTCTGAGAGAGCAGTGAGAGATGGCTGCTGTCTGTGAGAAGGGAGGAGGAGACAAAGGGCGGCTGGAGTGGGGTCATGGGCTGTGGACAGCATGGGGGAGCCATGGAAGGGGTGGGCAGGGGCAATCAGGCCTAGTGGTGCCCTCAGGGCGCTGACTTCTGGTCAATGATCCAAAGACAATGCAAATTTTAGGATTTGTTATAAGTAACAGCAAAAGAGAAGAATATTGTTACGGTGTTACACGCTGCCTGCATGGTGCTCCCACACCCCAAATGGCACATGTGCAGTCCTGCTTCACCGCTGGGAAGTGCCCTGGAGCTGCAGAGGGCAACATGTGTGCAACAGGCATGATCGGGGGAGTGAGGCAGCTTCCAATGTGAGGACAAACTAGGCAAGATGGTTCTTTATCTGGAAAAAGAGATGGCTACGAGTGAAATCCACAGTGACAGAGGTCTATAAAATTAAAAACTTGCAGAATTCATAAAACAAGAACCAGAGGAGAGTTTATGGCTCACAAGGCAGCAAGGTTACAACAAAGAAATTTGTTTTCACAGTGTGTGAAGAGAATGCTGTGGAAATCATTGCCACAGGATATTTGAGAGAACAATAAAGTAAGGGAGTCTTAAAAGGGATTAGTCAAATTCAAAACGGATTGTGTAACCAAGGCCCTGCTGAACAAGAGTTACAATCTTTGTCTCTAGACCCTAAACTATCACCTGCTGTAAGGCTTATACCTGTCATTTCCATCATATCATATACACTCAGAAACCTTCAGGGAAAAGGCACGGGTTAGTTTGGTTCAGCCTGACAGCTTTTATTTTCTCACATCTCTTTGATGAATAGAGTTTCAGATCCTCCTCTTTGATCTCATGCCTCATCAGTGTCTCAACTTCTCAAGTCCTACTGTGGACAAGTGGGAGCTCAAAACAAGTCATGTCCTGTGAGAGGCTTTGTCTTGAGAAGGTATGTGTATATCAGAAAGGTCTGGCACAGAACAAACTTCAGCATAAACTTGATTAAAAACTACCTCCAGAGTCTGTAGCAGGAGTTGGTTTTCTGACATCTCTTCCTATACTATTATTCAGAAAGATATGTAGGTATGTATATATGTAGTCAAGGGCAATAAATCAGCCACATTTGGAGTACCAAGCCTCCGAGCTTTTTTTTAGTTAATACATCTGCAAATAAATCTCCTAGTAAGTTAGGGCAGCTCCAGAAAATAAGCCTGTTTCAGCCAAGTGGCAAGACTTGCAATCTGCATATCTGACTGAATTCATGCTGTCAAACATCTATTATGTGGAACTTTGCTCTCAAACCAAGCAACATGCAGACATGTTAATTATTTGTCTTGTTCATCCTTCCCTCAAGCAATGTTTTAATGAAAGCCTCAGGCAACCCCTGACTTTCTAAACACCTTACTGACTAGATACTGTATTCTTTTCTAATGTTCAAAAATGAGGGGAAAAAAAAACCCTACTTTTCTTTTGTCTCGGTACACAGACATCTTCTTATGTCAGATTCAGAGCAGTGGAAGCACAGACTCTCTGCCCCCTGCCAGCAGCCCTGAGCCACACAATCACAACAGTCTCATAGCCGATGCAGCAGGATTCTCCTCTAGTTTACTTTCTTCTCTACTCACAAAGCAGGGTAGTATGATTTGAGCAGTTCCTTCAGACAGCCAACGTGCCTGTACTTTCTTATGGTCACACCCAAAGAAGTGGGCAATATTGGGCAATTTAAATTTCCTCCTTTGCCTCAGTTTCTTCCTCCATGAAATAGCAGATAGTAAAACTTATCTGTATGGAGAAGGAGAGAAAAAAGTTTAGGTTCAGAGATAAGGTGTGATATATTTGAGCTGTCAGGTATTTAAGCACCAATAGTCATGAAAAATGCAGTTTGGTTTGCTGCTGATATTTCTGTTTTATCTTCCTCAGAGACATTTATATGTTTTTCCTTTTTTGTTTTTAACACATTATTCCCTTTTGCAATTTATTTCTCTTTAAGTTGGTTTAGTTATGCAAGAAAATCTGGAGTACAAGGTACTGTGCTTAAATTCTGGGAAATACTCATTCCATCTCCTTTGGTCTTTTTTTCAGCAGGGCTCCAATCACCATCATTGTTCTCTTTGCAAGTAATTTAATGGTTGAGTTCCCTTTCATAAGGGTCTTCATTGTCAAGTAAGTTCTTCAATTAATTCCTTATTGACCTACCAGTTCAACTATATTTGCAATGTAAACAGGTAAGTTTATTTGCATCATTTTATGGTGGTGGGATATGCATATATAGCTTGTCTGGGAGGTGCCATTTTGCCTTTTTAAGCAGGTCTGTTCTACAAAGAGAAGAAAATTGTGTGTCAGGCACTGTCCTGGACTCTGCGTGGGAAGAGAGCAACATCCAGTCCTATCCTACAGTGCTGAATTTATCTGAGAGGAATTTCAGCACACAGTGTGAGGCAATAGCCTGAAGCGTAATGTCGGACAGTTGGATCAAAATTCAAGACTACAGTGCATCAGTCTGGCAAATGCAGAAAAACTTCATCATCCCTGAGCTGGAGGAAAGCCAATTATCTCTTAAAGTGATCTCCTTCCAGAGCTGCCCCTCCAGCTGCTCCCCTTCTTCTGTCTTGCATCTGTCCTCATTGTCCCTGGTGGGTGGCACAGGACTATCAGAGTCAAAAGATTGCTCAAAGATTACTCTTTCCAGTTTGTTGGGCCCCTGTCATCCCCTGACTTGCACACTGGTGTGACATGAGCCATTCAGATTTGGCCGCAGAGTGTGTGAGAAGTTCACAGTTCTCTCCTTGGAGTTTTCAGGTGCTCTTCCCAGGCACTTAACCTGCTATGAACCTGCTCTCAATGATATTGCTCTACACCCAGATTTTGGGAAAACCTTTCAGCACTGAGGTACAGTGCTCCCGCATATGACTGGAAAAAGTAACTCCAGCCAATGCCAGTGGTGAAAATAGACCATCCTTCCTGTGACCTCCTGATTGTAGTGAGATGAGTATAACCTTTAGAGGCATCACAGTTGCTGTACAAAGTGTGCATAAAGAAAAGAGCTTTGTTCTTATTGTTTAAGAAATATAACTTCATACATTTCAGTCCCTTTAAATATATCGACACATACACCAGAAAAACATTTTCTAAATGTCACGGCAGCACTACTTCTTTTGAAAGATGATGCATGTATCTTGTTCTGTAAAGGGAAGAGTGGGGAGGAAGCTGACAACTCATTACTCTTGTACAATAAAAAAAGGAATGCTATATTACTTGAGTGTGTGAGGTATTTTTAAACTAAAATATAATAGTTCACATTTTATGGAATCACTCTGAAGTCAAAGTGAACAGTGACAAGATTCTTGAACTTGAGTGAAAAATAGAATGCTGTGATGCTCTTAGCAGAAGCTTCTAAGCACCTCCACAGGCTATTGCCATCCCAAGGCTTGAAAGGACTAAACCAGGTAGGATTGGAGAGGATTAACTTTCGTTTAGACTTGACCATTGTGTGAATTCCTTTCAGCACTTATAAAGTTGCTTTGACAACTTCCCCATATTTCATCTCCTGAACTCATAATTGAATGTTCATTCCATGAAATACCAGGCAATGTCACAGTACTGATTCCCCTTGGCTTGAATTTAGCACACCATGATGAGATCCAGAGAGCTCTGCTTTTGTGTAAATGAATGAGATTCATTTGCCTTATGTGAAATGGAAACAGACTCCATCTTGTAAGCAAGTGAAACACATGGATGAGTTCAGGAGGAGAACATCTTTTTTCCATCTTTTCTTCTTGCTGACCAGCTCCTAAGCAGAGTGACTTGTGAACATGCATTCAGCTCAGACTTGTAAGCCAAAATTTTTGTCCCACCAGTCCTTTTTCCAAGCAGATTGGAGGGCAAAAGGGTGAAATTCTGCTTTTCTTCACCCGCAAGACTCTTGTGGTAAAGGGTAAGGTTATTCCCCACAATACAAACCTTAGTATTTGCAAATGAGGCAGCCTTTATGCTGTGCTCTGATACTGCATTTTTGCAGCTGATTTACAAGTTACTTCCTAGAGATAATTTTCATGGAGAGCCAGTATTCAATTTTAAAGCTATTTCACTGGCCCTGCTAATGCAGGAAACATTCCCTGTCTTGCTCACTGCACTGAAGATCATCCCATCATAAAATATGTACGAGTCTAAGCAGGATCTCTGAGACCAAGCTTTCTGACAGACATTCCCTGCCCCTTTCCTAAACCTCTCAGTGTACTTGTCCAAGAATGGAGCCAGAACATTGTTATTCCTAGACAGCTGCTCAGCAAAGCCTCCATGAAGTTAAGAGAGCTTTTCAGACTGATTGCAACTGACATATGAGGTCCCCTCCCGTGAGCTGAGACAGAGAATCATTTCATTTGAATTTCCTTTCCAAATGGCCTAAAGTGCTCCCATCAGCTACTAGAAAGCTAAAATGCTTCTCAGTCTTTGATTTTGACATTTCTATTATTTTTTGCACATACACACCCTACTTAAAAATTCTGGAGTTTTGAACTGAATTGCTCTGCAAGAAATCTGCTCACCTGTGGTGATAACTTCTGTCATGCACACATGTTTAGGGTAGGAATTCCTCCATTTAAGTCCCTGTCTTGTGAGGATACTGATCTTTTTTTCCCCAGCCTTCCTGTTTTATTCTTAGACCAGATACATCTCTGTGGCATTTGATTGTCTGAACATTGTTTATCCATAACTGGACAGCAGCCAAGTTGCCATTCTCCTCTGAGTAAATAACTTCAGATTTAATAAAAATACACATTACAACACAAACCAGTTCAGGAAAAAGACTTTCAAACATATAATAAAAAATATTTTCTTTTGAAACAGAAACCTACAGCAAAAACAGCCATATAAATTTTGAACTTTCAGATCCAAAATTAAATAAAAATTCTATTTGTTTTATGTCTTGAGATCATTTATGGAATTAAAAATAGAGGACCTTCTAAGATAAAAGTCCAAGGGTTTAAGATGCTGATGATCCTTATGAGATTTTACTTCACATTTGCTTTCATATAATCCCATTGACTGACCCCTGCTGATGTCTGAAGAGTGTTGCTTATGCTATTGTGGTGCCTCGTCCCATTCAAAAAAAAGGCAAGAGATCGTCTTCTCTTTCTCAAAAAAAAAAAGGACTCAGAGACCGCTGCATAACATGAACTGAAGCACAATCAGTGGAGAAAAATAGGAGATTTTGCTTCCAAGGAGCCCATCTGATCTGACCAAAACCACCAACAGAGGTGGACCCAAGGGAGAGTGGGATCTCTCAACGCAGTATTTCCTGTGGTGTTCTCATACTCTCATTTTACTCAGTATAAGGCTTTAGCGACTCAAAACTGTGTTGCGAATTTAGGAGGTTTAGCATTAAAGAACAATGAACATCTATTTAGAACAGCTATTTGAAAGAAGAAGCTGGACCGAAGAATTACATAATACATATACTACTAAGGCACACATCAGACAGTGAACATTGAGGCTGGATGGCTGCTTTGTTGATTTTTTGCTTTTTCCTGTACATAACACCGAAGGATAAATAATAATGAATTGGAGAATGTGTATGAGGTGGTCCATCACACCTTTTTGTTTCTAATTTTGTGGGGAACTTCTCTGTGGACTAAAATTTTAGTATTCAGTTCTTTGTTTTCTTTTAATTCCACTAGCAGCCACAATGTTGTCCTGGTTACAGTCATACATAGGTCTAGTAATATGTCATAGGAATTTTCAAGCATGAGCAGATATCCCATTGATGCATTGGGGTGGTGGAACAAAGCTGTAGCAGCAGAAAGTTCAGTGGCTGCCTTCTGCTCATGAACTGGTTACCTATGGAGATAAAGCAAAATTTTCTGTAATAACTTCAGATTCACCCCCTGTGTTTTTGTCAGACTGTTTCAGGTGTGACAGCTTTTAAAGGTCATAACTCTCTTGCAAAGGGGAAACCTTTTTATGCCTTTTTCCTTTTAGCTGGTTGTTAGCCCATCTCAGACCTCATTGTTTACAGAGATGAGACGGTGCGGGATAAGACAGAAAAACAAAGCCGTTATTTTTAAGATCTCAGCTCAGAGGAAGTTGCCTCCTTGAACAAGATTATCCTCTCCTGAGGTCTTTAAAAAACACATAGTAAAATGGCTACATTTTAAGTTTTAAGTAGCTTCATCACTTTTCTCCTATATTTTCCAGTACTTCAGAAGATATTTATTTCACATCAATTTCTGGGATTTCCCCCTGCCTTCAATTTCTAGAGTGTACAAAGAAGTAGATTGTGGTTTATATTTTAGAAGCCAGGAGTTATTGTGTTAGATTGGCTAAATAGTTAGCCTTGGTACCAGCACACTGGTTTCTAGGAAGTCATTACTGTTAAGAACCGCTTCTGCAAAAAAACAGATCTCCTTCTTTTTCCTCTTCTGACCACCCGCAGTGTGAAAGAAGCCCTGTGCTTAATGTGCCTTTAAATAATGCCTTCCCCTCAAAGGAATGAAACAGCATATTCCCATACGAAAATCTGTCTTTGTGCCTCCTGGGTTAGTGTCCGTCACAAAGGCATCACTGCGGGATAATGTATATACAGTGTCTGGTAAAGTTATGCAGAAAATTATTCTGGCAGGTATTGAAAAACACCTGAAAGACAACGCAGTCACTTGTCACAGCCAGCACGGCTTCATGAGGGGAAAGTCCTGCTTATCAAACCTGATTTCCTTTCACGACAAGGTAACCCACCTAGTTGATCAAGGAAAGCCGCTTGATGTAATCTTTTTGGATTTCGGTAAAGCTTTCGATACTCTCTCTCACAGAAAATTTCTCCTTCTGGAAAAATTGTCCAGCACACAGCTGGATAAATACATCATGGGGTGGGTGAGCAACTGGCTCGTGGGTCAGACACAAAGGGGTTACAACGAATGGGGTGACATCAGACTGGTGACCTGTCAGTAGCGGGGCTCTGCAGGGATCCACCCTCGGCCCTGTGCTCTTCAACATCTTCATAAATGACTTGGACACAGGACTGGAAGGGACACTAAGCAAGTTCACAGACAATACAAAACTGGGAGGAGCTGTTGGTTCACTTGAGGGCAGGGAGGCCCTGCAGAGAGACCTTGACAAATTAGAGGGCTGGTCTATCACCAACCGTAAGAATTTTAACAAGGGAAATTCCTGGATTTTGCACCTGGGGTGGAGCAACCCTGGAGGTACAGACTGGGGAATGAGATGCTGGAAAGCAGTGCCAGGAAAGGGACTTGGGGTCCTGGTCGATGGCAAGCTGAGCACGAGTCAGCAGTGCCCTGGCAGCCAGGAGGGCCAACCCTGTCCTGGGGGGCATCAGGCACAGCATCGCCAGCTGGGCAGGGAGGGGATTGTCCTGCTCTGCTCTGCACTGGGGCAGCCTCGCCTCGAGTGCTGGGGGCAGTTTTGGGTGTCACAAAATAAGAAAGACATTAAAGTATTAGGGAGTGTCCAAAGGAGGACCATGAAGGTGTGAAGGGTCTTGAGAGGAAGCTGTATGAGGAGTGGCTGAGGTCCCTTGGTCTGTTCAGCCTGCAGAAGAGGAGACTGAGGGGAGACCTCATCGCAGTTACAACTTCATAGTGAGGGGAAGAGGAGGGGCAGACACTGATCTCTTACCTGAGGTGATCAGTGACAGGACCTGTGGGAACGGCCGCAAGTTGTGTCAGGGGAGGTTGAGGTTGGATATTAGAAAAAGGTTCTTCACCCAGAGGGTGGTTGGACACTGGAACAGGCTCCTCAGAGGTGTGGTCACAGCACTGAACCTGACAGGGTTAAGTTTGGTGCTTGGTCACATGCTGTGAGTCTTGGAGATGGCCAGGAGCAGGACTTGATGACCCTTGTGGGTCCCTTCCAACTCAGCATATTCTGTGAGTCTGGGATAATCAAGTAACAGGGAAAAACAACACAATTTTTTTTGTGTTTTCACCACCAAAGATTAATTTGCAGGAACATAAAAAGATGAATTTTATCACTTCTTCTCAGTGAATAGCGAAAGAAACAATGATGAGAAAAAGATTATGTCTATCCCAGGAAGGAAATTGAGCATACCAGTCATCTGCTAATACCATGCTTATTCTTTTAAATCTTGCAGAGAATTCTCCTTGTCCAAGTGCCTTTACATAAAACATACAATCTGTTGTTTAAATTTCCCTTTTGAAAGGGCCTATTTTAAGTTGAATTTTGATTATTTTAAGGCAAATAATTTTAGATTCAATAAATAGAAAAAATGGGGTTCTAATTTGATAGGAGGGCTTTTTACAACTTTTTGATCTCATCAAAATTTAATCTTCTTTTTGAACAAGATGCTTTTTGCATCTTGACTCCATCAATTTTCCCTGTTTAGGAACAGAACCAAAATACTTTTTACCCATTTGTATTCCTGATAAAACGCAAACATTGCCATATGGTAAATATTGTTCTACAAAATCTCATGTTTTTCATCTGCACTAGAAGCAGTCTTTTCTAGATTGTACATCTGAAAGTACAGTTACTGCCACCCAGGCTTGTTTTTATTACCCTGTTACACCTCATCATCTGTAACACCCTGAATGCATAAATGCTCGCTACATTTGCAGGAGGGTGGGGATCCAGTAGATCTTTGCTCACAATCCCTAGCTTCTACAGGAGATAGCAACGCTGTGGTCCTGCTTCAGTACCAGCTTTCCTTATTGAGTAGATCATCTCAGAGTACCATTGTGAAGTTAACAAGTACAAGTTTCAAACACTGAAAAAATATGTAGAAAATACATATTTCTATGTGTTTCTCTGAGAACAAGTTATGCTCCCCGTGTTGTGCCATGTTCTGTATCACATGCCCTGGGATTGTCCAGCATGGGATGCTACAAAGAAGGGCAAACTTGGACAAACATCACTTCAGAACAAACTAGCTAAGAAGTGAATATGGTCCATGACTAAGGCAATCATTTATTGGTCTCTGCTCACTGATTATACCTTGGACTACATTTATTTGACCGTATCTTCAAATGCAGCATTACAGTTGATCGTGGAGATATCCAGCTGTTTCAGAAAAGCATGCCTGGATTATTTTTTTCTCTCTGATCTTCTGCAGCAGTAGTTTCTCTATACTGACAGGCACTCCAGAATTCTAAAGCCCTTAATCATAATCAAGTCAAGTTTCTTTGAATATTGGTTCACTGTGAATGACAAGGTTATAAAACCCACTATTGCTGATGTATTAGTCATGTTCTTGAAAACCAACTGATGATGTCTATTAATGGCTTAGCTACAAAGTAAATATTTTGCATTATTAAAACAGTGGTACATATATTTATGGATTTCTGTAACAATCAATAAAGCAACAAAGTAGAAAAGAAAAGAAAAGAAGAGAATGACAAGGCGCAGCCATGAGGTTTCATTTATGTATTGTCTCTGTCTCAAAAAACTAGCATGTCCTGTGGGGTTTAAACTTTGAGCAGAAAATATATATATATATATAAGCTGGTTTTAAACACACAATAAATTGATTTATAAACTGCCCACAATGGAGTACATATCTCTTCACATTTCCAAAAGGACAAAATTACATTTTCTCTTACATGAGTGCATCTGTGACTCTGTTTTTGTCAAGGATTAATGGCATAGGTAGAGGGAATCACTCTTTCACTTTCTATAACTCTTAAAATCAGTATTCTGATTAAAAATAAATTTAAAAATAAAATTATGAAACCAAAAAAAACCCCAACGAAACACAAAAACACATAATTCAGATCTAGGTCCAATCTTTTTCCTCTGAAATTTTTCATTCAGAAAGTTTTGACAAACCTGTCCTCCTTAGAAATTTTAAAGGGAATTTTGTTTGAGTGTCCATGGTTAATAGATATCCTCATACAGTCTAGAATAAAGCCGTCTTGGGAACAAGCTCTCATTTTGGTATTAAACAGTGCTTTGCTCCATGGAAAGACTTACTGGCTGGACCAGGAGATGGTGAGTGTTACATATCCTACTTTCTCTTTAAGAAAATAAGAATTTGTATGAGTTTCTGGGATCTTTCACTCTTATAAATTTCAGAGACATTTATGAAGAGAGTGGAAACAGAGTGCATCCCATCACAGGGGACATCTTGAGCAGTGGCAGAAAAGTTGGTACAGCCATTGAATTTATTGTGTTAGTGAAGGAGAATTTTCTGGTAATTTTAAAGGCTGAAAAGCACATAATTTTGACTGATTCTCATTTCAGTTGCACTTTTCCTATAAAAATAATATAAAAATTGTTAAAAAAAGTTTGTGTCAGAGACGTTAGCTGCAGGAAGGTGGAACAAATAGGTGGCTTGTTGAACTTGCATTGGAAAAAGTTCCACATTAACACCAACTTGTCTGCAGTTTCTAAGACTTAACATCTGAGGTGACAATGACTAACTTCCATAGATTCCTGAGCTGTTGTACATTCTGCTTTAAAAATCAAGTTCACATTATTCGGCCCCAGATATTAAGGGAGCCTTGTTCTAAACAAACTATTTTTTGTGTCAATATCAAGCTCCTATTTCCTCCTTCTAAGGAAATTTGAAATATCTTGTCAAATTGGTGTGAAACTCATTCAGGAGAGTCAACAAACTCAATTATCATAATTTGGGTTCAATCAGATGAAACACAACGATGACTCGTGTTTATTTACATGATGGAAAGTGCTCCCATTTTTGTCTTTATGTTTCCTTTGTGAAGATGCTGTGAAGGGTGAAGATTGCCTTGGACACAAGCAAAATGTAGCAGCAGACTGGTTAGCTGCTGCAGCTGATTGTTCTGCTTGTCATCCATAATTCAAGTTGTCCCCTAAGAAAAGATTAATTCTGTTATTGCTGCTTCTTGAATACTTAAAAATATGTGCAGCACCTCAGAAACCTCCACAAGGCTCTATTTTGCAGAAAAGCAAAAGATGTATTTTGGGAGGGCAGAAGCATATATGGAAGATTTGTAAACTGTTTTCTGAGCAGAGCAGAAATATGTGGATTGAAGAGGAAAGAATTTCACTTGCTTTTATCCTTTTTTTTAGAAGTACCTAAGATCTTTCTTTAACAATAGATTTTAAAAAGTACAATTCCGGTTGCACAGTCCACATAAGTGTTCTTATATTAATGTTTTTCTAATCATTGTTGCTCAGGACAATTATGGTCCATACATCATTATTGTTAATTAAGAGAATTTTTTTCATGACTCTAGCCCAGACTGGAGATTGGGAAATAAGTTTCATGTGTTATATTTTATACAAACAGATTTTGTATATGGACTGTGTGCTGTAATTAAACCTACTGTTCTCATTTCCTACTATAAACAAAGTTCCTAAAATTATCAAAGCTACATTATTCTTAGATCAAAAGAATGTGACTTACCACCTTTTGTCAATACTTTCACATTAACTGTACTAGTTCCCGATCTCTGACTAGAAACTTGCAAAATAGTTGCACCTGGCATGAGAAGTTCGCACATAGCAGCACATTAACTGTCTGCTAAGTGCATCAACAGATCGTATTTACTGATTTTTCTCTCTTCCATTCGTGATACCCCTTGCTATTCATCACAATATCCCGTATCTAAAGGGAGGTCCAACTTCTTCATTGTCAAGTGTCTGCAGTGTAGATCAATTGCTTGCTCCAGAAAGTGCTAAATTGGCAAAGACAAAGGTGTTCTGCTGATTTGGGTAAATTTTATGTTCAGTGTTGAGCCCTCTTCAATGCTGATATTTCATATCCAGATCAAATGTATTTTTTGACAGGACTTTTTTTCCAGAAAATTTCTTTTCCCATTCAGTCTCTTTTCTCTTGGTTGCCTTGTATCCTAAAACATAAGCACTTGCAAAGGCTACTAAGGAATACATAGGGCATAGATAAAAGCAGAAGCCTTAAAGGTTTCTGCTGATTTGACAGGTCTCTTCATCCTGTATTCCTCCATTTTTTGGGCAAGAAACATCTCTGATCCACCTAAAAACTTTCAGGCCAGGAGAAGTCACCACACATGTAATCCAATTTGGATTACCAATATTCAAGAATTTTCAATCACACTAAGAATGAGAAGACAGAAAACTGAATAGAAGAAATAAAATAAAAAGAGTATTCTCCGAAAAAAATATGTCAGAAATATCATAATACCACACGTTAGAAAAGAATGCAAGAGGAGAAAAGATGATTTGGAAGAATAGTGCTTAAATTGCCTATTAATCCACAAGTTTTATACCATGATATAGTCCGTCCTAGGAGTTTGTCATCCTGGGGCTCTCTGTGGTTAATTCATGTAGTTACATGAAGGCTAAATGGCTAATTAACATGAGGAAACAGAGCAGGTTAGAGAGAATTTAAAAATAGATAGAAAGGAGGCAAAAATTTTAAAAGGACAAGGGAAGGTATAGATGTACAGAAGCATGGTGGGAGGGGGGAGGGGAAAGGAGGAAGGTGGAAATTATATATGAGACTTGTGGATTGTCTTTAAAAAATCCCACAGATAAAAAATTAGCCAGCTTTCTATTTCCCGAGAAGAAAGCCTTGCCATAAGTAAAGGTCTATTTCCTTTTCAAAAAGGGAGATAAAAGGAAGGATAAAATTCTGCATGTCTTGAAGTTGGCATCATCAACTCCAAAGGGACTAGACTCCAATGCACATTTTGGATGCGATCATCATTATTCAAATTCAAATAGTTATGAAATATATCTACATCTAGGGGATGCAATTTAGCTGATGAGGTCATACTGGAGTTCAGAGTTCAACTGATGATGCATTTAGCATTTTAGCCTTAAAGAAACCATCTTTTCTGACAGGGCTAGTGTATAGATTATTTCTTTCTAAAACTTTGCACTGCCTGTCAAATTATTAATTTTCTGAGTAGAGTCTTGCTGGGTTGCTACTTACCACTAATATTTACATTGGGTTTGGTTTACCTGAATTCATTTCCAGATGTGTCATCCCCATTGGTTTATATCTTATGTGGCTGCTAAAAAATTCTGTTATGTGGTGAAAAATGACACCACATATGTAAAGATAGCAATATGTTTTCTGTTTGTTTCCCTCTCTGCAATTTCATACATGAAAATATGTACATGCAACTCCCTTGCAGAATCTTGAGGGATCATCAATCAAGTTAGATGTTTTCCTGTTGCACCCTACTGCTAACTCCCAATCATGTCCACTCCATCAGCTGTTCTTCAGAAAGACCTTCTGGTCTAGAGACAACTATTACACCTTCAGAAAATAAATTTTTAGTGCATAAGAAGTAGAGTTTCACTCATTCTTGCAAAGCCGACCTAGTGTAAATAATGGTAGATATCACAAAACTTCTTTTAAGCATTATGTTCTAATTTATCTGAAGAATTACTACAAAACTGACATATATTTGACTAAAATTTCTGAGTCACACCTGCTGAAATCACTTTCCACTGTTGTCTTCCAGTCTGAGCTCCAGTTTTATCTTCTTCCCTTTATTCTCTGGATAAAAGTAGATTGTTGTACATGTGTTTACTAAATGGGGAGGAAAGGTGGCAGCCTTATTTAATTTTGCAAAGTAAATTTCTCCTAGTGGTATGTCTGTCAATTGCCCTGTATGGTTTTTTGCCAGCATTAAGTTAATATAGAATATGAAATAATAAGAAAATGCAGGTGAAAGAAAATCATTTCTCTCTTTTGACAGTCAACCCAAGAGGTCAGTAATTACCTTGCAAATTATCTATGAATTTCATCTACCTCCAGTATAGCAAACAGCACCAGTAATGTCATTTGTTATAAAATTTCATGTTTCCGTGGAATTACAAAAGAAAAAATGAAGAATAAAAACATCATTAGATTTGAATAGCTGATTTTTCTGCTTTGTTCATTATAGTGGCTTGTTTCAAATGCCAAATTTTATTCTTTCACTGTTTAAAAAAAAAAACTTGGAAATAATTAAAAGGATTTACATAAATTTAAAATGTGACTAGCAGGTACACTTCATGGGTTATTAAAATGCTTTCAGTGTGTGTTAAACACAAATGTGTTGCATTGTATTCCCAGAGAATCAGCTGCATTTGACATTTTATAAAGGCTTTGTTGGAATCCAGTCAAGCAATTCAACATTTAAATTAAACTATAGATAAGATTGAATGAACATTTCAGGGATTCTTTACCCCTAACAAAGTTCACAGCATTTATGTGCTTCTCAAGTTGAGGTTTTTGTTTACCTCCCAGTACTAAATGACATAAGTATGGACACTCTTGCCTGTTGCTGCCTTTTTTTGTGCATGTACTGTAATTTCTCTTTCTGTGTGTGTTCTCTGGGAGTATACAAAAGGAAAACATCACCTATGCAGCACAATCCTTGACACATACATCATATGCAGAATTTACCAGAGGCATCATAATAAGGATTTAGCAACAAGATTTTGTGTTGGATGTTACTAGTGCAAAAATTAGTGAAACAAGTACATTTTCTCTGATTTATATTGCTTATTTGCCAAGCACGCATCATAGAGATTCTATAGATTTTTAAAGTTCATATCATTTCCATCACAGCTACCCAGTATACTTTTGTCATAACGCAAACCAGATGGTGCTGGTATTACCACTGAATTGCTGTACCTGGTCATGAAACTGCTGTTCCAAAGAGCCACTAAAACAGTGAAAGGGGTTCTCAGAGCAGACACACATCTGGGAAACACACAACAGAGAAAAAAAAGAAACCCCATCACATTTTACTTGTTTACTTTAAAGAGAAGATTAAGGGGTGACCATATTCTGTCCTCTGGGAACAGAAATTTGTTCATCTGTTCTATTTTTGACAGTGAAAGCAAAAGTGATTTCCCATTTTTTTGGAAAACTCAACAGCAGCAATATTCCTTATCTCTATACTGGATTTTTAATTTTCTTTGAATTTTGAATTATGATTCATACCAATTTCATCAGCTATGTTATAGACAAAGTGATTCCCACGGTAATATTTACAGTCTTGGTCTAGTGGCTATTTCTCAAAACTACAGCCCAGTGGAGGTCAGGGTAAGTACTATTTGGTTTATGAAATTAAAATTTATCCTTTGACATAAGCATATAATCATTAAAATGTCTGAGAAAGCTCTCCCACAAAGGGCCATCACATTCCTCTTTCCATTTCCTCTGAAATTGTATATCAAAGCTGATGGGATGGCGAAAGCATTTACTTCAAGGTTTCCAAATGCTTCAGGCACCTTGAGCCTGACCGGACTTTTAGCATTTCTACATGCATTTTTTGGAGGCTACACTAATCTAGAATGCCTGCCTAGAGTTCTGTGCATATACACAAATACAGATGGCAAGTTGAAAGCGAGAATCACTTAAATTCTTAGTAAGTTACAGAGCTGCTCCTTATTACACTAAGGTATTCATCCGTCACATGCAATCAAGCTGTATAAACTGTGCTCTGAACTCAATCCTTCTTCACCAGCTCCTGTCTTCACTTTAATTCTGTCAACTGCAGAGAATTTAATAGCAGCTTCTCTTAATCACCAGAGTAATTTCATTTTGGAATACAGAAAAGCTGTGGTGAGAGGCTTTTCCCACTTTCTTTCATAAGCAGAATGAATTCTTTGGATCTAAACAATTGATTAAATGCCCATCATTGTTTATGGTGCTTCTGTAGATGGACTTTCAATCAATACAGAGACAACCCTTTCACCTGTACTGTCACAAAAACATGGCATTTGCTTCTAAATTTTAACCCTGAGCAATGAACTAACTGAGGAGAGGAAATAGACAGGCTTCTATTAGGGAGGATAATTTGGGATTGAAACCTTGTAAAGAAAAGAAAATAGCACAAAAGGGCCTTAAGCAGACTACAGTTCATGCCTACTCTACTGTCATGTGCATTTGCTTTGGCAGAAATGCCAGTCAGTTACCAAATGGTGAAGACCATAATGCAGGGGAAGATATTCTGTGAAGCAGATTTCATTGGTACCACCTCAGCTCATTTGTCTCCTACGAGAGAGAAGACTTGGACCACGGATGATGTGGAACAGCTCCAGCCATCTGGTGCTCTGTGGAAATAGAGAATTTGTCTGGCTTGTATTGAGCTTCTCTGAGACAGACCTTAACTGCTGTCTGTCATTTAGAAAAATTTCTGAGGCTGCTAAACATATATTTCTGCTCCTTTCCCTTTTGCTTCCTCCCCACCTCCCTGTATGTGAATGTAACATTGGTCAGCAATTTAAATAATCTCCCGGCAGAGGTACAGTTTTGGCTTGGCTTTTGTTGGGATCTGAGAAAGGCTGTTTGAAAATACAAGAAACATGACTGAAAAGAAAACTTGACCCATGGGTGTGACACAATGAAATGAGCCTTGGGAGTCAGATTTTAGCTCATTATATCAATACAGATTTCCAGCTGGAACAGTTGCTAGACGCCTGATTTTTCCTGTGAATTGTCAGGACTTTATATATTCTTCTAAATGAAACAGAAGATTGTCAGGTACATGCTGCTGCAATGTCAATTTTTTCTCAAGTAGCCTATAATATCCCAAATTTTGATCAAATGAGTCCTAAGAATATAATGATATAAAGGCATCTCAGCTGTCTTCCACACAGTGTTGAATAAATTTGCTAAGACTTCACTTAAGCATTTTAAAAAATCGGGAGGATACTATTTCTCAGTAGAGCAAGAGCCTCTAGGATGTCTGCATCCTTTATTCTTCCATGCTCAGGACAGACAATTGCCTTCCTACAGAAACTATTTATACACACCATTTGTTAATGAATGATATTAGCTTTGCTCACCATCAGTTTTAGCAACAAAGGGAAAAAAAGCTACATAGTCAGAAAGTGTAGACTTTGCATTAATTGTGCTCCACATGAGTGCTTGTATTAGCAGACAGTGAACAAGACACCTCAAACATTTCTAACTGGGCTGCTGCCAGTATCAGGGTTAGGGCAGACACAGATCCTCTGTTTTCAGCCCTTGAGCTGGGGGAAGTTCTGGTAGGGAGAGCCCAACTTCCAGCCTCTTTCCCAACCCTGCTAGTAAAGTCTCCTTGTGCAACCCTGTGGCTTAAGTATTTTAACAGCTATTCAGGCCTAGCCAGAAAATATTCAGTTGTTCCCATCCTGGTGAACTGTTTTGCATAATTCCAATTTTTAGTTCTTTTCTAAGCTTGTGACAGAGGGTGATTTAATCTTATAATGTGACGCCAAGTTTAAATGATAAATATAGACTAATAGACATGACATACTGATATTTAATGTATTTATCTTCACCCTGCAAGTCTAAAAACAATGATCAGTGGTTAGAAAATAAGCTTAGCATGATTTTATTTATGGAACATAACTAATAAATCTGGTTTTCAGTGAATAATTGCAGTAATCAACTGAAAATAATAGTAGAAGCACACAGTAAATAGGTCTGATTAAGTAAAATTTTAAATGTGTATTCCCAGATGTCTCTCAAACAATTTCTGTCTCAAGGGTTGTAGGGAATTTTCTTGTTGACTTGTATTTTCTTTTATTCGTGTTTATGTCTGAAATTCAAACACAGGTTTATGATAACCTCTATGGGTAATTAACTTCTATTCCTAGTAGAGACAACTCCCAGTTTGCAGGGTCTTCTCTTCTTCAGCATAGGAATATCTATAAAAATATGAAATGATAGATTTTAAGATTCTTTTTGAAGGTGACTGATTTTTCTGCTCTACATATTCAAACAAAATAGTGAAATACTGTGGTGGTTTTACACATTGACATAAAATTAATGCACCTTCCATTTGCCCACAGTAGGAATTTAGAAGCTGTAAAATGAACTTCCATGTGTGCCAAAAGCCACTGCCAGGCACCTGTGCCAGTCTGATGAGTACATAAGATTACTTTGAGACAGTTGTACACTGAAACATACTCACTAACTCTGGAGACAGAGTTTTTGTGGACCTCTGTTTCAAACAAACAAAAAAATGACAGAAAAATGAGAGTTTTCCCTCAAGGGGACACATCCAAGAAAGGAGAACAGCATTTGCTAGTACTGGCTGATCTTAAATCAGCCCAGGAATTTAAAACATGCCAAGTAATGCTGGCCAACTTGATTTTTAATCTCATAAGCCTTGAAAAAATGACAAAAACAAAATTTTATCTGGATATTGGTAACCTTTAGGTTAAATAAATTATCTGGATTGAATCTGCAATTTGCTAGGGGGTATCACATGCTTCTGCCTATTTGTAAGAGTCATCTTTTTTCATTCTTAAAGATGTGCCACAAATTATTATTTGAGCTTTTTGGATTTTGCTGTCCCAAGCCTCAGTTAGCATGGCTGCCCCTATACTTTGCTACTGACTTTATTAGTACATGTTTCAACTGCTTCAAAGTTTTCACCATTTTTAAAGCTTACCCACAGTATATAATAAGGCAAAAGTGCAGAGATCCTCAAATTACCATTAACCCAAGCTGTTATTTCTGCAAGGTACTGTTCTCTGGTCTAGAGTCTGCACAGCTAAGAAGCAGAGCTTGTTAGTGTAGACCCAGAACTCACCCAAGGCAGGATTTTTTGGGACTTGAGCTAGATCAGGCCATGCCAGTTCAAAAATTAAAAGGATACCAAGCACCAGTGAGCCACAGTAGCTGTCAATAAATTCTAAACATGCTCATGAGCACTATTTAACTTCTCATTGCTTTGTTTGCGTCAGTAATGCCTGTTGAGTGTCATGAAGAATTGCTTGGGATGCAAGCTGCCTTCCCAGGGCAACTACTCCTCATCCAGGCACCAGAAATCTGTGTTTCTCTTTTTCTGATGTGGTTTGGTTTGCTGTTTTCATGTTTTATGTATCTATTTATGCACGGGTAAGTGTACTAAACCCTAATTTAACAACCTCAGGAACTAAAGTAAACCATCTGTGGGAATGATAGGTAGCTAGAAAAGAAATTGCTAGATATCAACATTTCTCTTACACATTTGGTCCCTAACCTTATTAATATACACAGTAACACTGGTGATGCAACAACCTGCTTTTTTCTTTGTTACAAGACCTTATTTTCAAAAATATTTGTAAACATTTATTCAGTCATTTGTAAATACTGACAAAACAGAAGTTATCTGCTCTGAAGGACAGAGCAGGAAGATATATTCAGTGGTTGCAGTTGCAGCAAACACGTCAGCAACAGCAAATAAAGTAAACAAAAGGAGCACCCAGCAATTTAATTGAAGTCTTGCAAGAGAAAGAAATATAACTTTCCTCTCTTCAGCAATTCATAATGAGGTAGTTTCTGCAAACCTCCCCACCCACAGTAAGGCTCTTTGCATCAAGAAAAACTGAAATCTTGTTAACCTGTGCTAAATATAGCCTGTTTCAATGGGAGGGAGGGGGGGTTCTACAGGCACAAAAACTATCTCTACACAGCTCTCTCCCCTGGCTGCTAAGGTCCCCAGGTTAATACATATAAATAGTGATTTTGATTTATGATATAGGCAGCTGTAGCAGATGAATGGCTTTAATTTACCAAGCCAGAAAAGTCAGCATTTAAATAAAAAAAATTATTTCCTTGCCACTGCAACTAAGAAGGCTTAGCGAGGCTTGTGTGGGCTCAGTAGCAGATCCATGACACAGAGGACCTGTGGCTGGCCACACCAGAAATGATGGCTGGTTTCTGTGTCTGTTAATAAAGGTGTCACATATCACTCACTAAGGGAATCAGAGAACACAATAAACAAATACCTGATAGTATTTTAAATATCTGTTATGTTTGAAATGTCAAGCAGAGAGATTTGACTTAAAATTCAGCCTTTCTTATCTCTAATTAGTCTCACCAAAATCTCACATGGAAGATGAAAGCTGGAGAGATGTTCTTCAGTTCTTATAGCTTTTACCAGCTGTTTCTTGGAAAATACTAGGCATTCTTAAATCCATTGAACAGGTCTGAGAAATTCTCTCGATTGCCAGGATAAGGGTCATATATGAAATACTGCCTATGACAGCCTTAAAATCTGACAGCATTACAAAGCAAAGGCACCAGATGGATAACTCCTGGCTATATCCAGCCTCAAAGGAAAATCCTCCTGGCCACTGGCCTGTTTCCATTCCCCATACTCTGAAAGGTAATCAGGTGTAGTAAGGAAGTCATCTGTAACCTGCTTCCTTTTCCCATTGGTGAAACTCTTTACCTGTAACCACACCTTAAATTTGCTGTAGGTTGTGCCACCGGAGACATGTGAGCTCATATTTCTGAGTAGCTTTAAATAGATATATCTACAACTGACCCTTCTTGTGTTATTCATTTTTTGTTTGAAAATGTAGTGCTTTGTCAACCCAATCTGGTTTGGGTTTTTTTCTGCTACTACATTCAGATGTCTGTTCTCCCCGTATGTCATCTGGAGTCTAGAAGCCATAATAACCAACAGACCCAAGGGTGTTCGGTTTGTCACTCCTACAGTTTCTCAGTCACCTGAGGAACAAAATATCAAAGTCCTCATTGTGCAAAGTTACAAGTAAGAGCAAACAGTCCAGTACTCTTTTACCAGTGGTGACACTGTTGAGTTGTGATTCCTGAGCTATCCTGGGCATTATTATTTTGTAAGAAATACTATGTTTAACTAGGAAGCACTTGATTCTTCTGAAATGATAGGAGGCCTAGGATCTCTTTGGTGCTTTTCTTCTTTTGTTTCCATCAAGAAAGAGAACAGTAACAAAAGTTGGGCATCTCAACCTTGACAGTTCTTATTAAGTTCATTAATTTTATTTACTAAACTCTCTATGGATGTTAGTTTATTGTCATCTCAGTCCCAAGCTAATTAGAATCACAAATTGAGAGACCAAGCTATTAGAGAGCACAGCTTCCAGTCAAAAGATTTGGTTTTAATTTTTTTTTGGCAAGGATCACAAGATGGTTCTCTTAAATATGGCCGTGAAGACCAATTCTCATCTTCTTTTAGACTTTTAAATTTGTCTTTATTGCAAAAGAGATACTATGATAAAATAGTGTGCATTCGAGATTTTTCTCAGATTTTTTTCTCAAATGGTATTTGTAATCATTACCTCAGTTCCAGGTCTGAGATACAGTTTCTTATAAAATTTCTTTAAAATTTTCTTTAAAAGTTTCTTAGTCTGCCCGAGTCATTTGACACTGAAGCAGATACTTAATGGTGCTGGAGCATAATCATGTTCAACTTTAATTTGGGTCATTCCAGTTCAAAATTTGTGAATGAAAAGGTCAATCTATTGCATATTTTTGTAATCCTTGCAAGTGACCAATAATCTAAAATTTTAAAAAAATGAAACCTCACTGCAGAAGGAAATAGACCTGCTTTATAATCTTCATGGTGAATCTGGGTTTCAATTTACTACACTGGTTTAATAGCTTATTACAGCAATCCAGCTGGTGTTCCAGGAATAGATCACTTCACTGCTATGAGTGGGATTTTTTTTGTTCTCACATTTATCAAATATTCTGGCCAGCTGGCAGTCTTTGCATACTTGGCTTTATACTACACCAGTCCCAGTGAGTGCAAATAATCTATAAAACCTTGATGTGGGGGATTAGATGGGTTCTAAGAGGACATCTGTGAAAACATGGGTGAAAACCTTGGAGACTTATGCAGACACTTGCCAATGGTGTGTCTGCTGCTTTTCCACATGGCTGTGAATTATGTAACAACAAAAAAAAATGCACTTGCCTTTGGAGAGACAGAGAAAATAAATTGAAAACACATAATTAAATGGCACAGGAATATGATTTTCCAACATGCAGGATACTATTCAAAACCTGCCAAAGAAAACCAAATGAAATACATTTTTTTCCCCTATTTTTACCTTTTCAGTCAGGAACAGAGTTGGGAATATTCTTGTCAGAGGTTTAACTGGTATTTAGGCATTCTGCTCTGCCAGCCCAGTAAAAATCATCAGTCTCTAAGGAATATGATAAACATGAGAAGTTGTGCTAAACTGAATAGAAGCTATAGTATAGGAGAATAGGATATAGAATAGGAGCTATAGTAAAACAAACAAAAAAAAAAAAAAAAAAACCACCAAACACAAAAAATCCCACAGGCTGGGCTACTGAAAAGAATACTTTTTTTTGGCTTTCTTACGACTTTTCATCCTTATTTAGAACACCAAGAGGTGAGGATTTTCTACTAAGTGAAAAAAATTATAAATGTAATTCTCTCCCAGTCTGAAGAAATGCTATGAAGGCCTAAAGCACATAACCCACCACAGAAGTGGTGCACCTAAGTGAGATTTTGACTGAAAAGAAAATAGAAATACAGTAAGGAGCATCACATTGTGACCTGTCAGAGGTCTAGCAAACTTCCACATAAGACTCAGGCACTGCTGCATAAAGGAGAAATGAAAGCTTGGAAGGGAGGAATTTGGTTCACAACTGAGACTCTGAATTTGAAGGGTTTATGTGTGGGTATCTAAGTTCACAGTATAGTCTGTAGGTGCCAGGCAACAGAGCTGGAAAACCATCCCACTGAAAATGTCCACCAACAGCAGGACTCAGCTCTCCCAACACAGCTGCCAAGCATTCCTATCTGCACCCTGAGGAATTCTGCCTGACCTCTCACTCTCAAACAGAAGGGTCTGAAGCACCCTCAGCTCCGCTGTCACACCTGCCAGCCCTGTCTCCAGCCAAGGCAAGCAGTGTGATACAGCACAACACACCTATCAGTGGTTCTGATAACCCAGGTCTTTCAATTGTGCACTTATCGGAGGTACAACTCTGCTGAGCTCTACTGAGGACACGAGGGCTTCATCCATTAACGGTCCAAACTCAGTAGGAATGCTCCTTGGAAGAGGGTTCCATCTGATGGCAGCTCAAATGAAACTAGACACCTTTGTTTAAGCAGCTGAATTTCTTTCTGGAAGAATGAATGGTGAATTTAATTTCTCCGCTCATTTTCATTGCCCAGAACTTTTCTTAAGATACCACCAACCTGAACACAAGTAGATCCCAAATGTGTCTTAGTTTGGAAATAATTCCCCACTCTACCCCACCAATAATATCCAAACATAATATTAAAAATTATGCAGTGGGAACTGAACAGGTGCTGCTACTAATTGAAGCTTAGGAGCACGTGTAACTTATGGATAGGGTAATTAGCAAGTTAAAATGTGCATGATAGAAGATGACAGCCAATAGAGAAGGCATGGTGCACTATACATGCCACTGATTGCACTCCCATAAAGGAGAGGCACATAGCTTGAGTTTGGAAGTTAGACCCTATTGTGTGTCCTGTCAAAAGCATTATGCTTGTCCATCACAGTGACGCTGCTCTGAATAAAAATAACCTGGGCTAAAAAGAGGCAGTGATGAGGCAAATTGTGCTGCTAGAAGTGCTAAAAACATCTCGTCTCTAGAAGAAATGGATTTGGAAATAGGCTCAGTGTGGCCACCTAAGGAAGAGCTGCCTCTGGGTTGGGAAGTGTTGACTGAGCTTCCTGAAGGGCCAGGACACCTCAGGTGCTGCTGGGGAGAAAAGAGACATATCCTGAAGAAAATCACCATGTTTGTGAACATCCTGCTGGTTTGAAAGGTTCTACAAACTTTGTTTTCTAAAACAAGCCAAAGTAAAAACTGAATTAAGCTCTTGTAGTTTCTAAGACTGGGCTCACACTACCTGATGTCAGCCAGTCCCTGTACTCATTGCCTACACAATCTAAGTCAACAAAAATTCTTGAGATCACACAGGTCCAGTTCGGCTTATGCCATAGATTCCCTGACCAGAAAGAACAAACACCCAGATATCCAAAGAGATGCTGCCTGAAAGCCTTTCTGAATCCCTCCCCTCTTTCTTCCCTGCCAAGTTGCCAAACACTTGGTGTCCTTGCACCACAGTCGTGGGTGCATCAAGGAGTCCTGTGTCCTTGCTGCCAGCCTCCCACAGATTTGGCTGTCATCCTGCATGGGGCATTTAAACACTGGAATGGACTGCCCAAGGAGGAGGTGGAGTCACCCTCCCTGGAAGTGTTCAAGAAATTACTGGATGTGGCACCCAGTGCCATGGTCTGGTTGACAAGGTGGTGCTCGGTCAAAGGTTGGACCCGATGATCTCAGAGATCCTTTCCAACCTAAATGGTTCTGTGGTTCTGTGATTTCCCACAGTGTTGGTGAACTTCAGCACAGTCTGCAGGTGTCCACAGAGCAGGAGCTCCCTCACAGGCAGCCAGGAGCATTTGGAGTTTAGTAATCCATGATAGATCTTACGGAATGGACTGGCAGGGAGACGGAGGTACCTTTTCTCCCTGTGAGCCGGGCTATCTCTCGAGCAGCAAGATGTATTGATATTTATCTCAGAATAAAATACATGGTCTCATTAATGGATGAGTAATAATCCTAACTTTCATCTTTACTGAAGTGCTTGTATCACACTGGGGTATAACAGATATCTCACAGGGGGATTTTCAGTGTCGGGTACTATCCACTCCATGAGTTGTACAGTTTAATAAATCCAAAGCAGTTAGGAATATGGTTTTTTATTTCTTTTCTCTCTTCCTTCATAGTGGAAGAGAGAAAATGCACACAAAAAATTATAAAATCTGACCTTCTTAAAAATCTAAACCAAAATTAAATCACAGAATGTAGTTTTAAAATCAAGTAAAAGGGGAAGATATATGTTAAGCTAATATAAAAAGACTGAGAATATTTTTAGAAAAAAAATGGTTTCTGTTGTCTTTTTAGGGTTGTCTTTTTGCCCTGTTTTTCTTTTAAGTATGAATGTCCCAAATTTATGCTATGTTATGTTAAATTTCTCCCCAGTTTCCAAAATAAAGGATTGTCTACGTTATGTTGGGCAGTAGGTCTTCCTTATTTAAAGGAATCTGGGAAAGCCATTTTCAAAACTTGCTCCTTTTTGATAGGCAATATAATTTAGAGAGCATTACCAGGAAACTTAACAAACTTAACATTTTAGCAACATCCTTGCCACTAATAACATAAACTCATACCATATGTATTTTGTCCAATAATTCTTTAGAGTCATGTTCAGCTACATATTTTCCAACTGCAAAAGTAAATATTTGCCAGGAAAAAAAAGGAAAGGAAATGTTTTAGCCCACCAACAGCCTAACCCTAACACACCAATGTTCAGCTGAAATCTTATAGAACATGTCTTCCTGGTTTTCCTTGCTTCTAGCTGTTCAGTTCAATTTATGGAGAGGAATTAAAAAAAAAAAAAAAGCAAAATAAACCTTAAAACAAAAATTTGATATTGATCCATGTGAAAAATTGCTTTAGCTCTCTCTGTGAAGAAAGAAGCAAGATTTTTTACCAGACAAAGGACAAGTCAAGGTTGGCAATCAGCACAGGCTGCTCAGTTGCACTATTCGTTGAAATAATTACATCTGCAGGGGATTGCATTTATCTATGAAGAACCTGATAATCTCTGAATTAAATGTAAATTCCTTAGAACAGAGGATAGGTACTTTCGGCCTACAAGAGGGTGATACGTGAAATGCAAAGAGAAACCAGTATGTCTTTATAATTTGTCCTGTTTGTAGCTATTAGGCATATTTATTTTACTTACGGGCACTTTTTTTTTATAAAATAACCTCATCCTGTAAAATTAAGCCAGCTTTAAAATTCCCTAGTTTAGACTTTTCTGTAGTCAGGATTATCATGACAGTGGTTTGGGTTTTATTTCTTACTGAGAGGTTATCAAACCTCATGTTATCAAGCACATCCCATTCTCTTTAGATAAGAAATAGTTAGTATTTGGTCTGAATTGCCAAGATGTTGGAGTGCATTGATGCACCATGGTGTGAGAGAACTGAAAACAAAAATTTAGTACAAGCAGGAAGGATAACAAAATGGTAAGGTATGAAAAATCTTTCCCCCAAAATATTTCATAGTACTGACTAATCAAAACAATCTCTTATTTTAAAATTTTTATGTGCCATGTAAAACTCAGGGATAACGTGAAAGCATGAGTAATCTCTCCAAAAACAGGGACATCTTGTAAAGTTTTGAGACTGACCTTCCAGAGGCTAAAAACTGGAATGTGTCACTTTTATAGACTGGGCCTATCAACAACCAGACTTTTCTTTCTTTTTCATTTCATTTCATTAGCTAAGAAAAAGACACAGAATGCATAGGCTATGAAGAGTTTTAGCTAACTGTGCTTTCAGCATTGAAAGATTATCCTTCTTTTGTAATACATTCACTTCCAAATATTTTGAAGCTTTTTACAGTTATACAAAAGACAAAGCACAATATCTTCTACAGTATACTGTGAAGATGCTGATAGGTCTGAAGCCCCTAAAGATAGGTCAGTTAGAAAATCTGCCTATTATAAGACATGCGCTGCTTGTTAAAACATACACACAACTGATAACAAAACATAAATTTTTGAACTTTTTCTCCATCCTATTGCTTTTCCAACCTTTATTTCCTCAGTCTTTTCATTTACATGGTTAAACTCACACACAGGACTGAATTTTCAAGTTGTTTTACTGTGACTTCAGCTGTGTCTCTTCCATTGACTTCTTAATAAGAGCTATCTTGAAAAAAAATCCCAAAGAGTTTTATTAAAATGTAGCCTTCTGCTGTTTTCTGTCTCTGAGTGATGAGTACTGTGATTGCAGGGGTGGGAGGTAAGAGACAGATAATAAGAAATTTCAACTCAAAGTATCTTGATGACACATGAAAGATGAATTGAAAATGCTTTAGTTTAGAAATTAGTTTTCATGGCTTTTAAGGTGATTGATGAGATGACTTTGAACGAGATCTACCTAGCAGCGGTCACTGTGCTGGAACAGCAGAAGGCATGCAGTGTGAGTGTGTGTATGGTGCACTCCAGGGCTATCTGCCCATCTATTTAAATATTTCTGAACGGCTAACGTTATTATATTGATAGAACATAAATACAGGTAACTGGTATTTTGCAAAAAAATTCTTTTTTCATGAGAAAAGGAAATTTGTTATAGATAAAACCTGCCACAGCTTTTAGTCACCAGTTCCAGGAGGACAGGGTAGATAAAAGGTAGGTGTGCGTGGGGAAGATGAGAGGAAAGGAGAAGTGGTGAGTGCAGGGGTGGACATCAAACTCAGCCCCGAATCCACAAGAGCCTGAGGGAAGAAACACTCATCTGAAGCTTGGTAGGACAGGGTTCAAGTCTTTGGTCTTCTGCTTCAAACACGTTTGTACTTGCATTCCCCATGTTGCTTGGTTGTACTCAAACACTTTTGCTGTGTGTAAAGGAGAGCCTGGGAAGGGCAGGCCAAATCAGTGAGACCCTCGTGCCCATGCACTTCTCTGTGATGTGCAAGAGCCTGCAGCGAGCTTTGGTCTCAGCTGACGATTCTGGGATGACATAAGAATCAGTCTTGCTTTCATTTTTTCTTATGAACAGCTTTTAGATGTTCATCTCAGTGTGGAATAAGATTTTTTTTTTTAATCTTGATAACTTTACCAGAGTGGGAAAAGCTTTTCCACATAGTTTTATGTGCAAATATTTCATTTTCCCTTGAGGATATTACTATCATACTGAAATCTGAACTGGAGATCAAGACTTAGATATGTTTCAGATCACTTTGAAATTAAGCTTAAATATCTTGATGAATATTTAGCTAAGGATCATTAGGTTTGTTAAAAATGACCCTACACTATTGTTGATTGGAACAATGAATTTTTATTGCTCCCCTTCTAGTTAATTCTATTTTCAAAGCCTTGCAAACTAATTTTGGTTCTGCCTTTTAGTGCTAGAGGTTTTCAGAACGCAGTAGTGAAAAGGAAAAATCATGACTGGTATTTTCAATGTCAGGGTGCAATAGTGCCCATGTCCTGCCCATCTTGAGCAGGGATACTGATGGAGACCCACACTTCCCCGCCCTCAACCACGTGGCATTTCGGCAGCACCAGGGCTCAGGCACGGGTGGTGATGCATACCCAAGTCTTGTATTGTAAACATACCTCATGAGACAGCTAACTCAGACTTCTGCTTTAAAGTAAGATCAATTATATAACAACGACATCCTCAGGCAGCCCATTCTACTGCTCATCTCTATTTTTGCAAATGGAATGCTTTCCTAAATGTCTGATTAGAATCTCCCTTACCACAACTTAAACCCCTAACATTCTTTTCCAAAATGCTTTATTCCTTCCTATAAACAGCAGTCTGGCTCTCTTTCCCAAATCACTTCTTACATTCCCTTCTTTCTTTTCCAGACATACCACAGTAACATATATGACATCACAGGATTAGTTTTTTTCCAGACTTAGGTAGGTGCCAATAAGGCAAATAGTTGTGGCAAGCCTTGTTGCTTAGAGCTTCTCACTCAAAGCAACTTTCTGGTCTTTCCCCAGCAAGCAAGGAAAGTGCCAGCCTGTATTGGGATGTCAGCCCAGAACTGGTCCTCAGTGCTGAAGAATGAGTAACACAGGTCAGACATTGTCCAGACTAAGGCAAGCAAGCAAATTACAAGGGCTATAGACAAAATCTCTTTTTCTTTTTTCCCTGAAGTGTTTTGATGTATAAACTGCTGGCACTATATACTACTATATAATGGTGATTTGGATGTTTCTACCACGAGATATGTTTTTGTGTCCTTGAAATACAAAGCCTGGTCTGCCTTTTGGGAATGTGGAACATCCCATGGGACTTTGGTTTTGACAGAAGGGATTTTTTCCTGTCATCTTACTCAGATGTTCATTTCTGTTCATTTACCCATACCATAATTTGGAACTGGTTCATGTGACATTCTTCCATTTCAAATATGACTGGAGTACAGTGATGTTATCATTTGTTGAGTATTATGCTCTCATTTGACCTAAAGTGGTTATCTAAAACTTTGACATCTCAAACACAGGTGGAAAGACCAGGGAAGGAAGATGGCAATTTGACTGCTGGAAAGATAACACAGTAATTTCTTACACATACCTTAAAAATGGTGGTTGTACCATCTGTTTCATTGGGATTTAATCTGATCAGAAAGAGAAGTTTGAAAGTATTTGTATTTAGGAATGGTAGCATCCCAACGGGAGGGGTATTCTTGTTTGTTTGTTTGTTTGTTTGTTTGTTTTTAGGATTAGGAATTTTGTATTTGAACTCATGCCCCATCTTTAACAGAACGAACTAAGGGCAAACCCCTAGTGGCAGCACTGGTGGGTGTCCAGTAACATGCCTGTAGCTGGAAGAGCTGCTAGGAAGCAGCTTGTGGAAAGCACTGCTTCTTTTTTTAATGCCTTATGGAATTTTCTAGCACACAGTCTGGCTCTTTTTGTTATCTGCCAGCAGATCTCTGAATGCATGACCCATAGCAAAATCTACTTACAGGGTGAAAAGCCTGAGTATCAGTTAGTGTTAAGCTGATTAAAAAAAAAAAAACCTAAAAACCCAAAACAACAAGCTAGTGCTTGGGGAGAGAGAATGCTGACTTTGAGGGTTTTTTTCCTTTAAAAGACTCCAATCATGTTTCGCTTCAGTCTGAGCATTAAATTAGAAGGTGCAAGTGAAAGAATGAATATTTACAGAAAAAATAATGGAAAGATTCCTAGAATAATTCAAACACATTAGTTGTGATAATTAACCATTAAAGAAAAATACTAGTAGCACCACAAATTAATAGCATTGTAAATATTCTTAATTTAAAGGCTGTTAAAACAGTTTATTGTGCAGAATACTAATTTAAATCTAACCTCACTTTTAATATCAGAATATTCAGTCAGGCTTAAAAAATTAATATGCACGATTTTTTAGAAACGGGATGTGCAGAATCAAATGGCATATATTTAGGCTTCTGGAAGTTTCTGTAGCAGTGCAGAGAGTACTACTGTGAGGGGAAGGTTTGTAGAAGTGGCCAGAAGCAGCTACTAGGTCAAATCTCTTCCCATCAAAAGCATGCACCATGGTGATCTAAGAAATTCATCCCAGCTGGTGTTTTTGCAAGAGGTGGACATGGACCTGAGATGAAAAGGGATGTGGTGTCTGTGTGTGTGTCATTGTCACCCAGGCTTGGCTTTGTGCCTGAATTCAGTTTATTGTGTCCCAGCTACAGCCTTGCTCTGGGGCTCTGGCACCCCATCTGACATCCTAACACACAAGCAGAAGGGAGTGGAAAAGTGATAAGGTAAGCATTTTCTGAGGGGCTCGTTCTTGATGATGAGACCAGCTAAGGTCAAAGCCTAACACCCAGGTCCCTGCACAATGCAGATGGAGCAGCATCAAGAATAGAACACATCCTTCTGTTTGGAGTAACACCAAATGAGCAGTGCCAGGAGAACACATCTTCTCTAGCAGTGTGATTTTCCCTTTGTACTCAATAACTTAATGGCACCTGAGAAAGCCTCTACATGGGGGTCATCTAGCCCCATAGTTGAAGAGAACTCCCTGTCTGGAAAGGGTTATATGGTGACATTTATCTTTATAAGAGTGATAGTGTTTATCAATTGATCATACGGAAATATTGATTGTAGATTGCTAGGCTATCAGGAGACCTTAATGGTTGTTATACAATTTATTCATTGTTAGCCTGCTCATAGGTATTTAGTCGTTTTTATAAATCCACAAGAAAATACAACCTGGAGATCCATGTAGCTCAGATATACTCAGAATTGTGAATCAATTTGGCCACTCTTTTTGTCTAAAAGTTCAGGCACATGAATCTGCACAGTTACTGTCCTGGACAGCTCTGAAAATGCAGGTGTTAGATTAAAGTATTACAGGAATTACTGATTCCCCGGTCCTGTGCTCCACTGGGGCTTTATTGCTCCTTGGCGGCAGGAATGTTTCATGGCAGTTATTGTAGGGGATATAGATGCAGTTCTGCTGCAGGCTGTTCAGAGAGATTTATTACAGGTATATTGATAGGATGAAAACAGAGGTCTCTACTGCAGGAAAAGCCCTGCGGAGATTAGTCATGTGGATCTTCAGGAGAACCCCCTCCTGGCAGCAGTGGGGGCTGGGAGATTCCCACCTCTCCTGCACACCTCTGTCATGTCAGGCAGTTCTGTCTCAGGCCAGCTGTTGTCTCCCTCTCCCTGAGAACACAGCTGGTTCCAGTGTGCTTCCTCTGGCCAAAGTGACACAGAAACTCGGAAGAATTTCTCTCCTGCTGCAGTGATTTTGCCTCACAGCCCCCAGATTTTTGGCTGGAAATGAAGCCTCTGTGGTTATTAGAGAGGGAGATTCAGGGAGACAGCCTGGCCAGAGGTGCTTTGCAGCAGAAAAATCCTAGGCTATTGATCCTGGCTCCACTCTTGAACTTAATTTAGAGATTTGAAGGTATAAAAACCCATTCTGGTACATTAATCTGATTTTCTGTATGTCACAGTATAAGCAACTTTGTTCATTAAATCAATTCTGAACTAAGCACTTTTATTCAGCTGGAAGTATAGCAGGCAGGAGTTCCTTCTTGGCTAAACAAGCCATTTTCGAAGAAATTTGGGACGGGAGTGTTGGTGCAGCATCTGCCTTTTACGGGTAAGGAAGTTCCTTACAAGTCCTGTTTGTCTGGGTTTGCCCCAAAAAACCAAAGTATCTTGATCGTAAACCAGTGTCAAAGTAACTTTCTTTCTGACTATCAAGCTTTTACTGAAAAATTATGCTGATCCCAAACTAGCTTGATGAGGATAAATTGGTTTAGTCTAGTAGTGGCCACATATCAAATATACTAACAACCCCAAATGATAAAAATAAAGGATTAGTCTTTAAAAATATACTGTTAATTTCCCTGCCGGCCAGGCTGTTCCCAGCCTGGCTCGCAGGTTAACGGGGTCCGATGCCCGCATGAACCAGNACAAATTGATTTCTTGGTTTCCTCTTTTTAAACCCAGAATGTCATTAACATCTACTGCACAAATAACACATATAAATTCCTTCCTCATTTTATTATTCTATAAAATGTCATGCTTTCATCCAGTCTAAGATGGAAGGGGGGCCTCTTTTTAGGATTTAAAGAATAAATGCTCACAGTCAGAGCTGCTAAGTGTTCCCACTTGTAAAACAGGTACCTTCTGAATATGACTCATCAATATTTCAGTTCTGGCTATGTATTTTTGCAAGGTTATTTTAAAAATACTATATAGCACATCCACAGGAAATATGTATATTATTTAAATAAGAAATGGTTATTATAAAAATATGATTTGAGATAACAAGTGCTAGAACTTGCCTCATCTGGGACAGGAGAGAGCACTTTTAATTATCTCCTTGTGTAGAAATCAGTACATCCATCTCCCTTACGTGTTACAAATATTTCTTGCAATGTAGGCAACAATTCTGCAGCAGGAGTCTTTGCAGAGAATAGCAAGCAGCTTTAGAAGGGACTGCAAGTCCTGAAGGAGACGACTGTCACAGGAGCAGCTGCCAGTAAATCCTGCTTGATGCTAGTGTGTGTCATCTGCTCCCCAGATCTCCAGGGATATATGTCTGGTCTTCAAGCAAGATGTGTCAGAAAGCCATTTTCCTTTTATATATGCAGAAGAAGTGAAGGTGCTACTTTAGGTAGAGCAAAAAGAATTTTTTTTTTGTAATTCATGGAAACCATTTAAATTTATAAACCTGTCAAAACGAGAATTGTACCCATGTCAGCATTACAAGGGTATAGATCTTGGCCATTTTGCATGAGCGAGTTTTTCTGCACTGACCTTATAAATTTCCTTCTTTGGGAGAACACAAGGTGTGTCTCTGTGGGATCTGTTCCTTCAGCTGTAGCTCTGCCTCTTCTCTGCATCTCAAGGATTGGGGAAAAAGAAGAGCCAGAGATGGAAGAGTTAAGAAAAAAATGCATGGTTGATTTGGTCTCAGCCTTCCTCCCTAACAGCTGTCTTCTACAAAGCTGGTAGTAAAGATACTAGGTAGCTCAGGAGAAAAGGGAGTCTCCTAGATCTGGCACCATGCCTTACCATGCAAAATGGGCTGGTGTTTTGCTTATTTTTGTTCCCAGCTCTCACAGGGGGCAAACTCATTGAAACTGGTGGGTCTAGCAATTGCTCTGGTAACAGCTCCAACCGTCCAGGGAAGCAGTTAAATGAGGGTTTGTTTAGTAAGGCACAAACAGATGCTAGACCACGAATGCCAAAGAACATGATATATATAAATCCAGGGTATGGTACTCCCTGGAGGATATCACTGGCATGAGATAAGTAGGAAAAAAAGATCAGTAATCAGTAGTGGGGACATAGTAGAAACAAGTAATACAGTGAAAATTTGTGGACTAAATACTAGTTGCCAAACTGTAAGCAAGGATGTTCAAGCCAGAAACAGGAATTCCCCAAGGGCGCTTTGACGACCTTCTTGTGAAGCTGGGGAAATGCCCCACCTAATGAGAGTTAAACCTTTGTCTCTGCACTCTCAGCAGAAGCAGAAACTAATTTGAGGATAATTTTACAAATATATGTATCAGATCAATATTTTCAAGTCCCACAGAGCTGTCCCACTACAGCCTTTCCCATAATTTAAGTACAGACATATAGGTGAAGAATAATTTGCAGAGCTGTCATAAGGAGCATTTTTCCGATGACTACTTAAAAAATGTTTCATTCATATACCCACAGAACAAAATGTTCATAAAAAAGTCTGTCAAGCAATTGAATCAGCTGCACATCAAGAGGTTGAAGTTCTTCTCAAAATCAAGATAATATGCAAAACAGTGATATGTAATTCTCAGAGGATACCCAAATTTAGACATAGCTCTAACTTTCCACTTCTGCCATATGTTTTCTTTCTCATTCTTACTTTTTGTGTGTGTGTTTGTGTTGATAAATTGCACAAGGAACCAAATTTCTAAAATCTGAAGTGTCCCAAAAGACTTAATTCATATACAGTATCCTGTAACACACAGCATCTTGAATCCCTTAAGAAGCAGAACCTCCATGCTTCTAACGCAGTATGCTATAGATATACATGATGCTTTCTCAGATTCAGCCCCTCTCCAGTACCTTCCTCATTGTCAGAAGATTCCAGTAATGCCAGACACTCATAAGACAAAGGCTGCATGTCTTAGATTAATACTGAGGTACACCACATCTACACCAGAATTTAGACAACAATAATGTTCTTAAGTCTGATTATGGTTCACAAGCTATTGGCATATTTATAATGGTATAGTTCATTTAAACAAATAAAAAATCTGGGGTTTTGGGTTTTTTTGGTTTTGGTTTTTGGGTTTTCTTTTTACTTCTGTAAAGTTTTTTTAATGGTATCTTTTCTTGGGAAAAAAAAGTTGCTCTCATATTACTAGTGTTCTCAAGTGTAACTAGTAATCACTATCTAGTTTTTCGTTTACTCATATTCTCTGCATAACAGTTGATGTTGTCTTCTGGTTCATGCTGTGAAGTCAGCTGTGGAGGTGATTCATCTAACTCTAGACTGTCTTGGCAAGAGGCTTTTTGTTTTGTTTATTTTGTGAAAAGGGGGTATTCCCACAGATGATCTAATATTGCAGCTCAGCTCCCAGAACACTTGTAGCATTTGTCATTTGTCATGAGAAACATCTGAGGAGTATTAGCAGCCTCCTGACTCCAGTGAATTATTTTTCATGCCATTTCCATGACCTCATTTCCATGGAGACCCCTATTTCTCCTTACGAGGCTTCTCCCTCCTGTTTTCATGCTGTTACATGAGAACTATAAAGTCCTTTCAGCCTGTGTAGTATTTAATGAGGGAGTTCTGGTTCTAAAATGACTAGTCAACAATGAAAGCTCTATCTGAAAAGCCAGCAAGTGTAAGGAAAAAGTGAATAATTGCCAAAAAAATCCATTTTAATTAGTTTTTGCTAAGAAAATTAAGGAAACAATTTCAGACAAGCAGTTTGGAATTTAGAAGCAAGTGTGTTACTATTCCAAATAATGCCCAAATGAAAAGTAACTTTGTTATTTTAAGTAGAGGAACATCACCTTGGTTCATTTGTAACCTTGGTGAGATCCGGGAGCTGAAGGCTACACCTGCATGGGGGGAGAGATACATGGCATCCAAATAACACACTCAGTGTTGTGAGCAGCGAATTGAGAAGACTTCTGTAAGACAGCAATGTTTCACATCCTCATTGGATAAGAACAGCTTTGGTAGAGTGGTGAAAAAACCTTTTATTTAAAACATAAAAAAAAAAATCAAACAAATCAAAGAGAAAGTGCCAAAAGGACACTGACATGAGAAGATAGCCAAGTACATATTATTGAAGAATGCATAAATAATGGGAATAGATGCTGATATTCGAAGTACATTCACTTAGTTTAGCTAAGCGATCTTCCAGAATTGTTAAATAATTTCTAAGATACAGACTGCCAATTCATGAGAAAAGTTTATAAATAAGATGCATCTTGGAACAGTCAGTGACTTCCTTAATGGCATTAGCAGAAAATGCTGGTCAAATGAGTGGATAACATAAAATCAGGAAAAGTTTTGTTGCTAATACAGAGAATGATTGGGATATCATTTGAGGAGAAGTGAACTAGAATACTCAGAGTGAGAATGGCTCAATAATTAAACATCAATTTAAAAATAGAATTTGAACCTCAGGATTAAATGTTACGAAGAGAGAACTCGTCAGGTAAGAGCTTGTCAGGTGAGGGGAAAGAAACTGTGAGCATCTGTTGATCGGATATGTGTACAAGCACTAGTGGGACATGGCAATGAATGGGATAAATTAAATCACAGGGTATGGTGGGAAAACCTTTCCAGTGCAGACAGGGAATGATGAATAGTGCCACAGAGTTCATAGTGAGATGTAATCTAAGTTCTGCTTACCATTGCCAAGGAAAGATTAATTAAGACAGAAACAAACATAGGGAGGAACACGAACAATGTGAGCACAAGAACAAATATATGCCCATACATTTGTTTAGGCTGAACACTGACAGTGAGCTTGACATGCAGAGCTCACCGGGGGAACAGTGGCCAGGTAATGAGCTTGGTTTCATGGTGGCACTCTGGAACACTGGAACACCAGAGGACAGGAGCAGCATTTCAGAAGACCTGCCATGTTCCAGCTCTTGGGATTTGACATGGTCTTCTGCTGCCTTGTTAAAGTCATTTATTATGGCAAAAAGGGAAAGTAAAATACAGTAGTTCTTACTTATGGGAAACTTAAATTCTCAGCAAATTTTCCCTGAAATTTCCCAAAAAATATCAGCCTGTTGCCATCACCAGCTATAAACATATAAACATCAATATAGATAAATTTAGATAAATATTGTATATATAGATATGTAAAACATAATATATATGTGTAAATATAATATATATAGAGAGAGATCTATATATATATAAATATATAAATCTCAGCTATAAATAACAGCTCATTAGGATAGGAGCTGCTCCTACCCTAATATTCCTAAATATATTTTCTAAATCTCTACTAATTGTAAGCCTTTTTCTCTAAGGATTTTGGTACAATTAAATTATTTCAAAACCTAAAAATGGGATCATATTCTAAAAATATCTGGTAATATTTACATAGTAAATACTACATTCTTATTATGACAGAAATACTCAGGATCTACACTGAAAGAATAATAAAAATTAAGACATATCACATTGAAATTTCTGTTCTTTCATTAATATCTAAACTTTCAAAACTGTAATTTACCATCTTTTTTGTGTCTTCATCCAGCTCTGTTTTACTCATTATCTCTCTTTCAGCACTGATATTTTCAACAATATCATACAGAGTATGTCTTTTTGTCATAAGGAAGGAAATGGAAATCTATTCAATGGAGATACTGCTGTTTTTTACTTTATCCACAGTGATACTTAGGGTATCAAACAGGGATCAATACCTGTTTCATTGCACTAGATGCTCTGTGAACAGCAGCAGAAAAACAGCTCCTTCCCTGAGAGCTCTCTTCTTGGCACACAGGGTGGATAAACAGGCAAAGGAAGGAAAGGAAGACAGTTAACCACAAAGGCATGTACTTACATTATTATTCTAATAATTCACTGAATTATTTCTGCGTGCATCATCAACTCTCTTAATTTCTTCATATAATGTTAGTGTTAATAGGTCTGTATTAGCAGTTTTTTTTGCTCCTGAAAGAATAAGGAAAGAATATGGAGATTCAGCTTCTACCTCTGACATTTTAGTGCAGACCTGGGAAATACATTTATTAAGGTATATTCTCACACCATACACTGATTATTTTGCCTGAGGTATTTCAGCTGAAAACAGCACCAAAAATGTATTAATTAATATTATCAAAATAGTCTAATTGCTCAGAAGACACAATTCCCACAGCAGCAGGGGCCACATTCCAGGATGGCCTTCCTGCTGTATTTTCATGCACCAAGGTACTGTTGAGCATCTCTCCATTGCTGTGCCTTGGGTAAGGTGCAGGTACGTAACAGGGGCAGTGGGATGACTGGGAGATTTGCTCTCCTTTGGCATAGCAGAGTCATAAGAGCAGTCAGAATTTTAAAATTATCTGGAAAGACAGAAAGAACTGGGGATATTTTTTCTCATAAAGAAAAATTAAAAAAAAAAAAATAAAGAAACCCAAAACCAAAGAGCAACAGAAGGTGCAAAAAATATAAAAGGGTGCTACAGAGTCAAAAGGAATAATTTGTTCTGCACATCCATGATGAATAGGACAAAAAATAGAACTGAATTTCTACCCTCTATCCTCATCTCCCTCTTGTTACTTCCCTCCCAACCATCAGGTCTGCGTAATCTTGCCTAGGATTTGAGTCTTGCTTGATTTACCATAAGGTGGAAGGGGGACAAATTTACCCTCTTAGTGCACAGTCAAAGCTGTCACTGTGATACAAAGGGTGAGAGCTGGAAAAGAAGTGAAATCTGTGCTAACCCTCAGGCTACAAACCGAATGTTGCATTACTGAGCATCAGCTGGGCCTCCAGGGTGACTGTATCAGATGAAACATAAACAACAGTATCTAACGTGACAGATCAGAAATTAAAAACTAAATCTGTCTGAGCAATTTGCAGTGGTGGGTGGTTTTATCCTGCCTTTTGCTTTCAGACAAGAAAAGCCTTCCCTGAATGAAATTATCATTAGAGCCAGAGCACAGTCCTGAGCTTTCAGGAATGTAACAACAGGTATTTTTCTACAGTATTCTTAGGGTATATAGATGCTTTGGGCCTTTCTTTTTCTTTCTTTTTTTTTTTTTTCTTTATTTTAATTCAAGTTGTATTTATGCTTCATTTGAAGACAAGAAAATCAGGTGCAATAATTTTCATGGTTTATGTACCTTATCTTACACATATTTTCTTGTAGCATGGTCATCACATTACAACTTGAGTCGCCCCAAATAGTGCATTAAGCAACTTGAGTGAGAGCTGTGTGTTTTGTCTCCTTTCATATATTTTTGAGAGATATTTCCTGACTATTTGGCTTCCTATTTCAATAGCCATACACAAATGGTTTCTGCCAGTAAATACACACTGCTTTGAGATCAGCACATGCAATTCATACTTGTGCCTGACTGACATAGGGTAGGGGCTAGCAATCCTATGGGAATCATTTCATAGCCTCTGGAACTTCAATGGGAGTCAGTCCTCTGTCTCTTGAGATTGGCCTCACTCGAAGAAAGCTCCATCAGGAAAAAATACTGGTCATTACCCTTTTCCTCAAATTTTGGGTGATCATTTATATTTATCAAATACTTCCTCTGGAAGACTATGAGAAAAAAAAAGAGAGACTGAAATATTTAATTTTTTCTTGTCAAACATATAAATTTGAAACTATCACAGTACTGAGGATGTAAATACTGCAAGTAACACAGAGACCTTGGAGTGCCCTACAAGTGGTATGTTTGGTATCCTGCTTACTTCTCAATTTATTCATGTCATTCTGAGATTAATCTTCAGATTCAGAGAGCCAAATTCTGGCAGTGACACGAGATTTTGTCTATGTCTACAGCAGTAAGATGCCCTGCACAGAAAGAGCACATCAGCAGTAACCACCGGTGCAGAGAATTCCCTCCCCACTCTATAAGCATGTGGAGGCAGGGATGGAGGTTTGATCCCAGCCAGCAGCCAAGCACCCACACAGCTGCTTGTCCAATTCCCACTCCCAGGGGGACATTGGTGAGAATAGGAAAAGCAAAAGTAATTCAACTTTTGGGTCAGGACAAGCTAAACAGATGAAGGGGGGAAAAAAGTGATGCAAAAGCAATGACTCACCACCTCTCACAGACAGTGCCCTGCCAATCTCCAAGCAACGGCCACCCTGGAAGCTGAAAACTCCCTTTCTTCTTCCACTAACCCAGATTTTATTGCTGAGGTGAAGTTATATGGTACAGAATATCCTTTTGACCAGTTCAGGTCAGCTGTCCTGACTGTGACCCCTCCCTCCCTCTTGCTCACCTCCAGATGACTTTCTGGAAGGACAGAGTGATTGACCTGGTGTCCAGCAGGCATTCAGCAATAGCCAAACACTGATGTGTGATCAGCAGCAGTTAAGGCACAAATCCAAAAAACACCATAGGGTCTGCTATGAAGAAAGTTAACTCCATCAAAGTCAGACTCAGTATGGGGACAGGGGATTGTTACTTTAGAGTGGCTCTTGCCTCACCTCAGTAGCTCCATGAAGCTGCCTATTTTCAGCTGGACCATCTTCTGAATGTGATTTTCTGGAGGACATCTTACATCTCAGTTTCATCTGAAAGACATCCGGTTCATGCACTATTGAACCAGTGTAAAACCTGAGCCAGAGCCTGGTAAATCTTTCAAGAGAGCACAGCTCATCTGAGCTGCAAGATTAACGTGGAAGGCATGGAGCTTGTTCCCAGCTATCAGCCAGCCTCATGCCAGAAATTCATACCTCCTGAGAGATTTGGTACAGCAAGATGCAACTTGAAATCCTTGTGGCCACAGTTCATCACCAGGTATTAGCCCCCATGCAAATGGGCATCTGAGCTGGGAAACCAGACTGGCGATGAGAGTGTGAGATTAACTTTTCTGCTCTCCCTGAGAAGTAGGAATTGCCATCAATGGGACAGGTCTAACAACTGGAAACTGTGTCAAAAAAAAAGCATTATAGATGAAAATATTATATCCTTTCAGAAGTCTAGGTGAGAGAAAATAACTCCAGGAAGTGTTATGACCTAGAAAAGAAGGTTTTCTATGGGTTTGAAATTTTGTGAGCTTTTGAAAATTACTTTTTATTTTTGTTTTTTTACTTTTTTATAAGTCAGGCAAATTGGGAAGGATTGCATGAACCCCACTGCCTGCAAAAGGGGCAGCTTTGCTGTGTTATTAATACTGGGGCTTTTCAAGAGGGGGGTGAGAGCATTTATATGTATTCCTCTGCAAGACTGAAGAGTATCCAAAACACATCCAGGAACACAGCAAAAATTGCTTGCTCTGTCATATGTATAATTTGGTCGGGCTTTGAAATCAAAGAACAAGAAGAAGGTTTTCCTTTCTGATACACTGCTTCAAAACATAAGGTCTCTTTGAGAGAGAGGCTTTGTTTTAATCTCCCTAAAGAGGTGTCTGTGGGGGAGACAAACAAGCTACCCAAACACCATTGCTTATTGCAGCCACTTTCTGTTCTTCCCAGAGGATTACCTGGCTGTGTGAGCAGGGCCAGAGACTTAGCAGTCCTCTCCAAGGTGGGCTCCCAGGCAGGGCAGTCTGACCAAGGGAAATACTGCCAAGGGAAATACTAAAAACGATGTTTGTGCTGCATTGCACACAGTCATATTGCCAGCGAGCTGCAAAGTGTTTTGTTTTGTTTTTCCTGTGGGTATATACGCAGAGAGCTGTCTGTTACAATACAAATTCTTTATGACAAATAATTAGGCACAGACAGGGCCCAAGGGAAGCTGGTGGGAGATAATCTAACCCAGGATGTCCCAGTGCAATTAGAAATTCTCAGAGACGGGGTATGTGCTAATGAGCATCTTCTATGTTACCACTTCATTACTGTTGCCTTAAAACAGAAAAAATAATTTCTTCATGCTTTTATACCTAGAAAAATTGGAGTATAAAATGAAGAAAAGGTGAGAGATGGCAGTGCAGTTTCATTCCCTGACATTAACTATAACGCCAAGATGTGAAGGATAAAAAAAGCAAAAACAAAGCAAAATAAAAGAAAACAGAAACCACAAAAAAAATAAATTAAAAAAAAATTAAAAAAAACCAACCAAACCAAAAAACCACAAGCAAACAAACAAAAAACCCAACTAAGCAGTGTGATCAATTCTTTTCCTTGGGCAAGGTTAATCCTTTCTTAATCCCACTATTACTGGGACTTCTTGATCAGTTTAGTAATCTCACTAGTCCTCTAGAAAATGCCAAGAACTGTACCAAAGGTACGCCACATCTCTTCCTATTGCACCAGGAGGAGAGACCTAATCACAGCAAAAGATATTCCTTGCCTCATTAGAGCATGAAAGTCTCATTGAAAGAGACATGAGCTGATGCAAACAACCAGCCTGGATACCTGTAAAGCACTTTCCAATGCTACAGTACACCCAGCTAGTTAGAGAATATAGGGAGAAAAAAAAGATGACATTATGTGGAAAAATAACTATGGTGCTAATGAGGTCATTTCTTTTTACTTCATATCAATAAACAAAGAAGGAAAACCATAAATAGAATGTTGTTATATATTAACTTCTTCTGAAACAGAATTATCTTTTAGGTTTCCCTAAAATGGTTCTAAAATGTCCTTTAGCATTTTTACAGTGACTTTTGGCTCTTGGGACTGGATGGCAAGCTGATTCCTACAGATAAAAAGACTGCTGTTGTCACTCTCTGGCAGCTTAGATTTAGATTACAAGCCCTTCGGTGCAGTGACCTTCATGATGTTTTGTGTCCACATAGATCAGCCACCAAAACTTGTTCTGTTTCTCGAATACATAATTGAAGAGGAAGCATGAATCTAATGGATGTCACCTTCTCCTAAACCGTAAGAGTAAGAAAAGGAAAAAAAAAACCATCAAAATTGTTTACAGAAAGCACAGAACACTGAACACTATAAGTGAAGGAAAAAACCCTCTATGATTAGCTCACACAAATCCTGCACCCACACTGCCAATCATATTGGTAGAGATGGCACCTGTCAGGCTGAAAAGGCAATAAAGTACAAAGAGAGATATTAAGGATGTCAGAAGAGTGTTTACAGCTACCAGCCACGTACTCTCATCTGCACAAAAGCAAGACTAGCAGCCCAGTTTTGATGAAACCAATACTGATAGAAAAATATCTTCCACTTCTCAGAGGAGACAAGAGAACAGGAGAGTTTAACAGGCAGTTTAAAATGCACCCTCAAAAACCCCTTTCAACTTAGGTGGGCAATTTAGACTTGGAAATGCTGGGGTTAAAATGCACCTGCCCTGTCCATGGCCTGAAGCAGAATGCATTGCAACAAACACAAGGACTGCATTAACTGCAATGCTGCCTTTATATATCCCCGTTGTTGTTTTCCTGGTTAAAAACATTGGTGTGTGTACTTCCCAGTATTTTCAACATACAAAATATTGTAGAGATGTTTTGCAGCCCAGCTACTGTTATGTCCAGAGGATTTGTTGGGGTTTTTTTCTAATACTAAAGCTGAAGGGAAGAGCCAGTAGTGGAGGATTTCTGGTTGTTTCTGATAATTAGAGGCTTGAATCAGCCTTGGGAAGTTGTTTTCAATTTGCAAAATACCCCTTTCCCAACTTTCCTCTCCCTCTTCTGCTTTTTGCTCTTCGTGTAGCAAGGATAAGGAGAAGGAAACATCCTGACACACAGCCAGCCAAATAATGTCATTAATTATATCAACCTTCAAAGTCAAACTGAACTGCTTTTATTCCCCCCTCAGCTTTTTCCAAGATTGTACCTTTTCCTTTGAGGTCTGGGTCAGCACAACTCTCTAGCATCAGCTCTTTCCAAAGTACACGAGCTTCCCGAGCTCCCAAGATATTGAGGCAATTCCCTTAGAAAGGTGGACAAGGGAGGAGAGCAAATGTCCTCAAGGGGAAGGAAGGACCCTTTTTCCCTGTGGGTCCTGATACTGAGGAATATTATTCTGTACCAGAAAGATGACTCTTCCTTTCACCATCACAAAAAACACCTTTCATCTTAGAGGGGAGCAGGGCTGCCAACTGCCTCAGCACTGCATGTGTGTGTTTCCAACCAAGCGCGGTCTGGGCTGGGAAAATGAGGCACTTTTCTGAGTGGGCGCTGTGGCTGCCGTCAGCTGTAATTGTGAAAAGTGGTGTATTCATTGCTTGTGTCCTTGTGCCCAGGAAATGATTCACCTTTCTGTTTCGTAACTCTAGACTGCCAGACATAATTTTTAAGATGTGCCTAGTCAAATAATCAGAAATCATACAAATCTCCCATCTCAGCTGCAGCCACCTGCAGAGCTGCTTACAGACATGTGTCTCCTGCTCTGCCTCATCACCCCTTGGAACTCTCCCTCCTGACTCCTTCCACCAGCTCTTCCAATGGATGGGAATATCTGTCCTTTGCTTCTCCCTTGTCACTCTCTCCTTCCTCCTTGCTTCCTTGTAGAGCACAGAGCTCTCCAGCTTCATTTTTCTTCCTGCAGTCAACCTCTCTTTCCGTTTTATCCAGTGATACTCACTGAGGTATCCCTTATCATGTCCCTCAGGAGGGAGACCTGTGTTAGGAAAGGGGGACAGAAAAACTCGAGATTCCTGTGTGTAGCTCCCTCTCTCCCACTGTGTCTTTACATTTTCATCTGAACTTCCCTACATACCTCTAAATTCTACCTTCTGCTGGGCAATGTTTCACACAGAAATACTTCCATAAAATCTTTCTCATGAATAATAGATCCCTTTAAATTATTCATGTAGGCTTTTCCAGCAGCTCTTCTCCTGTTTGGGTCAAGATGTCAGACTAAACAGAGCCTTGACTTGGTGTCTCAGCGTGCCTTTTATACTGCTTCTGTTTGGTTTTGGTTTTCTCACCAGTTCTCATCTTGAAAATAAACATGATTATGTTTGGTGCCCAAATAATATTGACAAAGCACAACATACTTGCTTTTGTTTGTTGCCATTTTCTCTGATTTATTTATATTTCTAAAGTCTATCGTAACAGTTTAATAATCTCCTGGTGATTATCTAGGTAAGAGCTGTAGTTGATAATTAGGTGCTGCTTACAGATTATAAATATCCCCTTATAGACTTTCGACTCAAGTAAGTAAAGACACCAAATATATATAGAATTAAATCCAAGCAATTTGGATTTACCAGCATGGTAAATAATAACTAGAAGTTTATCAGAGATCAGATGCTACCTGCTGAGCTGGGGAAAGGAAAGCAATTACAATTCTGATGCTTTTAAGAAAAACGTAGATTTTCTCTCAAGTCATCTTTCTTGGGACTGATTGTAACCAAATGCATTTGAATTCTGAACCTCCACATTTCCTACAGATCCTTAAAACAGCTCAGTGCATATATCCTTCAAAGAGCAGTGCTTTCCAAGGATGCTGGAAATACAAGGATGCTTACAGTGTGGGGCAAGGTTTATGCTGAAGGCACTGAAGAACAATTATTTAATTGTGCGATTATTTTTCCATATATATTTCAGGTCTTTGAAATAAGCAAGTACAATCACCATCAGAATTTGCTAGTACGAATTATTCTGAAAGCTGATTAGAGTTTGAAGGAAGGAACTATTTTTCTATTTTGCTGAGATCTGAAATAAATAGCAGTAAAAAAACAAAACAAAATGAAAAGTATAAAGCATCCAGGACAATTTGTTTCCTTTCATGTCAAAATAACAGCAATATCTCATTATACATAAATTACTACAAACATTGTTTTCCCTTTGTCCTGGAAGGAGGAAGCCTTCATATCTTTCCCAGCTCAGTTTGACATAGTGTATCATCCTAGCAAGCTAAAGAAGTATACAGACATTATTATTTTTAATGGTCCTATTTTCTTTTCCCCAAAATTTCTTTAACTGGCAAATGTTCATACGTTTTTTTAATGTGTCTAGAAAAATAATTCACCTTTTTTATATGGCTTTTCAAATTCACTAAGTTCATAATCTTTTCCAGACCAAATACACAGAAAGCTTTCATAATATAAATACAGATAGAGTAAGAATCCTGAGATGGGATTAGGGAGACGGCTCTTCAATGAAGTATCAAACTGTTACCTAGCAACCTTCCATCAGAAGCCTGGATTTTTTAATATTTCCAAAGATTTATGATTTTGGGAGGGGATATATAAAATAAATAAAGGCTCAGAAAACAGAAAGTACTGTAAGTAATTTTTCATATCATGTTATTGGTATTGTCAGTATCTCATCCCTTTTTATCCAAAGCAGAGCATTTTACCTGCCATGTGGCTCCCTCCCTCCTCAGCTGAAGGGCACTTCACAGCAACTCCTGAAGAAGCCATGGCCATGGATGTGACTGGAGCCGTGCTCCACGATCTACTCACTGAGTAGTCCCTCTCTGCCACGGTCACTCAAGGAGACAAAAGGCCCCAGTGACTTCAAGTTGCATCTGCACGATGAAATACACACCAAACACACTTAGGAACAACTCAGCTCCTATACTGGAAGTTAGTGATTGTGATTGGCAATAACTCCTATATTTATTTTTGTGAAAGTCTTCTTATTATGATTTTCAATCACTTGTAAATCTGACAGGTCATAATTACTGAGACTATATTCTTGTGCTCAAATTGCCTGAAAAGGGTTTATTGATAATTCTGTGAACTCTCTTAACACTTCTGTGATGATTTTCTTGTTTGGAAAAATCCAAGATTCAGAAGTTCCTTATAGAATAAAGGTACCTCAAAGAATACTTTTTTTTTCTCAAGGAGCAAAAGAGGTGAAGTGATGGATTTGCATGGTACATTAAACTAAAAGGTTTAATGGACCTTGATGTTCACTCTAGATCTTTGAGGTATGCTGGATGCTGTTCAATATTCAGCATTTCTCTTGAATCAGATTCTTTGCTTTTGATGCACCTCTAAGTTGGGCAATGTATCATGAACACTGAAGAAGTGCACCCAGCAAAAATAACTGTGGAAGTTTCTGGGGTTGGGAGACAAGGGACCAGTCTCATTATCACGAATTTAGAATTACCCTTTAAAACAGTCAAGAACTCTTCTAATTATTTAAGGCCTTATAACATTGTCCTACAAAGCACTCAGACTTTGTTGTCTCTATTGTCAGGAGGAGCTGGCTGGAGAGCTGGCTGCAAGGTGTAAGGGGTCAGTATGGCAGCCCAAAGCCTGCCCAAAGCTCCCTGCAGCCAGTCCTGTCCTTTTCCACCCTCAGACTGCCTGCATGTTGTTTAAGCCATCATCCTCGATCTCTCCTCGTTAGGTGCATGTGCACCACATCAGCTCTTCTTAGCCCTTTATTCTGCCTTTTAGGCTCTACCTTATACTCACACCTACATAGTTGCCTTGCAGAGTGTCCCCTGCATGTTTGCCAGACACTGACAGGAGGTGTTTTCTTCCCAGAGCTCCCTCACTATCCCCCTTTTATCACTTGGTTAAATTACCTGAAAAATCTCTCAGTCAAGCAGCAGCAGATAACAAACTCCAAATGACCCATGCAGTGTTTGCTGCCACGGTTGTGCACATTGCTGGAGAAGTGGTGGTTGAAAAGGGAGAGCTGAATCAGGTGCAAAATACACAACAGTGGCATAAAAATTTTGCAAGCAGATTTTGGTGCAGAAGAAACTGCAATAAGAATGTCAGGCAATGCCCCTAATTATCTTCCTAGATTAATTATGATGGAAATTTTAATGTATGTAATCTTAAAAAAAAAAGCACAAAAACCCCAATAAACCTTAGCAGCAAACTAAGTATTCCGAAGCTAAACTATTTGTATTATGTGAGGTACATAAGGGACAGCATGCATGACGTGTGTTTGAAATTATGTGGTACCTATCCTGTAATTTAAAAGCCATTAATAAGGGTTAACTAAAGAATAATTCGGTAAAAGCTAGAGAAATGCCCTGGATTCTTGTTCAAATAACACCACTGTGTGCATTTGGTGAGTCACCACTGCAAGCAGGAAGAGCCTCTAAGTGGAAATGCAGAGAAATCACAGTGCACAATCCGGCATACTGAAAAAATGACTGTTACTAGAGAGCAATAAATAATGAAATAAAAATTAATCTTGTTATATAACTATTGCATGATCACGTACTTTCATTTCCATAACCAAAAAAAAAAAAAAAAGGAGGCAGCTAAGTGTATTAGTGGAAGAGTATCTGACAGATGTCCCTGAAATTATTTGAACAGTCAGGTAGCAACTGCAGCAACCATTATGCAGAGAGAAAAAAATGCTTTAATATTAATGTTTTAATATATTAAAAAATGTATTAATATTGGCTCTTCCTATTTTCCCTGATTACTAAATACACAGAAATGTAAAAATTCTTCCAACTTACTGACTTAGTGCATTTTTAAACGACATCAACCTTGATGAACCTAACAGGTCTAAACTGAAGCTTAGAAACTGAAGTTAGAGATTTAGACTAGATTTATAGATTTAAATCCCACTGTCTACATGAAACAAACAAACCAACCCCACTTTCCTTACTGGGTGCCTGTAATGTTCCAAATTTAGATTATTTGTATACACAGCTTTCGTCTTCATAAAAGCACATTTGCAATATGGAAAAATCATTTATAAGGCAACAACCACCAGCTGAACCTATCTACTTCGTAGGAGTATCTCCAATGATACTCTTGAAATGAAAGGCAGATTCATCCTTATCATTTGGCTGCTGGGAAGCCTTTGGACCTGCTCTGGGAGAACGTTTATTTACACTTGGAAAAACCTTGTCTTGGCTTGTGTGGGTTGGCATGAGAATCCACCTTGGAAAGCATGAGCACTCCTGGCCACATCTGCAGCAGTACTGCATGACCAACACTCAGCTGCCTGAGGGGGTCTTGCATGCCTTATTTTCACTCTGAATTTGTCTACCTTCCATTTCCAACATCCGTATCTTTTTATTATACACTGTTGGGTGAACTATTATCAAAATGTCATTTCCCATACAACCACAGATCAGCTTAAATGCTCATCTTCCCTGAACAGCAAAGGAACAGAAATCCCTTACCCAAGATTTTGTTTGAATTCATGACATAGGTCAAGAGTCCATTCCCTCCAATCTTCAAGGATGAACAAGTGGGCGTCTTTTAAGTAGCTACTGTGACTAATGATTCTGTTCCATCCTAATGTCTTCATTTAAATGTGTTTGATGTCATATCAAATGATTTTTGGAAGTCAGTATATTACCCTGATGTTAACATAACAAGTCATATGCTCAAGAATATATGAAACTAGTTAATGCTAATTTGATTGCCATTATAAATTGTTGTGTTTATCCCTGTTGTTTATTAAGAGCCATTTATACTGGCCACTGTGTTATTTTGTTTGATATAACTGAAGGATTTACATCTGCCTTGGCATCATATTTATTCTATGAAATTCAGACACAACATTAACAGGGTTTTTTTCAAAGGCATTTTAAAATGAATATTTATGACTGAGGTCCCCTACACAGCTCTCCCAATATTTTAGGCAGAAAGCATAGCTACTTAATTAAAGAATTAGTGAGCAACAAATATTTAAGAAACCACATTAACTAAGACAATAAGCAGGTTTTGATGGATAAATTTGGGTTTTTTAGAGATGTATTTTCAGAAAAAAAGCTCCCACTTCCTCCTAAATAATTTATGTTGGTACATCATAATATCATTTTATGAGAAAATCCAGGAGAAAGGAAAAGCAGAAAAAATACATGAAAGATTTTTCCCCTGAGATATTTCCATAATTATTTTATGGCAAAAAGCTGTATAGGAGTGAGGTGAAGTGATATGCTTTGGAGCTACTCTTTGAAGCTTTCAGCAGCAAGGGGCTTCCTCCCCAGCATGTGTTTTAAATGTTTTGCTGGATTACAGTCCACCTGCACAGAACCGTTCTGACCTTTTTACCCTTCCAATATTTTAAACATTTGACCTGCATTCCTTCCTGCAGTTTTGCTTCCGAGAATACTCTTGAAATAATTATGTAAATGTCATCTTAATGCATTTTCACCACCACGTGCATTTTCAGCCCCCTTATGATGTTATCTTTTCACAATGCCAGAAAAACATGAACCAGATGTGCTGAACAAAAAATACCACAGCAGGGATTTCCCTCACAGCAATCGTGATATGCATGTTCTTAGAGGCTTGCCGTGAAGTAATAGTACTATTTTTAGTGCAAGAGTATAACACAGATAATGGAGTTTGAAGTGTATTAAAGTTATATATACACATTTACTGTGCTGAGTAATACTGGTCTGCAAGAAAACACTTCAGCGATGAAATAAAATCTAACACAAAATTTCCTTGGTATTCTTAAATTTGCCATTAGTATAATGGATTTCCTTAATATTCATAGGTTGTTGATTTTCTGCATTCATTTATTATATAAGTACAGTATAAAGGTGAATAGCACAAGTTGAGCTGCAGACTGTTGGCATCCCACATAATTGCATATTGACATTCATTAGTCAGTTGACTCTTGAAATTGTGTTAACAGACTAAACACTAGTTCTATATTTGATTGCTGAAGACCTTTGGCTTAGACCTCCTGGGTGAAAGCAAAACCAAGTCTTTCAGTCAAAGTGTCTCTTGCTTGTGACAAATTGTTTATGTGTGTTGGACTCTTTCCTAAACAGCATCGTCTCTTCGCAATCCCACTCCATAGCCAAAAGTGAGGATAGTGCTGGCTCCATTCTACTACTCTTCAGCAAAGAAGCTTGTTTCTATCAATCTTCTTTATTATTTGATTTGCTTAATATACTGACCAGTGCTGAGGAGCCAGACTGGATCTGAGGCCCTTAACCTATGCTGAAATTCATGGGGTGAAGCAGGGCTCAGGAGACAGTCCTTCACCATGGACCCCAGTCTTTTGCCCCTAACACTAATGGCAGGTGAACTGTCCCATTTCTTCTTCTGTATTAAATCCATGTCCAGCCATAAAACACAATATCAATGACAGATGCAGAGTGACTACAGTTCCTACTAAAGTCATATTATATGGAATATCTCCTGTGATTTGACTTGGTGAATTTTAAGGTGAGGCAGTGCTGGTGGCACCTATGCTTCCATGTAGGTCTCCTCAGTCATTCATCATTTGTAAAGAGATCTTTATCATGACTGCCTCACAGGCTTTGGGGTTTTTTAGAAATGGCATGAATACTGTGAATACAAAGAGGACAAAAATGTGTAAAAATCTGTAGGGGAATGCCAGCAAAAGTCATAGTTTGACTTAATGCATTAAACTCTTAAAGGTATAACATTAAAACATTATTTTATAGATTTTTTCAGAGACATTGAAAGCTTCTGCTTAGTGGCTTCATTCTACATTTTTCTCCTTTCACTTTTTAATTATGTTTATACTGGGCCTGAGCCTTGCCCCATAAAACCTGCCACAGACTTGGATGGTTATTCTCCTTTGACAAAATGTTGGAATTGGCCGCGAGCTCCCACGCATCTGCCATTTGACCTCCATGAATTACAGCTGGATTAGGCATGCCATGTTTTATTAACTTAATGGTAGCTGCTTTAGAGAAATCTGCACTCTAGTGCACTGATTTCTTTCATTGTTCATGACCCAAACTCTGCTGAAACTTCTCAGGGTTGCTCTTAGCATCAAGACTAAACTTTAAACAAAAGTTGTTAAAAGACTCTGAAATGGACAAGTCAGTCTGTAGTAGAGTATCCTCTGACTACAGTCTTCAATAGGATGAAATTTTCTAAGGCTGAAAGAACAATTTTTAACACATCTTAAAAATCTGCCATAACCGTGTGGATTTGTAACATATACATTTCTAATCTTAGTTCTGGTTATATGACTATAATACAGCCTAAACATATTTCTGAATTGGTGTTGAACATGACTGATTTAGACTAAGGTAATGTTTATTGGCAATCTTTCTTTATGATAGAAAGAGAAAAAACATTTCTGTGAACTATGAGTCAGTGACTAAACAATGCTGAGAGTTTTCATAGGGATTTGACATGGCTCTGAGAGACTGGCAAAATGCAGATAGATGATGCAGGGGTGTAGTCTTGCAGTACGAATGGAAAAGGAAGAGAAGCATGGGAATATGTCAAATTCTGATTCTCTGAAATTGAGTTCCCATGTGTTGCTGTCCTATAGCATAGCAATATACCCCTTGCATGTCACTCACAGAAGTTTAAAAATCCAGTAACAGGCTAACGTGATTTGAAATACCCTCCANTGGAATTAAATAGGACCAGAAATTCATCCTTCATATTAACGTGTATGCTTATTGAGAGAAAAAAAAGGAGTACTAATTTTACAATTCTCACAGAAGCTGGGCAAGCAAAAGTCAGAATCCTGTGTAACCTTAATTCTATTTTTTTATGCAAACACCTTCTGATACAGTTTCTGCAAACACTGCTGCACAATATTGTTTCCACGGTATCCCTATCTGGTTCAAACTGAAGAAACTTACAGGTACAGATTATAGTAATGACTACAAGGTTTAAAAAATATTTGTAGTAGAAACAGGTAGCCAGCTTAGAGTCTAATTATAAGGGCTATTGGATAACATATGACTCTCCAAGTCACAAAAATGTTTTTCAGTTTACAAAACACATCTGAAACCAAATCCACATTCCAATAAGTCTGGCTTGATTTCAAGCCTCAAGGCAACATTTTTACGTCCTCTCTTGTGTCCCTTTTCTCCAACCGAACCTTAAGTAGAAGATGAAAGTAGGCGAAGAGAAGCTTGTGGAACACAGAGAAGAGCTTGGTCTATGCAGAAAGGAAATCAAGCATTTCTTGAGCTGGTCTGGTTCTCCGAGCCCTTTCCTATTGCCAGCCCTGGGACATCACCTGTGGCAGCCTCCACAGCCCTCACCTTGCGCTGCTCAACAGTCAAGATGTTGTGTTCTGCTGGACCACTTGGGCTGGCAACAGCTTTTTGCTTTGTGGGCAAACAACCTGTGGTTTCCTTCTTTCAAGCTTTTCCTTCTTCCATTTGAAATAAATAGCATTTTAATTTTGAATACAAATAAACCTTAACATAGAAAAAAAATGTGCTTAGAGATGATGAGAGATGCCCACCACCTTTTTTGCACTTTCCCTGCAGAAGTTGTTTCTGTCAATTTATTTTCATTTCAGCTGAGCAAAATGGGAAGGAAAAAGCAGGTTTACACAGATGGTTGTCAGCCAAGTGATGACTGCAGCTGAGAATGACTGTACAAAAATATACAGCTTGCTAAACTGTGTATTGTTTGGCTTTCATGTGTATCAAATGTGAAAAGAAATAAAATTTGGAGAATATATTTAGAACTCTTTTTTTAGGACTTGTTAAATTATTGTTGTAAAATGGAAGGGTGGTCATCTGTAAAGGAATAGAATTGCAGAAAACAGAAAATGGAAGAAATCCTGCCTCCAAAAAGTTTAAGAGCACAGAACAGCCTCTTAAATGCAAAGATAAACCGCTAAATAAATGGTCTGTTTTGAGAGTTATTTGGGTCTTTTACAAGTGCTGAGCACCCCCAGTCCTACTGAAGTCACCCAGAGAGGGGTATTTGAAAGTCAGACCAAGTTGAAAGTCTGGATGAAGATTTTTGAACCCCGCTTTTAGACTTCTGTTTTTAAAGGATCTCTTAGATCACACAACTGACCACAACACTGTACTTTAATAGACCAAACAAACGTAGTGAGGAGAAAAATTTAAAATAAACTAAAAGAGTCTTCCTATAGATTGTTAGAGTGCTGCCAGCTTCAGGGTGGGGGCAGGCTTTGTTCACACTGGAAAGCTGCAGGATTTTAAATACAATTGATCTTATTTTGACTTAGATCTATCTTGAACCAAGGCTAAGCCTAATGCAGACACACTCAAATTGATTGTACTGTTGCTTGTGTCATTAGCTAATTTAAATGTACGTGCATTAGCAGATTGCCTCAGTTCAACTAGATTGATCTTTAAATTGCCTTGTCTAAAGTCGTGCCATTTCTAGGGAGCCAAGGTTCTTGTTTGGAAGAGAGGGCTGCCAAAGCCACTTACCTTTCTCCTACCTGTCAGCTCTGCACAGTACCACCCAAATCACTCAGTAAATATCTAAGTTATCGGTGTAACCACAGACCAACTAGCACTAATCAACATGCCAACTAATACTCATAAAACTGCTGGAGTATTCCCAGGAGAAAAGCCACTGAGTTGTACACATCACTACTACAATTCTACTGAGGTTAGTTAAATTCTACCAGGCATAACTTTGGACCATAGCAGACATAAATATGGTTAGCATATGTTTTGTAGTCAGAACTTAGGTAACTAAGTCAATGATGACTTGAATTTTTGTAATTTTTTCTGTTCTTGAACTGCTGCTTCTGTGAGCTCCAAAGAAGACTGACAAGCATAAACTAATTTTGAGTTGCATGTCCTTTCCCTGCCAGCACTCAGAGCAATGTAATTTCACCTTCATTCTAGCGGGGTAAAAATCAGGTACAGAAAGTAAGTGTGAGATAATGAATTTCTCTTACTTTCCTTGATCATTAATAAATGAGGTTATTTACCTCCTTGACTCCTAGAATTAGTTGTGACACAACACCTTTACACAATCAGTTTGTTCTGAAAACCTGATAATAGGAACCCATCTGCCTAGAGACGTAAAGGAGAATTCATTATATTCCCAGTAATTACTTTCAAAGCAACATAAAGAGATTGCATGCACAGCTTCTTAGAGTTAAACATGCTGTCAGAAAAAACACCTTGATGTGTAGGAATAAGAGGAGTTCAAAAATGTGATAATAACAACGTTTAAGGACTTTAATAGGAAAAAATTATATTGTGCCTTATTTTCCTTGTCCCTAACTGCAGAGAAACCAACATCTTTGTGCAGGATTTCAAAAAAGCTGTTCCTGAGTGCCTCCACTGTAGACAACTCCTTTCTCTATCTACCTATATTATGACAGACAGTGACTTGTATAAAATGGATGTTTCCCTATAAAAGAAGAAAGGACAAAATGTCAGGTTTGATGCCTAATCTTTATGGCTTTCCCCAAAGCTGGCAAAGCCTCCAAGTGCTGCATCAGGATTTTGTACGTGACTGAACACCAAATGTTAAGGCCACGTGAAGAACACCACAGTCAGGCTCTCAAGCAAACCTTTTCTGTTTCCTTACTAGGAGAACGAGACCAAAGCCTTGAAGGATGAAGTGAAATGAGTTGGGTTAAGTGGTGAGAAGCAGGTGACTGGAACTTAATCTGTGAGGAGATGGAAAAAGAGAAAATAACAATCCTTTGATCTTCCTGACATACTATCCAGATGGTCCTGGTTAATTATATTCCCCTTGTGGTTTTAGTTACCAAACATGTACAAATATTTACAGTGGACAAAAGTACATCTCTGTTAAAATGTCACTTTTAAATTGTGTTTTATCCATTGAATAGTACAGATCCAGCACTTTTCCGATCATATTTTCACTTTATGAGCTGAAGTCCTCCAGTTTTCTCACTTCCCTTCTATTTCTTTATATCTTTCATTCTAATGAAACATGGCATGCTAAGAGACCATTATTCTTGGAAATCAGGAGGGGTTTTAAACTGCCTAAATATTCCTTTCAGCCAAGAATAAAGTTGCAAAGACAATTAGCATGCTTGAGTTTAAAAATACAGTTAAGTGGTTTGTCAGATCAGCCTTTAAATACAATCTTATGCCAATAAATTTGAGATACTCTTCTTTGACTTGGCTCTTTGCATCTAAGACTGTCATGCTCAGTAAAAACAAAACTATTCTGGATACAATGCTGCAAGGATTTGCTGGAGGATTCTGTAGCAGATAGATTTTCTGAAAGATAATACCTTCTAAACATTATTAAATATCATTCTCCCAGAGGATTTACCTCTTAAGCACGTGTTGAATATAACTGTTCAGCCTTGACAGAACTCTCAGCCTAATGATATTTTTTCTTCTTTTTTAATCATGCAGAAAAAGCTCTCACACTTGATGCAATTAAATATCCAAAGACACTTTAAAAACAATAATGTTAATTATAGAATCTTGACAAAACTGCAGGTATAATCCTGACTCCACTAAGATCAATGGCAAAGCTTCCACTGTCTTCCTTGAGACCAAGATTTTGCTCATATCTAAGGTCGTTACATCCTGCCTATATAAATTCCTCTTACATTTACAATTTTTATTTTTAAAGGGATGATCAAACCTGCACTAGGGTTGGTAGAAAGCCAAGTCCTGTGTAAATTTGCCATGAGCAAATATATTAATTTTTTCCAGTCTGAGGACTGCATACTTTCTACCCAACCTTTCTTGTTCATGACCAGGTCTAGGAGAAGCACACTGACAAGTTTACCTTGAAATGGAGAGGGAAAAAGCATTCCCAAGACAATACATCTCTGACAGAGACAAGATGGAGGAAGGAACAGCTATGAGAAGGCTTTATTGTTTTATAGTTTTATCTTCTGCTGGATTTACAGCTGTGTCCTAACAGGTCCCCCAGGAGAGATGGCCACCCTGGACACAGGGAGCCCCAGGAATTACAGGGTAGTAAGACACTGGAAGAGAGAAGCAGTGGATGCCCCATCATCAGAAGTGGTCAAGGTCAGGCTGGATGATGATTTGAGCAACCTGATCTGGTGAATGTTGTCTCTGCCACAGCAAGGGGGGTGGGGTAGGTTATCTTTAGAGGTCCCTTCCAACTGAAATCATTCTGTGTTCCTGTGCATCTATAATTTCTCAAAGGTTCCCAGGACTCAGCAGATCCCTTCTGTGCTGGTTCTGTGTGCTGTTCCCATCCCTGTCCCATCAGACTACTTCTGCCCTTGCTGCCTCCTTCATCTGGTCCACAATTCATCCCCAAGTTTTCCTTCCTTGGAGGACAAATGCATGCAGAAGAGGTGCAGATGCCTACATGCTTTGGGAGAGGAAATATGTTACAGGCAGCTTGAAAAGTGCAGAATGTCTTGGGGTGACTTTATGATGTGTATCTACCCTGCGCCAGAGAGGCTGCCTTACCCTGGAGTTTACAAGATTCCTGGATGCTTTCTGAGGTTCAGCTGAATTTTTTGATTAGCATTAAATGTGGTATAAATGGATTATTTATAGCTAGCAACACTGAACTCAGAAATGTTTTCAAACCCTTTAAAGAAATTCAGAAAGACGCGGTTGAAAAAAAAACTTTCTACATTAATTGCTGCATTTTGATGTTGTTTGTTTTAAAATAAGCCTCTGAGTTTGTACACTGTCTTTTGGTGTAATATGTTCTGCAAATTAAACACAATTGAAGAAAACTTATTAATAGATGAATGAGCTTCTAATATTAGCTGGTATCAACTGTCTAATCTGTTATACAGAAAGAATGATGGATAGTCATAGGGGGGTGTTGGAGGTACTGGATATGCAAGCGATACAGCCATCTACTATGATTGACTTTAATCTTACATATTTCAGCATAAAAATTAGCCTTGGTAGTTTCCCTATGTCAGATAAAAACCTTGAAGTATCACCTATCTCTCTAGGAGGGTTTTTTGCTTCTCTGTCAGAGACAGTGAATAGGGGCCGTCCAAACATTGTTTTACAATACTGAAGTCTGAACCAAAATAGTCGACTAAATCTAATATATTGGCAACTGTCCTGCTATTGATCAAGGAATGCTAAAATAAAAATAGAAACCCAGGCAGTACCTATCAGCTAGATTTGGCCATGTGGATGTTTGTTTGAAGGATGTCATAAGTATTAGATGTTTCACTCTCATTAAACCTCTGGTGTAATCTTTCTTCTTCTGTGACGGGTGTCACTATGAATGAAAGAAGAGGAGAAGGCCATCAAAGCTGGAAATCATTCTATTTATTACTTGTATGATATCTCCAGCTCAGAGAAAATTTCTAGTTCTAAAAAATGTTAATGATGCAGTAGAAGGAAAAATCCTAGGAGGATATTTTCAGTTCACTGTCTAGGGAATTTAACCTCACAATTTAGCTAGAAAGAATCAATAAACTAAATCCACCTATGCCATTCTGAATATTTACCTCCTGAAACTGGCTGGAAGAGATAAAACCATATGCAGGTTTTGTCTTTAAAAAGAAATAAATAAAGAAGTTTCCAAGGGGCAAAATACAGGCATATTTTAGTAGTTTAGTAGCAGAGCCAGGTTCATACCAATATGACTGCGAGTTCCCTGTGTTCTGTTTCAAAGCCTTTCATGCCAATTTATGAACTAAAATAAAAATCTCAACATAAATTTAAGAAATTAATTTGAGGATAGCATAACAGTTATGTTTGCAAGAATTTATTCATCTAATTATTCACGTCAAAAACATGGATATCTCCTGTTTTGAAGAAACAAAACTGCAGACTACAGTCTGTCTCCCAGAGGCAATAAGGAAAGCTTGTCTTACATCTGTATTGGAGGAGTTTTTACCCTTTTCAACAAACAAATCAGATCCACTGGGAATACAGATCAGTGGATATGGTGTTTTATTCTAAGCTCATATGTCCTTGACAGATAATCACAAGAAAGATGACATTTCAAACCCAAAGTGTCTGCAAATGAAGAATGTGCCTTATGAGGACTTCTTCAAATTCCCACCAACAGAGCATATATTTGGAGAATAAAGAGTCTTTCAGATTGTAAGATGTCATGAGGTCTCCCTTCACAGTTCTGCCAGCCCCTTTGTGTGTTCAATTTCCATGTCTCAAGCAATTTTCCCCATTCAGGACCAGACCCATCAAATACTTTTAGATGAGATGATTATTACCTTCAGCTGTGACAGGAGGCTACAATGTCATCACAGAATTAGATTCTATTTTGTCTCATGTCATTGCATAACCTGACACATCAACATGAGTTCATTCAACTTGGTTTATCCTTCACTTGTTTGGAATGGATATTAGCAGGAAGTCAATACATATTTTCCTATTGTTGTCTTTAAACTCTTCAGTTCTGTGGTGCTGCTTCTGCCAGTCTGGTAATATACAGCCCCTTTTGATCAGTTGTCAAAACCTTTTGTGATTCTTGATAAAGAAGTCTAAAATTTCAGGCTTCAGCCCTTAAAATTTCGTCAGATATCAGTATTGAAACTGTTATCAGTTTTTCATTCCACGGAAAATGTCTCATGTGCAGCTGTAATGCTGCTATCACCCTGTATCAGGAGCAATCCGATAAAATCACTCTCGCATCTTATTTTGTAGTAATGCAGTTATCAAAGAAGACAACTTTACAACAGTCCTTACAATTCTCTGTAATCCTTCAAAAAGAATTTCCAAATGTATCCACCAGACAAAATATGAAATAAAACTATTTGAGCCTGATACTGCCCTGACTGTACATATGCACCTCTGCACCTCTCCCTTAGACTCAAGAGTTAGGTCCACTTGCATTGGATTTTCTTCCATATTTCTCCCCCCTAAAAAAAGAGAATACTGATGACAGAGCTACCATCATCAGGGCATGAGTTTTAATCTTCAAAGGGACCAATACTTTTTTCACCTCTATATAAACACATGAAGAGTGTTTTCAGGTACCTGTTCTGTAGTCAGTAGTGCTCTAGGAATCATTTTGCTATTATTCTGTTTGTAAACCTCCCTGGTGATTTTACAAAGTTAAATAAGGGATAATTTCAAATACCAAGCAGTTTCAAGCTAACCCTGTGAGATATCCAGAGTCTGGAGAACTGTATCATATACCATCAGCAGTTTTGGTGGCAGTTTTGCTTTTTGGGGGGACGAAGGGAAGTACAGAAAGGTCAAAGACTAAATCACGGGGTTGCAGAGGGAGGTCAGTGGGGTCAGAAGGATTTGCTGCTTTCACAAAGGACACTGCAATCAGTAATCTGCTGTCATGCTGCATGTACTGCTCTTTAAGCACATTTGACACTGATGCATGGGAAGCAATCTGAGTAGGGATCTAAAAAGGCAGTTATTTCAAACATGAATAGTGCACAGGAGTGATGATGCGAAAATAGATTTAAGACCAAAATAAACACCAAATCAAAAAAGAAGAAAGCACTAATTACCACTATAGATGGCGAGCCACTTATACAAATGAAGCTAGAGCAAACTCACTTCAATTATAAAATTAGTATCATTAGTCTCTCCACAATCTGAATGAAAAGTTGGAAAATCAAGGAGCTACAGACATTGCCTGACTACCATCAGACACTGCCTACCTGAATGAGCATCCACCCATTTCATTTGATTTATCTATCTAAAGACTCTGCCGCCTGCAAGCCACATCAACCCTAAAAAAAATAAATATATGGTTAGCAATGATGTTTGAATAAGTAAATAAGAAAGGACATGAGAGTTCAGATTTTGAGCTAATCTATAAAACTAAAAAATATTGTGGGTTTATGTGGTTGATTTTCAAAAGGACAACATGAGATCAGTCACAAGGGCTCAGGCTTCCCCCAGCCCAGCAGTAATTGCAGCCCTGCCATGAGGGTTTTAATTGAATGTCAGGGATGGGGGAGGAGGAGTCAATGCCTCCAGGAGTGGCACACTGACTACCCTAGCCTGGCTCATTCCTTGAGTCCCTAGCCAGATGGGCCTGTATCCTAATGCAGCTGCTTACTTCTTACATCACAGACATAAATACTCACCTCAGCTGAATTCATCTACCCAGATGAAGCCCATTATTTATACAACAATCTATCTGGACATAAATGAGTTTATTGTACATATTTCTCTTTTTTGTACCTCCATGAAGTATGAAATATTTTCACAGACATGTGCTCAGATTCCCCTGTTGACACATTGCTCTACCACGTGTCACACCAATATCTTGCCGTGTGGATATGACTGTTGTCAGAAGTATGACATGGCATCTACAGCTGAGAGATGACAGTTGATCTGAAGAGAAGTGTATTTACATCCTTTGAGACGGGAGTCTGAGTCTTTCCCTTTTCACTTTCATAAAAATGAAAAAAAAAAAACCCTTTAAGAATGTACACAGAATTCTGTGCTTATATATGAAAAATACTGCGTTGGTTTTTTCAACAGAGTATTTATGGGGTTTTTTTGTTCCCTTGTGAGAACAGTGAATGTGCCTGAAACCAGCCCGGAGCACAGGCTCAGACTGCTTGGGATGCCCGAAAGTGAGTGCCTGAGAAAAGCCCTGGAGAGTTGCCCCTGGGCATGTTTCCCATAAGGAGTGTGAAGGATGAAGGCCTAACTCCACAGGAGTCACTGGTTTTATTGGGGATAAGGTTTTCTCCCAGATTTCTGCAAGCAAATTTACCTAGGATTTATTTTAATCCTTTTCCTCTTTTTTGATTGTAGTAAATTTCTGCATTTTCCAAGTCCCCAGAGGTATTTGCTACTATAGACTAGGCTGCAAGCTTTAAAGTCAGCCAAACCAGATTTCTGTTTTACCTTGGCAGAAGCACAGATGCCTTGTTTTTCAAGTCACTTTCATGGCTTAATGCTCCCAGTCAAAAGTGACACATCTCACTCTTCCGGTCACAGAAACAGATTTTTAAAAAGCTCAAAATTGCAGCAAAGATTTGGGACAGGGAGGGCCACTCTACCTCATTGTTTCAGCCAAAAGGATATTTGTATTGATTCTGTCCTTAAGAGTAATTGAATTTAAATAATTTCACTCATCCCTATTCCCTCTCTTGTGAGCCCTTTCAGATGAGACATTTGACACTGAGAAATGCACTTTGCCTGTTACTCAGCCGTGCTCAAAATGCCTAACAGTGCCAGACTGTAGCTGGGTGAAATCTGAAGCTGAATGTTTCAAGGGACCATTATTACTAATGGGATTTTTTATTAGAAATCAAATAAAAATTGTAGGAATTTAAAGTGCAAGGAAGAGAGGCACTGAAGTTTGTGAATAACATTAAAGAATAATATTACAGTTTTATGAGATACTTTTGTCAGGTTACAGCTCATCACAGAATAGGCACTGAGAATTTTCAAAAACATCCAAGCATCTCAGAAATGCAGTGTAGACTTCCAAACTGAAATATGACTTTAGCAGTCTAATTTAAAGTATCTGGTTAAAATACACCGACCCCCACGATGCAGTCTTGCTGTTAAGTGACAGGAGAAAATGTAAAAGGCTGGGAACAGAATCCAGTGAGGCTGCAGCATCCCTTGAAAATGTTTATCTGTCAATACCTACATTAGCCCTCTGCTAAGGGATCCCATCTCGGGGTATAGCCTCACCCACTGCACGAACACCCACGAGGAACCAGCTCTCCTGAAGAAGGGCTGAGGCTGAGGCTGAGGCTGGCATCTGAGTGTGCACTGTTCACTTTTGAGTGCCTAAAGAGTTTCAGATACATTATGTGCCTGTAGTCCCAAATCACTAAATACATTTTAAAATTTCATAACAAAAGGCAGAGATGCTTCACTGCAGTGCAAAAAACAGAGCTGAAAGGCTGTTACGGCTTCACACCGCTGCCACTCATGGAGCTGTTAAGAACTAAATTATACAGAAACCACTCTAAACCTCCCTAGTACAGATGAGTAAAATAATACTGTCTTCACTATAGCCGCTTGCATATTTCAGCAATACCAAGAAAAACAAGTTCTTTCCTGTCATTTGTTAAAATTTGTAGTGAACCCAGGCAGAAATCCACATTAAACAGCAGGAGTGTGTTTACCAGTACACTGTCACTGTTGCTTGGACAATATATGCAAAAAATACTTCCCTAGAATTTACAAGATTTATGTCAACCTGTTATTTTTCTTTGAAAACAGGATGGGAAGCTCTACTCTACTCTATTATTACAACTTCTTCCTCATAGGTGCAGGTATAATTATTGGAACCAAACTCACATTTTCACAGCCACTCTGCAAATGCACTTCTTGTCATTGGTAAGAGGTATGACATGTATCAAGTTGTATTTATATTCTTCTTCCTGAATTTTAACATACCTACAAAAAACACCCTACTGCAAGGACGTGAGGAGCTTGAATAAGTAAAAGTGGTAAAAATCAGACCAATCCTGGCTGTTTAGAGACCCATGAACCATGTTGGTACTTGGAGAAAATCCAGTAAGGGAAAGAATAATGGGACCTTCTGCAATGTACTCTTATTCTCAAGAGAGGGAACATTGACCCTATCTCTTAATTGGGAATCTCCAACATATAATCTAGGTTTCTTTAGGTCTGTGATTGTCTCAATACTCTTATCAACCCTAAAGCCCTTAAAATCAGTATGTACTTCATGTACCTAATCTTTGACTGGGGGTACTGTGTACTTTTTTGATACAACCACAAAGGTGCACACAGCCAATCTCATTTAGGTGCTCAATCAATCCCTTCATCCTTTCACATTATTCTGCTTACAATATATAACTTTGGAAAGAAATTAGAAACTCTACCATGCTTAGACATTTTTAGATGCAAAAGTAGCAATATGATGTCTAATAATAGGAACATTATGTGATCACTACGTGTAACCAAACAATTTCACAATTAAGGAAATGTCATATCCATCATAAGGCTTTCTCTTATCATTTTGCACTGGTAAGTGAATCTAACAATTCAGTGTTAAAATAAAAAAAAAAAAAAGAGGAAAATAGCTACTGATTAAATAGCAGAAAATGTAAAAGGCAAAATAGATTTGTCACTTCTAACATTTATATGGATATGTTCCCATATAAACACCAACTCTGCTACTAAGTTTATTATCCATAAAAATCAGGTTTTTGGCTTGCGAAGGTGAAAGGTAAAGTACTCCTGAATCTATTTATCCTGCAGATTTTTCAGATGTTCAGGTTTGTTTGTTTGCTTCCTCAGGTGGTGCTGCATTCAACTTCAATAACTTGGGTACTCGGGAAAATCTAACACAGGCTACAATAATAAATGTTGAAGAGTGATGCCATGCATCTGTTGGGTTGCTTGGAATGATGCTGTGGCTGTAGGATGGCTCTGGCCCCAGAAACAGCTGCTGCAGATGAGCCACGGTGTCACCCAGGCTGGGGACCTGTCTCTGGCAGCAGCAGCAGTGAGTAACCAGGAAAAGTCTTCTACACACGAGAGAGCCCAGAGAGGATGCAGCCCCTCAGCTTGCAGCACCCAGTGTCTAAGGGACTGCGTTGTGCATGCTATATTTAACAATTGCTGTAACCTGAGAGGGGTTTTGACCTCCGCAGATCCTATGGAATCATGGCATCATTTCATCTGGTCACTAAAAAAGTGTTTTCTTTTTTTGTCTCAAGAGACATCATAGTTCTTCTTCTTCTTCTTCTTTGAAAAAGAGCAAATTGTTGCTGCTCATTAATCCTCTTCCTGCCCTGTCATATTCCCTTTGTAGTTGCCTTTTCCCAAGCCCTTCTTCAAGGACTCCCCCAATTCAGGTATGGACAGGGCCTGGTTTTGGTTTGCTCAACATATAAAATTTCTTTTACAAATGCAGACATTAAATTTTATGTCATTTCACTGATCAGTACAGTATATGTGCACTTCACTGCATGCTATCATCTTTCTGTTACTCTCTGAATCATCACCACATTTGATGTATCTTGAGACTGTGATGACACTTTTTTATTAACAGCAAGCTTCATCATCCCACTCTTCATCCCCTCTATGGACAACAGGGAAATATGTGGAGACAATACTCCTTCCATTTACAAGACTGGCTGTTTGGTTTCAAGCCAATCTCCTAATATAACTATTCTCCCACACTGAAATTTTTGGCAGTATAACCAGCGTAGAAATCAAATGTGAAGATCTGTCACCATTATGTTTCTTGTAGCTATACTAGACAGCTAGGACGCTTTTTGCTTCTTCAAGGAAGGACTCCAGAAAGTCAAGGCCCTTTGGTTAACTTCGTGCAAGTGTAGAGACCTTCTATTTCCAGCCTTATTGAGTGAGAAGATGCTCATCAGCAGCTAGAATATTTGATATTACCTGAAGTCAGCTGTCAAGTCTAAGCCAGTCATTTAGATGACCTCTATCATCAGGAAGAGAATGTTTTCTTCAGAAGACAGTTCATTTCACCCTTGGACAGACATCATGAATGATCCCATGGAACGACATACCCACCTTCACTGAAATAAAGGGATCCAGATAATTTGATTAGAAGACTAGACTGCAGATGGGTAGTGCAATGATTCTCACCATACATGCTTGCAGTGGAAGAAATACCACTGGAGATAGATATAGCAGCATCACCTTAGAGCATAATTTGGAGCAAAAAAAAAATTGTGCTAGGAGCAGCAGCTCTGATAGAGGTGAGTGCTGCTCTGTGACCTCACACATCTTCCTCCAGTGTTCTGCTGCAATGTACTCTTATTCTTAAGAGAGGGAATATTTGCCATATCTCTTAATTGGGAATCTCCAACATATAATCTAGGTTTCTTTAGGTCTGTGATTGTCTCAATACTCTTATCAACCCTAAAGCCCTTAAAATCAGTATGTACTTCATAACTGTTCTCCCCCATCACTCCCTCTCTCTTTTTCCCTGACTGACTGAAATGCAGCCCACACCACATCCTATACCACAATCCACACACGCCCACGGCAGGTCAGTATGAGCGTGTTGTCAGGTGACTGGCACAGCAGACAGAAAGCACTGTTCTTGATCCTAAACTGATGTCTTTCCTTGTTGGAATTTGGTCCTTTTCCTCTACTCCACTGCATAACTCTGTATATATATAAAAATAGGAGGAACCCCTTGTTCCCATTTAAATGACACTGAAGTTATTGAATGGATTTGAGAGTTACAGACACAGTTGCATAAGCCTTATTTCACTGGGAAGTCAAGCAAAATAAAAGTATGTCTCAAGTGTAATAAACAATGTATTTCCAACATTATCTGTCATGTATTCTTCTTCCATCCTTTTCCTATTGTGCCCTCTTTTCAGAAAGCCAAGAGGGGTGATTGGCTAGCAAGCCTGTAGAGATTATATGAAATACATCTCTAAACTGAGAAATAGGGTCAAGTTTGATCTTGAGTTTTTCTGATAGAGACTGAATTATTAAAAGGCTATTGTCTGCTTTAGAGTGACATTCTGTCTGAACATATTGTATTTTGCACAGTTCATAAAGAAAATCAAATGTAATATAACTTAAATAAAAATAGCCCCATCTTTGAAGCTGCTAACCCTGTTCATTTGATAATATTTTATCCATACTCCATTTTACTGCTTTCACTATGTAATTAGTCAGTCAATTCCCCAGTCTGTGTTCGTGGGCATTTCATGCTGCAGCAGGGAAGAGAAGATATTTAATATATACTTAAAAAAAAAAAAAAAGCCAATGACAGATGCAGTTGCAGTTAATGTAAATTGCATGTTATAAAAACAATTAGTTTTCAAATAGAAGAGGTCTTAAAGTGGTTTCCTCCTCTTTCCAACTTTCTAAAAGCTCTTCAAAACACAATTAGCCAGCATTATTCTCATAACTGCAAACTATAATATCTTAATAAACCCTTCTAATTCATACAGGTGTAATGAAATCACGTGTTACTTGGAAGATAAGTTGATTTCTCTCTCTTGGGAAATTTTTTATATACAAGGAATATTTTGTTTGCTTTCTTAGAGTGTCTGACATAATATTTTCACATACATTTAAATAAATTTCTCTGAAGGAGAAGTGAACAGGAGGAAAATATTACTCTGTAGAACTTTCCTCACATGATGCAGTAGATGGCTTTTGTCCCTTTAAAAATATTTTAGCATATACTTTATTTTTCACTTTGCATTTGAAAGTTTTTGCAATTTGGATTTCCTCATCAGAAAAGAAATTTTTGCTGCATTTCTTGTGTGTGTGTGTGTGTGACTGATTGGGGGGTTTTGTTACATAATAAAAATCAGGCCCAGATTATTTCTTGTTCTGAAATAAGATATATGCATGAGCAATGATATTCCGAGATTAGGAGAATGTTTTCCTGAGTCTCAGAATGTCAGGTTTGCACTGTTTCTAGTGTGGTTTTCTAAAATTCCCCGTGCATAGTGGGATTTCATTTCTCCATGACACATGTTGTATTGGCATAGTGGTGTTCTGTCTGTCTTCCACACAAGGGAAAACCCCCTGCCTGCCTGACCTACCCTGCTGCTTCAAAACTGATGTGCCATCCCAAGGCTTCCTCACAGTTTCAGTGCTGCCAAAGAGCTTTTGTCACTCCCTGCATTGTCACTGCTCCTGCACTCAGCATCTGCAAACTGCAGGCAGCATGATTGATGTCTTCTGCCAAGAAAGGATCTCTGCCCAGGGAGAAGAAATGAAGGTTCAGAGATTCCTGGGGATACACTGTTATCACAAGGACATTTTTGAAAGCCCTCACTACTGGACTAGCTGCTTGACATCAAAACTACAAATCCAGTTTACAATGCCAGTGCAGAAAAAAGTTTCAGATTTCCTCTCCAGGAAACTCCAGGGTCACAAGGAATTGTTAGATCATATGTCAATATCACCAGCCTCACATGTGAGTCACTGGAACAGGGTGCCCAGAGCAGTGGGGGATGCCCCATCCCTGGAAGTGTTCAAGGTCAGCTTGGATGAAGCAACCTTGTCTATTGGCAGGTCCCATGCCTATGGCAGGGTTTTTGGAACCTGATGATCATTAAATCTCTTTCAACCCAAACCATTCTATGATTCTACGATTCCATGACTATTACAAGGGATTGACCAGAATTTAGTCCCACAGCAGTAAGGAGAGGCAGACATAGCTTCAGCCTCCAGAACTGGTGGCAGTTCAGGACCTCTACAAACAGAAAGGAACAAATAAAACCTTAAAGCAGTGCTTAAAGCAGACACAAGACAAGTGGGAAGACCAGACGCTGCCACGGACACTTGGGCCTCCAGTTCTGTAGACACCAGCACTAGCAGTTTGCAGAAGAGAACTGCTCATCTGAATTCTGTTCATTAAAGTCACAGTGCTTATTTTAAAAAGAAAAAAATATTTTTATTTATTTATTTAATTATTAGTTATTGTTATTCATTATTTAATTATTAATTTAACATTCACATTAGAAAACTTTATCATGAAAACCTGTTGGGGGAAGAATGTTAAATTTGATGAAGGCCAGATACAGCTTAGCTACTATCTATCTTGTAGTTTTGCCTTTTTGGACACCACAGTTTTCATGTCATTTTATTAATTGCCTTTAAAAGCATTCCACCTTCACATACGTGGCATATTTTACAGGTGCCTTTTCAAGTACTAAGCACAGGATTTCCATACAATTTTAATTTGCCTTTATGGACACAGAAGGTGGCTGAATGCCATTAGGAAATAAATAGGTCGTATCACACAAGTAAGTCAGAAATGAGTTATTGTCAGCCTTTCAAGTTGAGAATTTTGTGCATGTCTGCATGAATAAAAGAAAATAGAAACTGATCTCAAAGTGCCCCGTGGGGGTGTTAGCATTCCTGCACAGAGCTGCCATGCCACCCACGCTCTGCACGCACCCCAAAAAAGAAAGGGAGGGCAGTGGGGACCCTGAACCCAGTGTGTCCTGTGGGATTCTCAGAATATTGTCACACCATTCAAACCAATAACCCTCTGCAAGACACTGCAGCAGTGCATTGAGAGATGTGGTGTCAAGAAACACACAAGGCAACATAAAATAATAATTTATCATCTTTATGGGTTCTCAGTGTTCCTAAGAATGGCAGCTTGAACTTACAGTGAAGAGAGAGGCACAGAGAAGAGGGATGAAGGTTTGGAAAAAACTACACAACTTTTGTGTTGCTCTATCTTCAGTTTTGCAGGCACTGCTCTTCCATTGGAAATTAAAAATTATTTCTGAGATCCCTTTTCTTGCTCCAGCCAGGTTGCTGTCCCACTATCATAACTCTCAAGATTTCTAAAGGATAATTAGGCCTACATTTTTAAAAATCATAGAGTTGAAAGCTTTAAGGCAAAAAACTACATGTATTTTTAACAAAATACTCTAAAGCACAAGAGTTTGAAATTATAATTTCAAACTATTTCACTGTTGTCTTAATTTTCCTTTAGCCTTAATGTTGCTTCTAACATCTTCCTATTCATGATGAGCTAGAACTTCAGTTAAAAAAATAGCTTTACCCAGTGGAAATATATCCTCTAAAAATTTCCCTAGACAAACTTGACATAGTGAAAAACTTCAGGACTTCAGAAATTCAGAAAAAGACTTCAAGGATTTTTAAGATTTGGTATTTTTAGTAAGAAACAATACCACTTGAAACATTGCCTCTGGCTTTAAAATTCATCAGGAAAAGTTATATTAAGACTAAAAAGTCTTAATTAATACTATAAAAAGTATAGCATACTCCATGAGGAAACACATCATATGTTTAAATGATTGCATGAAATATTTCATTAATTTATTTTTTAGATTTTCTGTTAAAAATGCATGAAAGGCTACACAAAACATAAAACACACACTGCACATAATGTCACAGTAAATATTTAAAAATTATCTCCATTCCCCCCATTAGAAGGCAACTCTTATTTAGCAGCCATTCCAGAGCAAGTCTCCTGCTAATGTACAGCAGTGAAAAGGAACCTTCTCCAGTCCCTCCCTAAGCTCACTTCCACCTTTCTCGTACTCTCTAGCCTGGCTCTCAAAGGTCTACAGCCCAGAAGCCTCCATGGAGTCTCCTTGGCACACACTTAACAAACCCTTTACGTGTCATTGGCTGCTGTCAGGACCCTAAAAGACCCATTTGTCTGTCCTCTGGGAGACCCTCTCCATTTCTTGGCAGATGGTGTGCCATGCACACTGTGCAGCTATGAGCTGAGGCTGACTCTGCTCGGCGGTCTCCACCTTGTCGGAGAACTTCACCACCTGCTCTTTGATGTCCCCAAAGCACCAGTGTTTCTGCAGCTGCTCTGACTTTAGTTGAAGAGTTCATTCCTTTCTACCCAATTGTTCAGGGAAAGTTTTCACCCATCAAGAGAATTTTTTTTCTGCAATCCTGCAAACTTTTTTAGCTACCTTGAGGTTCATTACAGTCACTCTGGAACAAAAACAGTATTTTTCAATAGACAGATAAAGCTTACAAGTTCCTATAGTGTTGAACATGATGAAAGTTGAAAAACCTACCAGGGTGATGAACTGGACATAGGAAAACGTCTGTTTATAAATTGAGTAGCCTTTTCTGAGAAGAGTCATAGAGGATGGGCCAGGATGGGCTGCACTGCATGGCCAAGGGCAAGGGAGAAAACTCCATGCATCAGTCTCCAACAGCCTTCCCAGGACAGCAAAAGGTTGGAAGTACACATTTATCTCAATGGCCCAAATAACCCATCTATTTATACTAAAATAGCTGCTGAGTGATGACTTTCGGGTGACAGTGTCCAAATGTTCCTGCCTGGCATGGAAAAGCTGGAGTGCTGACTTGGCAGGTCTATGGGACCTTTCCCAGCTTCCTAAGAAAGTGCCCATTGTCACCAGCCATGATCAGCCACCCAGCAACTGCAGCCCAGTCCTCTCAGCACCCAGGCTGAAGTCTGGAAAGTCTGGAAATGGTACTGCCCTGACTGAAACTGAGCCAGAAAAATGGCTTCATGTTCCTTTTCATTCTTTCCCTTTCCACTACTGTTCTCCCAGTAGGGCTGCTGCAGAGAGACTGGTGGCACTGCTGTATCAAAAACTGCCCATGTAATGGTGCTGGAATTATTTGCTTGCAAATACGTGAACCACAAATGGTGGAAACTGAATCCTGAGAACAGCTCAGATCCTGACAACATCAATGCTTCAGTTTGACCTCGGCACATGCTCTGTGATGTACTGAGTGCAGTGACTGAAAACCAAGCACATAATGCTGAGGCTGTCCTGCAATTTGGAAGCATTGACAAAATTACCATAGAGATGTCAACTGTACTCTGCCAGTGTCAGCAGCTTCAGGAGAGAGGGGGCATGTGGTCCTCAGCATTTTATTGAAGAGAGCATCTTGTTTTCTGTCCACTAACACTAAAAGTTGTGGCAGCAGAAGAAATACAGGGAATAGCCATGGGCCAGGTACAGTCATAAAAAGAATAATCTCCTTCCTATCATCACTAAAAAGAGATCATTAAGACATTTTTAATTTTCTTGGCGAAGGCGAAAGGTTGAGTCCTCCGACAATATATATCACTGGTACTGACCAATTTACAACACCTTAAGAGAAAGTATTTGGCCAGGTCAATAAAATGTACGGCTGTCAAAGATGTAAATTGGGAATTCATGGAGCCAGCACTGCTGTCAGGGAAGGTAGAGAGTGAGGGAGGTACTTGGCTGGCCAGCGTTAGATTTCCACACACAGTGAGCTCTGCCATCAATGTGCCCTGACAATAAATAATGGTGCTTGTCGATACACATGAGTAGAACCTAAAAGAAGTATGAAGTCTGAAGTCATTAAATGTTATTGTGTTACAGAGCACAGCAGAGTGCATACACTTCTGTATTTATATTTCTGTCTACAGTCAATAAATCAGAATCTGTCACACCTGCATTATCCAAGCCATCTGCTTTACCACATTAAAAAAAAATGAGTAGGTGGGAAAAAACTTATGATAGCTTCTTTTTTTTTCCTGTTCCTGTTGCTAGAGAAACCAATTCTTTAAAGCATTTTCTGATGTCTGAAAAGGAAGCTGTCATGTTCCCCTTCCCCCGCAAAAAGCCTGAAATGGTCTGTGTTTTATGATAGTCCAATAGCTGGTGGAAGAAGGGGAGAAGAAATCAGAAGCACTGATTTTTCCACCTCTTCAACTGACTTGTTGACTGACCTTGGGAAAATTGTTAGGGGCTCCTGCGAGTATAAGCTATGTTAGGGAATCATAACAAGTGGAGAGCATAACATTGGAAGCAATGATGCCCTTCAGAGGCTGACTGAAGTTGTAAAGAAGGGCATTTTATGTTTTTTAAATGTCCATGCTGTCTTCAGCTGCAGAGCTGGGTGTTGCTATCCTTAGTGGGGTTGGTTCATCTCCGTTAAAATATTTTGATCCAAACAAAATCAAATTAATGAGTGTAGAAGAAAACAAACAAGTTAAAAACAAAACAAAATAAAACAAAAACAAACAAAAAAGAACAAAAAAACAACACAAAAAAAAACCACCACCAAAAAGAAAAAAAAACTCAAAACAAACCCACACTTTCCTTCCTTCCTCCCCAGCCTGTGAAAGTGACAGATAAGATTATTTATTCCCTTTGTCTGTTTTTACACAGACAAATAGGGCTAATAGGTGTACTAATGTTGCAGTGCTAGGAGAAGAGTTAGTTATTGTTGGCAAGTCCTTGGAGCTCCATCCATAAATTTGTATAATTGTGAAATAATAGAATTGACAGTGTTCTCTTCGGAGTTTTTTGTCTAACTCCTCCATTAATTTGTAATGATTTTATATAAGATGGCAGGATGCACTGCTCAAATGACCTGTAAAAGTTGTCACACAAACCCGATTAATATTTCCAACTGCTGACTACTGTATCTTTTAAAATTTGCTATTCTTCAGTTTCTGCTAGTATTTATCCCTCCTCCTCCCATTATTGCAAAGACCATTTTTTAAATGGTTAATCAAGTATTATCTTATCTTGCCATTAATCTGAGATATGGTTTCCAAAGGATATCAATTCTGTGAAACCCTCTTTTTACTGTCTTCTTTACTCCTTTTAAGTTCAAAAAAAAAAAAAAAAACCAGAAGAGGCATTAGCCAAAAAGACCGGTTTCAGCCTATCCTTGTACAACAATTTACTCACTTATTTCAGGACCATGTGGAGGAAAGTTTCATATTTAAATTTGTTCTGTTTTGGGAGACAAGATTAGAAACTGCATCACATTAACTTCTCAACCTAAATAGGTGTCCCACAGAGAACTGATTTTACCTTCTAATGTCCATGTGATACTCACTAGCTTTTCACCATGCAAGACTTCAGGATTTTTTAAATTCTAAGAAGAATTCTTCACAAGCTTAATGACTCACAATTTTCTTCTGGAAGCTGGGTTAGATGGGATTTTCGTTCCCAGTCCAGATAGACCTTGGACATATAATATTTTGGCAGAATTTCTAGCTGGAAAACAGTGAAAGACAATTCATTTGATAATCCTGTTACAGTCTTACTGTAGTTATAGCCTGCTATAAAGCACATGGAAATGAAAGAAAAACCTAACAGAACACAGTGACCAAAGAAAAGAACATATCACTGCTAATATAGCAACACACAATGCTTTACTGCATTCCATTACAGTTCATATTTTCTTTTTGACTTTTTTGTCTTAAGAAAGATTTTTAGGGACTTCGTCTGTGCTAGATGTGATGTTTAGGGATCTGTGAGTGTGGAAATACGAAAGTTGAGGACTGATTTCTATTAACCTGAATGGCTGCAGAGCCAGTTTAAAGGATTGTCATACAGCTGAAGGTTTTTTTCTTTATGTCCCATAAATGAGTGAAGGTGCAGCAAACAGGTCAAGGAACTTTATTCCCTGCGCCTTTATTTACTTGCAGTAAAATTAAATGAAAAATTTAAGCACATTCAGAGTTCTCTCTGTGTGTTCATACACGTACATGGGTATGTGACTATGTGTACATACCTGCAGTTTCTAACTGATACCTACAGCCAAAGTGAAAGAGATGGAAGCATTTCTGAAGAGTGTATTGCAGGTTTTTTCTTACACTTTAAGAATGAACCTACACTAATTATACACCTTCTAAGTCATTTGCTACCTGAAAAATACTAAATTTACATACATATATTTTTAAATTCTTAAAATATTTAACATCTATTATCCAACATTATAAAGTTCAGTAACATATCCTAAGAACCAAGGCTAACTTCCATAACGGAAATTATTATTGCTTTGGGAATTAAGGAGAAAAAATATCCTTAGTTGTCCCTGAATATGCTTTGCACCACAGTTTAAGATCCTAAGGCCAAGTCTTCTTTCAATTACCCTGACACAACCTTATTGGAGTCTACGAATATGAAACAGCCTAAAGGGCTGCAGAATTTGCCCCTTAATGTCTGCATGAACCTCATTTATTAAGATTCCTCACTTTCACCAATATTGTCAATATAGTAAGTAAAGTCTGTTAAAAATTGTTGCATATTCTCATTACATAAAATGAAGCTTTCTCTTACCCTTTTGCCCTGTTACATATTGGGGAAAATATGTTCAGTATTGCTTGAAATTGGTGTTAATCAAAATGAAATTCAGCCTTTGTGGTGTGGATTCAACTTTGACCAAACCTCCTAAGAAGAGAAGCATTATATATATTGCTACACATATTTAACCCAGCTAATACACCTATAAAGCGACACTGTCTGTTCATTTGCAAAACCACTGTTGCTTTCTGAAACACTCCAGCTTGTGACTTTGTAAATTAAGTTGAAGCTTTCAATTTCCATTACATTTTCTAGAACACCCGGCTGAGTGGTGGCATTACGTTGAGCATACCTGACAAACTTAACCTTTTTTTCCTGTTAACTAGTCCCCAAGACAAGCAATACTATAAAAATCTATGTATTTGCACAACTAATCACAGAATAATCCATACGGTATTAATTTCAGATGCTACATTGTGAATTATATTGTGTCCATCTGCCTGCATTGCCATTGATTTACTGCTATTAATTTATTACCACTATTCATTATAAGATTCCCCCGGGATATCTTTCGGTTTTATTCAGTGCTGAGGAGCACACCCTTTTTGTAAAGACAGTGAAAAGAAACAAAAGTGAACTTTTTATTTCCTATGAGGCTGAGAAAATCTTTTCCTTTTTTGCACAGGAACTGCACGCACATGTGGCTACGTGCAGGAATGACACATTTTAAATCACTCCTTGGTGTTCAGGATGGGCAGGCGCAATTGCTCTCCTCACCACAACCTGCTGTGATCGTGGGCAAGACCCTTATCACACCATTCCTCCATTTGTCATCTGCTAGACAGGTTTTATGACAACCAAAGGTTGTGAAGTGCTCAATAATCTTATAATTGCAGCCCTCTGTAAATTCTTAAGATGGAAGGAGAACAAGCAAGTCCCTGACAGAGAGCTCCAAAAACCAGAAAGTACAGGAGCAGTTCTGTATGGAAAGGCATGGCTGTTTCCCACTCCATCATCTGTTGAACGCATGTGAATTCCACTGTGCGGGGTGATTTAGGGATACCTATGTATTCTCCTTTGGCATAAGTGTCAAAACAAGATATATCTGGTGCTACACACAGCAGTGACTCTTTAGGATGGATGCCCCTGAGTGCCCATCATCCCAGTAGCCTTTCAGCTACAAGGTGGAGACACAGCAAGAGTCTCAAAAAAACTCACATGTAAAGGGAAAATGAGCAAGTGAGTCATCTCTTCTGTTTTGACTTATTCGATGAAGTTAAACTAGTCTCTCTGAAGACTTCTTGGAGCTTTTCTTAACTGCTTTTTGTTTCAAAATCTTCAAGTTTTCTGCTTGTAGCTAAAAATACATGAGTGTTTTCCACAAGTGGAAGTGCCTTTGCTTTTTAGCACAATTTAACACAGTTGGAGTGTGGATTTATTGTTTCACTCTTGCGATTTCATCTAAAAAGTTCTTTTTTTACGTTAAACAGACATTGTCATACAACATATACAAAGGGTTTTTTCCTGGATCTGGAAAAAAATACGCATGTCATTTGAATCTCTTTGCAAGATTTACTTTCCATTTTTAAAAATACTTAACTATTTAATTCAGTACCAGCTCCACTTTTCATCTTCAGTGAATCCATTTAAAAATGTTAAAGCCACTTAACACATTCTTGCTTGTAGTATTTGCCTCTACTAAAAAGTATAGTCCTTACTGTTGGCTCATGCTTGCTGAATATATTTCACTCTTTTTTTATTAGTCACTGCTTTGTTGTGAATTTGTCACTGTTTGATTCTGAAATGTAAAGCTAGTTTTATTATTGATACCTTGGGTAGCATTTAGTTGGCAAAAAATTATGCCTATTGCATTGACTGAACAGGTTAACCTAAGCTCTGTCAATAATCACAGAATAATAGGATCATTAAGTTTTGAAAGGACCTCCAAGGTCATAAAGTCCAATCTTTAACAAACTACCACCTTGTCAGCTAAACCATAGCACTAAGGGTCATGTCCAGATGTTTCTTGAACACTTCCAGGGGTGGTGACTCCACAAACTCTCTGGGCAGTTCCGATGATTAACCACACTTTCAGTGAAGAAATTCCTCCTGATGTCCAACTTGATTCTCCTCTGGCACAGGCTGAGGCCTTTTCCTCTCATCCTGTCACTGGTTGCCTGGGAGAAGAGGCCAATTCCCACCTGGCTACTACCTTCTTTCAGGTGAAGAAGGAGATAGAGGCCACTTCTACTCAATGAGCCTTTTAATGGTGTAATCAGCTGTCCAGCAAAGACCTTTACAAGCTGAACTTTGATCTTGGCACTTAAAATCACTGCTAATGCACAAGGCAATGCTATTGTTGCTCTGTACTCCTCAAAGAGCCACATTGTGGAAATAACTAATTAGGAACAAGGCTATAAATACAGACTTAAAAACTTTTCTAGCCTTTCTATAAGGTTCTATTTCTCCATCCCTCCCAGTTTTAAAAGGTCTAATGCAAAGGGAGTAGACAGGATGCAGAACTTCCATGAAATAGTGTACGACATTTGAATAGTGGGATTTTGGTTCAAATTTCCTTAAGTCAAAGGAAGCTAGAAATTTCGGGTATAAAATCAGTCAGCAATTTTCATCTTGTGTGTTCTCTCCTGTATTTGTTTAATGATTTTCCTTTCCTACTGTCAGCACAGAGCTCTGGCGAACGAGGCAGTTTTGTTAAACACGAAAAGTAGCATGAAGAGGACCATATTTAAGATTTATAAGGGACACACAAATGTAAGTTTCTCCCCCTCTGCCCCTTCTCTTCATAACTCAGAAGTCACCACAGATAACAGAACTATCAGACAAATTTTTAACAAAAACCTCTACTAATATCACCACTAACTTATTTTTGACACCCAAAAATCCCTCTCTCTGTATTCCAAAAAAAAAAAATAGTTAATTTATTCAATATAATAAAACAAAACTTTCTGTCCCAAATAACTTATCATTATTTCCTCCCAGAGTTATAGGAATGCCAATTTTAAATATTATATTTTGGAGAGACAGAATTGACCAGAATAACAGGTTAACTCAACCTTACTTTTATTTTGCATGGTTGTCTCAAGCTTTTTTTTAAAGTGAGGTTTCCTTTGCTGCTCTGTGAACACAGACTCTTCTGTAGGGTTTAGTCTAAACCCTTCCTGCCTTTCACTGAATCAAGAATGGGCAAGGTTGGAAGGTGTGGGGTCATCAGGTCCACCCTCCCTGCTCCAGCAAGGTCATCCCAGAGCACATGGCACAGGATTGCATCCCAGTGGTTCTTGAATATCTCCAGTGAGGGAGACTTCACAACCTTTCACACAGAAGCAGCTCTGTGCCAGCTTCACCAGCCTTGCACAGTACGTTTTTAGGGCAGGTTAGAGTAGAAAACATGGGCACTTCAGCACAGCACAGACAACAGGAAGAATCCATCATCTCTTACAGTCTCAGTGCTTCCTGCAGAATTCTGGCTTTCCAATCCAAGGGATGCTGCAGGTCAAATGTCTCAGGAACTCCAGTTTCAGCCAGATCTCCCTCCTGCTGAGGCCTCGATCAAACAAGTATCCCAAGCTGTAGTACTTAACACTGCAGAGCTAACTGCTGCTATTTTCTAGGTCCCTAACTGCTGATGGCAATGTCTACGTCTGATACAGGGGAGAGAGAAATATCTGCAGCAGAAGGAGGAAAGGGAGCTCAAAATGTCTTCATACATGATCTGCTCCTTGTTCTATGAATCCAGATTCCTCTTCCTTCACCTGTAAAGGAAGTAGTTTGCAAATGTTAAAACCACTTGCAAACATTCACTTACTGGAAAACAATTAGATGGCAAATCTTTTTTTAGCAGTTGTTCCTATTAAATTATGCTAAATAAGCATGTCTATTGAAGTAGCGAACAGATTCACAGACACATAATGTGTCAAACTCTCAACTCTTTCTATAGGATAAATTTAAGAACTTCATTTTGCTCTATACCGTGCAAAGCATCCTTTTGGGTATTGAGTTTTAATGTGACAAGTCCAAGTCTCATAGCACTTCACATCTCTTTGAACAGTGAGCACACTCAAATAGTTTTTCCAGCAGGAAGAAGCAAAAATGGATTTTTCGAGGAAAGGCTATTTTCCTTCATGTCTCAGTCTGAGTTTTAATAGCATTTTTAATGCTAATAACAAAGAATATAATTTGGCACATGGCAGCCAGAGGGCTTGATTGGCAGTTAATGAAAGATAAGGAGGATTCATTGCATGGAAAAAATTTTTATTGAACGACTGAACCAATGCTTGTTACACCTTGGCCTTCCAGTCCTAATGTGAGCCAAATGTGACATCTCAATCCGAAAAGCATGCAGTATTTTACAGATGTCTAAGGAAATAAATTGTCATGTATATCAATTTTCTTGTGGCATTTGCTCTTAATAGAAATTGATCTGAAACCAAATGCATGTTACAGCAATTAAGCTGACAGAAACAATGTAAAATTCTGGTGCTTTCAGAGATTCCCATTCTTCCAGTGTGGGACAAAAAACCCAGAGTAGTGCAATAAAGCAAATTCCAGCTTTCCAAATGCTGCAGACTGGGCATCTGCAGTTTGCTTGACAGCACTGGAGGCTTAAAGTGTTAACAAACACATGAAGGAATGCTCCATCTCTGTTTTATTGAATACCTATCCCATAAATTAGGTAAGGACAATCTTGCTAACATAATTATTGTTTGTTAATGTGAATGAACACAGGGAAGGGAAGGCGAATGCAGTGGCACATAGCATCCATTCTGTGATCAGCTGCTTGTCAAGTGATTTGTGCAGTGTTGTTTGCTGGGCTTCTGTGGTTTTGACTGGCGAGGAGAGAGGAAAGGATCGCAAAACAATGAAACCTTCAGTATTCCTATAAATGGAGGAAAACTTGCTTCTGTAGGAAAAAAATATTTTCTGAATATATACACAATTTATCTAGAGAAAAAAAAAGACCAGAACTTAATGAAGTGTCATTGCAAGCAATGGGAGCATTTTTTCCCCATCCATGAACCAGGACCAACACTTTAATCCAACACTCTGTTTGTAGCATGAAAACGGTAAAGAAAGTCAGGAATTTCCAAAGGGGTATGAAAGGAATGCTGTAGCCCACACTTCTGTTTCTGCATTTAAATGTTTACTTTACTATGCTATTGCCAATTTTCACAGCTCATCTACCTCCAGCTTTTGTCCTCAGTTCTGTAAACACTCCATTCTCATGCTTAAATTTCTACATGTGAGGAACCCCTACTGAAGTCACCGTAAGTATTCAGGTGCATAGTTATACTTGCAGAGAAATGCGTGGAGGCTCAGGGTCTTGGAATGAAAGACGCAATGAATAAATGAAATATGAGTTTTCAAGAGAAGCAGTCATGCCTACCATGATTGCAGCTGAGCGACTGCTCTTCTGCTCATGTATAATGGATGCTGCACTGTGAAAACACATGGTGCCCTGTCTCTGTCCTGCCATCTCACTCAGCCTCTTTTTTTCCCCTGAGAAATTTTAAGATGACATCAGAAAACAAGAAAATATGTCCAATAGCATATCACTGTATTACTTTATTATGGTTTTAAAGAATATTCTCATAAGCAAGGGACTATTTAGACAACTTACTATATTTTTTTTTTAAGTTCCACTCCAAGATGCTGCCCAGAGTCACCTTAGCATGTCAAGCTGTACACTCAGAACGCCTGCAAATTCCCACATGATGCAATGTCAGAAGTTAATGTATTTGCCCTATGGACATCACACAAAAAGCAAAGTCAGAAATTATTTTTCTAAAATGCAAAAAAACCCCAACATTGTCATTTTGAGACCACCATTTAGCAGCAGCTTTAGTGTTTCAGCCATCATTCTCTCTTTGAGAGAATTATGTAATTTCACCTTTAAAGCAGACATCTGTGAGAACTGTGCCTTTTGTGGAATTGGACAGAAGAACTGGACCCAGTGACCCCAAATGCAGCTTGTAAAACATAACAAATTAGCATTTGTCAAAGCACCAGGGGATCCTCATGGTGTGGTTTTATTAGATGCGAAAAGACTGATTTTGATGTGATCTGCTATAAGAACTAACTTTGGCATTTATATTAGCTTTTCCATTTCTATCACCTAGATATGTCAGCGGAATTTTCTGATACTGGGCTGAAGAGGACCAGGATTTCACCTTGCATCTCGTTTGTGGGGAACATGGCAACGAGTGAGACTGCCTTCAGAAGGAAAAGGGAAGGTTGTCAGTAAAAGATCTGTTTGAATAGTCACACCTAAAGCTTTCTCATAAGTGCATTTGGAGATTTGTTTCTTATTAAAATAATAAAACAGTTTTAAATGTTGGAAAATGCAAAGGTCATAAAAATGACTAGAATATATTCATAATTCTTTCCCTTCCTAGCCAACTGCAAAACAATAAAAATGTTTTCATTGTTCTGAAATGAGATATGCGTTTTCCAAGACTCTCTAATGGTATTCATTTTCCACTCTTGGCTTCTGAAATTCTAGGTCAAACCTATTAACTTCTGTGAGGTTATATGTGGCTTAGAGATGGTTTTAGGGAATGCAAAACCAGTGCCTCAGATTGACAGTATTTTTAGAACAGAGCAGATAACTGTACAGTTACATGTAAAGAAGCTGTTCTGAAATAATTTGTCATGGTAAAAAAAGTAAAGCTGAAAAGATTTCATCAAAAAACTAATGCTTCTTAGAGAAGCAAATTATAAGTCAGTCAGTGATGAAAGGAACAAGGAAAATGTCTCTCTAAGGGCTGACACTGGCTTTTTCCAACCGATTTTAAAGAAAAGCTTTCTTCGTTTCTATTGTGCTTGAAACTGGCACAACATCGGCTTTTATTTCAAAAGGACTATTTATCTGCTTTCACAATAAATGATAGTTTTTATTCCTTTATAGATGTTACACATGTAACACATTCATTTTCATAAATTGCAATAAAATCCCAAGGGAAAAGCTTTGCTAGGCAAGTGTTACACTGAAAGATTGAGTATGCACATATGCAAGTGTTAGGGTTCTTTTGTCACACAAGACATATTATCTAACATTACACCAATTTTTTTATAGCTTAAGTAAGACAAAATGATACAGTAAGACTATATGAAAAAATCATGACTCTTGAAATTTATTTCCCTTGAGACAAAAAATTTATAAAATAATTGCTAAACAGAATTTTTCTATCCTGACTATAGAATCTTGCTTCCATGCTGGATTCCATCAAAATTAATTCATTACGGCACAGATATTAATTCAGATGTTATTCAGATATTATGCCCACACATTATTCTGTGGGCATAAGGGTCCCACAGAAATTCAGAAGCAAGATCAGTGCTGTAATTCTCTCTTCAGCTTTTTAGGACAACCAAATGATTATCAATTCCACTTCTACTCAATGCTACAGTGCTTTTCCACAAGGGAAAGCATTTATTACACAAAAACTGGTGCTTTGATGTTGTTGAAAGGGTTTTTATTTATTTAGGTGCACATATTAGCTGTATTGAAACTGGTCACAATCTATTACAAAGGATAAAATACAAGCCAGAATGGAAAGGCCACGTACCAGCTGGCATTTTACTCCATGCTCACAAGGGGCTGACTTGATTCACATTTGATTAGGTCTCTAGAGATTCAATATTCCCCAATTTGTCATCTATTAAGTGTTCTATTTGTCATCACAGAGAATAAAATCAGCCTTTCATCGCCTGTCCTAACTACTGCTAAATGTACTCACATACACCATGGTAAGAAGGTAAGCAGAAATGACAGCAGGAGTGGGGAAGTTTAATTTTATTTACCAAGTTTCCTATATGGGTGGTTCTTGTGGGTGTTGTTATCGTCCCAAGTCAGCAGTTCTACCTTTCTCAAGGCTAATAAGCTTTATTTACAACTTCAGTCATTCACAAATGGACAGAAACACAAGCTGTTAAACAAGCTTCTCACAGAAGAGGGTTACTTTCACGAAACATTTCATTGGTCACCCACCTTTCCATACATTCATGTTGGCATTCCCACCCAACCTCACTGAGAGCAAAGAAGCTCCTTACCAAAACCCTTTCTCCAAAAGGGGTGTGCCCTGAGGCCCAGTGGTCAGTACAGTCCATGCTCCCATTTAAATACTGAGAATTCATTGCTCTTTTGACGTACATGAGCATAGGTGACTGCATCTAAACCCCAGCACTGCTAAACCTGCACACATCTGCTGGCAAGTGCTAAGGGATTCTCTCCTCTCGACAGGCACCCCATGTCCAGGGACACTGGAAAGAGTGGTGTTGGTAAATATGACCCTACTGACGGACACAGACTATTTTTCAACAAATTGAAATTATTTGATTTATACATCTATTCTAAAATATTAAATATTAAAATTATTTTAACAATTAGTCTAATTCTAATGCTCCTTCAACGAAGGATAGTTAAGACAAATTCCTTTTCACCTGGATCTTTCCAGTATTTTTTCTCTCATAGGATAATGGAAATGCACTTAGTAATTCAAAGCCTGCTGGAGCTGCTACTGCTCTTGCAAAGGTGTGAGAAAAGCATGAAAGAAATCCTCCTTAAAAGCCACTGCATGTTCCCTAATAATACATCCAACAGGCTATTGCTTGTCTTCCCAATGGTGGGAAGAGGCAGACTGTGTAACCCACACTCACACTGGACCCTAACGAGTACTGCCAGACTGTGCAGAGGGTTTGCCAGGTCTGCAGCCTGTCTAGAGAGAGCAGCTACTTCAGCTTCAACTTTTCTTCTCCATCCCTTTACTTAAGGTCAAATTTTAGAACATTGAGCTCTCTGTGCATCAAGTAGCTTTGCTCTAATAATACCAACTCCATAGAAGACCAAACACTAAAAGAGCAAACAGCACAATTTGTCAGCATGATATAAGGCTTTTTTTTCCTTTTTTTTCCAAGACAATTTGTGAAGTATATTTTAGGGAAGGTAATGTGGGGGAAAGGAAATTTTATGTTGCTGTGGCAACTCAAGCGAAAAAAAGAGATTCGTGCTGCAACACCTATGCTCAGCACAGTTTAGTTTTAAAATACCATTGATTTCCTCAGCGAAGGAAAGCAATCAGCCAATTTTACAGATGACTTCTGCTTCCCATCCCCATGATGTTAAAAGTTCAAACTAAAACAAAATCTTCTCAAGCACAAGTAGGTTTTCAAAAGAAGAGGTTTGGAGGTTTTTGAAACAGGAACCAGTGTGCATCTGGCCAATGCACACTGTCTTGGGTGTATTACACTTACTTCAAGCATTTAGCTCTTGGTCCAACCAGTAGTCCATGAAAAATTCTGGGAAATCCCACCACTCTGTTTATACTTGGATGCAGCATGATCCTTTTTAGCCCCTTGGCTGAACTTCAGCATGCCAAACACCTCCTCCCCCAAGTAAATTGCAACCAAATCAGTATTAAACCCAGAAACAGAGGAAAAGCCAGTTCTTTCTCCAGAGAATTGTGTTGGTAAGGAGACCACAATACAAACAGCTGTAACTGGAGAAGCATAAAAAATTCTCAGTGAATTACACAAGGGATTAATTAAAATAAAGACTTCAAGGGGAAGAGATGGTGTCCCACTGATCAGTACCAAAAAAAATGGGTTTTGATGAGAAAGAAAATCTGAAACTAAAAGTGGAAAAGGCAGATGCCAGGAGGAGCAGGGTGCAAGCATGAGGATGAAAATGGGAAGTTAGAAACTGAATTTTCGAGCAAATTAAAAGAGAGTTGTATGGACCATATCACAGATAGCCAAGACAATGTGCAGACAGGTTTTTAAATTTGATGAAAAAGATTGAAAAACTACTAAAGGGATTTGGAGAATTGAGAGGTAAAAAGTTTAGGGCAGGAAATACAGAGATCCTTGTCAGCAGCTCTTTCACATATCAAAAAGAAGATAACTAGAAAGTAAACAGGGTATATGGAAAGGACCACAGTAACTCAAGGAGAGGTAGTGAAGATGGAGATTTGCATGCTTCAACAATTTCTTGTTTATAACACCAGACTCTGCAGGCATGCTTGGTATCTGGCTGGAGACTCATCCTCCAGGCACTAAGGATAACAGCTGCAGAGAGGTATGAGCAGGAGCTGCTGCACTCCAACCCCCAAAAGTGGGAGCTCCTCTGGCCAAATAAAGCTTGCTTGGCAAAGCCGTGGCCATGTTTTGGTACATTTAAAACATTTGGAAGCATAATTGCACATTTAACAGATGCTGTTAGAGATGCAGACGCTCACCTACCATAAAACACGTGCAGTCCTAAAGCTGAGAATCACAATAACAAAAATCAGGCATGCACACTCTGTGGCTTGGAACAAATGTGTCATGGAGAGAAACTCATTGTTTCACTTTCCAAGACTGACAGAGTTCAGGGCTGCTTTTTGCTTTGCTTTTTTTCTTTTCTGAGAACTGAGAACGTTGTTCAGTGTAAAGAGCAGGCAGCAGGCAGGCCTCATTCTGCACTGACACTTGAACATGCCATTCCTGAAGCACAAACTGCTTTCCAGAGAGGAAACATTCTCACAGCTCTCTCACTCTTGCTTTCTCCTCTAAATACATTTCATGGTATTTGGCTTTTTCACAGTATTTATCTTTTTCTCCTCTCTTTTAAAAACTCGCTTGGAATACTCCATTACATGTAGCTTTATTTCTAAATTGATCTTCATTCAAAGTTACTTACCTGAGAAAAATTTGGCATTTATTACAGGGAAAAACCTTTTCTTGTGGAATTTCCTTTTCTTTCTTGGCTAGAATGGGTACTGGCAAATAATATGGCCTTGTCTGATGAAGATCAGCTGGTTTTCACTGAACAATAAGCCATTTCCAGTCAGCATAGTTATTGTTTGAATTTCTTCTACTGTTTTGATGATGTTGTTGGTTGCACTTAATTATATCCCTGTGGAAACAAAGAGATAACATCCTCCTTTCTCAATATATCTCTCTCACACTGCTAGGAACCAGCTTCCTAATTACCAAGTAAGGCTACAGCTAATGACAACATAATCAAAATGTAGGAATTCATATTTCAAATGCATGAAAAAACACCATCTGCATGCATCTTTTAAGTGAGACATTAAAAACCTGACTCCGTCTGTTCTGTGGACATTAAAAATGTGTAAAAATGAGGATTTTCCCTGGTGTCTTCAGCAAAAATCTCTCTTTTACCCACAATTGCTCAGTCTGTTCAGTTCAAATTATTCATAACACTACCTCTAATTTTTCTTTCTTTAATTTCATGTGATTACATCTCCTGACATTCCTTCTCAGCACTTAACCCTTTCCAATACAGATTATTATGAAACTCATTTAACTATGATTGAGTTAAGCTTTGTATATTCCATTATCTTTGTTTCAGTTTTTTTCTGGTTTTTTTCTTTGTCTTCCAATCACATTCCAATAACATATTTTTGGTAACAAGATGCTCAGAGCTTAATGAAATAGTTTCAGTCTTGTCACACAGGGAGAGGGACTCTCACTTCTCTCTCATATCTCCAGATAGCCTAAAGGTATTTCTCATCCCTTTTATTGCCACATCACATAATATATAAATGAGAGGTAAAGTGATGTCTCATTTGCTGTTCAGTGTCACCTCTAGATCTCTCTGTTACCTCCAATTCTTTCCAAGGCAGCATTTTGGACTTTCCCTTCATCTGAATTTTACTACCTGAACTGTCTCCCTTTTTGTCTATGTACTTATTTTTTAAGTTAAATTCTTGATCTATTTTTCCCTCTCTATATTTCCCCCTGAAGCCTTTATTTTTAGCAATTTTCTCTGGTTTTATTTTAACTTCTTTTTCTCTCATTAATATTTCTATTTATCACAAATTGGTATAATCTGCAAATTACATTAATAAATTTATAAGACTGGTCCTAATTGCTTGTGCATCTGCCCTTATTCCCTGCTGATTATTTGTGCTATTGCCTAATGCTTTAGTAAGCATTCAGCCCATATGAACATGTCTCAGTGAAGATGACCTTGGGGCAGACACTTTTCTGTGTATTCGGAATCTGCTTCTATACACACTGAATTCACCTGAAATGTTTCAAGTGACACTGACCATTTCCAAGTTCCAACTTCTGGATGATCACATCTGGGCTGTATGCTTTGGTAGTAAAGCTCTGAGCAGAACAATCAACAGGAAGAGGCAGATCATAGAATCAGAGAATTATAGAATGACCCAGGTTGGAGGGGACCATAAAGATCATCTAGTTCCAACCCCCTGCCATGGGACACCTTCCAGCAGTGGAAAGACTTGTAGAGGACTGAGGAAGCATTTGGCCAAGCAGCATCAACTCATCATGAGATGAGAGTTCCAGGCTACCCTGGAAATGAAGGGGATTCAACACGAGTGTATTTTATTAACAGAAATGCCTAAAGGAATAACACTCCATCTACCAAAACTTTGACAGCCCTTTTCAATGTTTCTCTTTGAATGGAGCTACATTTGTCCCTCAGAATGTTTTCCAGCCCCTCTAGACTACAAATTGATTTGAAGAATAACCAACAATTTCACACAATACACTCCTAAGAAAATTCTGCACCTGGTGGTGAACACTTCATAATGAAGAGGAAAAACAAACTGGGAATTTTTTTGCTTATATACAAAAACTATCCTTTTTCATGCTGTACTCTGCCTTCTCAGCAGCATACCAATGATTTCTGATTTGCTGTGTTGTGATTCAATTACATTTATAAATATATCATATCCAAGAAAAGACAGATAATCTAAAATTAGGTAATTAATATGACACTGTATTCTTATTAATAAATACATTTTTTCATAGCAGCAATTCATTATTCTCACAGCAACAGGTTTTGTGCCCTTGTAAATTAGGACATTTCTTAATTGTTGGGAAATGTCAGTGGGAGATTAGCAGTACTGAGCTGCTAAGGAACTTCCTGCAGGCTGTAATTCCAGTCACAAAAGAGGAGAGTTGAAAACAGCAAGGAAAAAACAGCTACTCCTGTACGTGAACTCACTGAGCCAGGAGGCACAAAACCACTTCCAGAAAAAGACAGAGTTTTCTATACTTTTTGACACTTCAGCAACAGCAGGAATGCCTCCCACCTCCTTCAGGGAAAAATTACTGGTCTCGGTATGCGGAGATACTAAACGGCAAAAATAATACCTCCCTGAACTTCAAAGAATCAATTCTGGCAGGGTTTAAATGGCAATATTGGTCAATAAGTGCTGCTATTGGGAGTTTGTAACATTTTTTAGATCCACTAACTGGGATGCAATTTTGCAGGGCACAATCTATTTTAAATAAGCAGACAGCTTGTGTTTGTGAACAGGCTTACGACCTGTAAGCCCAGCTCCCCCAGGTGTGCAGCAGCACGTGCTGGCTCATCTGGGATCTGGAACTTCAACCTGTGTCTCAGATTCGCACCATGGAGAAAACAGCAGAGACAACAGATTTGCCAGAATCACCAAAAAGCAGATTTGGGGTGAACACCCAGCCCACTGGGGTCCATTGCTCTCAATGCCTCCAATGCTCACAGTTCTGGGTGATCTATTTTCATTGAAAGATAAGGGACAGAGAGCAAAAGGGAATATCATTATGTCTGTTTAGTTAAAGGACAGATCCTTTAGACAAACGTCAAAAAGTCACCCAGAAGAAAAAAAAAAAANAGTGAACTTGTTCAGATGTAAGCCTAACCCTGTATCTAAATATTACTTAAGGCCAATACAGAACCCAGGGTCATTTGAGAAACTTATGTCAAACCAAAATTTGTGATGTGTATAGATTTTCACAGTAAGCTTGGAAAACTTGTGGTAAAATGTATTCCACTCATCAAAAGAAGCCACTTAAGAACTAGAAAAGATATTGTATTGAGAAGCAGTTGTGAGAAACCATTGAGAGCTGCTTTCCCACGGATTTGTGTCAGGTAGCTGAGGACAAGCCTCAACTGCAGCTTCTCCTCATGTGGTGGCATTCAGAAACCACCCAGCAGAGACCAGCTTCTCTGGTGCCTTGTAAAAGCTCATGCTGCAGCTTTTCTCTGAAACACAGTGAGAGGTGCTCCTTACTCTGTCCAGTCACGTATCTTCCAGTAATTCCTAAGGTCTTCAGCCTTACATCTACTGTTGCTTCACGGGACCCACAGACCCAGTCATATCAAACCAGCTATAGACAATCGTTTCAACCAGGTTACAAGCAGCACTCAGCACAGCATTCCACTGTGGTTTTTCTTAGGTAAGTGACAGGTGGTATAGCGGGTTGGGGTTTTTGAAGGCACTGAAAGATGTTTTCAGAACTTCTTTCCTTTCCCCAACCACAGAAAAAATGGTAGATAAAAAGGGGAGGTGGGGAGAGGAAGTGGAATCATGCTTGCTTCCATTGTGTACATCAGTCTTTCTCTCCTGTCCCACCAGCACTGGCACATATCTAAAGTAATATGCTTCTGTATATCTGTACATTGTCAGTCCGATTTTCTGTAGAGAAGGATGTAGCTAATTAACAGATTTTAGATTTAGGTTTTTAAATACTAAGGCTTTCACATCAGGCTTCATTCGTTGCTACCCTACACAGTAAAGATTGCTGCATCAGCAGTGGCCTCAGTCCCAGCCATGAGGGATTTCCAGCTAACAGAGGATGAAACTTCTTTTCCTGATCTTGTCAAACAATCCTATGATAAGCATGTGCCAAAAGCATGTGCCACAAATGAAGGATGCTCTTGACTCTTCTGCCCTTGAGTCTCATTCTACGAGTCTGGTTTTGTTGTTTAAGTCAATCCACAGTTGACCACCTACCAAAAGAAAATGTTTCTCACTCTTCTTCCAAGTCCAAGCTATAGACTTGAGCCACAGGTTTTTGTCAACACCATCATTCATCCACTAAGCTGCAGAAACTCAGATCTAGCTGAAAATCAAGACTTAACCCATTCCCCTACCAAAAACTTCTCAGCCGGATCAGGTCTGATCCCTGATCTACATCTTCATGCAATCACATAATTGCTCTTGTTCAAACAAGGGAGGGCCTGGGAATGTACAGATGAAAGCAGGAGTGAGGGGAATTACTCCATTCAGCAATGTCACTGAATTCAGTAAGCTGGATGAATTCACATTTCAATCACTCCTCACTGGAATGCAATCCTATAAACCAACGATAAAACTCTGATTTGTGTTGGCTTTACTTAAGATGAGAGCTAAATGACATTCGGAACAATAGATATTATTATGCTGAATGCTAACTTCACCCCAATTTTTGCCTTTCTAACTCTAGTATAGCATTACCAATCTCCCAGCTCCTGTGATTGAACTTCTGCTGTACACAGAGCAGAGTAATCCCCGGAACATATCTGATTCCAAAGGAGTGAGATAAGAAGAGCAGTTAATAGCTTTTCTTACTAGCACACTTTTGAAGTGATTAGCTGGAGTTTCCATTTTCCTTTGTCACTTGTCTATAGAAGAAAAGAAAAAGAGCAAAAGAAAAAGTATCTGAAAGCTACAATTTTCCAAGCTGGATTTACAGGCTAAAATAAAACTGAGATGTCTTGGTGGTATTCAGTGACTTTTAGCTGGTTCAAAATGAGGACGTGTACTCCACACAATGTACTCCCATTTTGGGCTGCATCAACCAATCTGATTAATTCAGGCTAAAGCAGAAAGACAACTTGGGAGTTAAGCGGGAATAGCAACTGACAGGGAGCCTGAGGGTGAAGCCGTGCTGTCCAAATTAAAATCCACATTGCAAGAATAGCACTGCTATTCTACCCTGTGCTTGGTACATACCTCTTCTCTTGAATTTTGGAGGAAAACTGAGATACATCTACTGCAGGCAGCCCTTTGTCCTAGACAGAACCATATTAAAGACTCCACAACTGTTGCTATAGTTGTATATCTTTGCTTATATGATTTTCCATTTTAAAGTCTTTTTTTCACCTTAATCCAGTATGTGCTACATTGACCTATTGCAATAAAGAGACTGAACTGTAACATGTTTGTTTTAAAATACTATTGTTTAAGCAATTTGGGGAGGAGGCTTGGCAGGCAGGGGGGAAGTGATGCAGACAATGAGCACATATGTGCTTTCTTTTCATACCGTGCCTAGCAGGCTAGGAAGCTGCAGCATCCTTCTGGAGTGCCAGGGCAGCATGAGGCAGGGGTCAGGCACCCTCCTGCTTCAGCTGAGTGCCCTGATGGGCTCTGCATCTCCTAACAGGAAAGCCACGTTCCCACCTCATTAAAACAGCCTCCTACAGGCACCAGCAGTTTTTCATCAGTGGGCTGAGAACCCTGTAACACTCACCAGCACATCAAAATATCCAAATACATTTGTTCCAATATTTCCATTTCAGTATGTCAGTAATAGCTCAGTGGGACTTTCATTGCTCTTGAAAGAGCACCAATGCTTGTAGCTACATCCCACTCCCATTGTGTCTGAGAGGGTACCAAACCCAGTGAACAGTTCATATTCTGAAGATTAATTGCCAGCAGGGTGGCTAAAAGAATACTGGTCATTATGTGCCGTTGATCAGTTTTGCTCAGTGCTTTGCCAAGAACTGGGAGAAACACACAGGCAAACATTTTATCTGTTTTTGATCAGAAGCTAAGTAAGAGTTCCCTGAAAGGAGCAGGTAGAAATAGGGGTCTTTATATACAAATTTACTGCTTATAAAACTGCAAGATATGAAGACAAAAAGAAATTTTTGCTAAAATTATGTTAACTTCAGATTTTCCAAGGACTGTTCAAAAAGATGCCACCAAAAAAAGGTAGGTTTGCATGACTAAATATGGGCGTTTAATGCCTAGGCTAAGAGATGTTGTCAATATAATCAATCTTCATAGATTAAATGCCTCTGATCTCATTTCTGTAGCAGGCATCTGCATTTGGTCAGATTAATCACTCTGTTGACCATGTTAACCAGATTTCCCCTAACAGAATCAAATAATTAGCTCAGATGTAGACATCGACATGATTAAAGTTTGCAAGGTATTCTTTATTTTTCCAAGCTTGAACTGCCAAAGGATTTTATTTTTTTTACCTTTTAGTTTTTTCCTACTGTACCACTGCTCCATCAAAGAGGACTAGCTAACATGCACTTTCACTGTTGCAATTCTAGTTCAGCTTTATACTCATCTGCCCATTCAAGACAATGAATGGAAAAGATTACACAGGATCTCCTAATGTCAAGGTCAAACATCCCCTCAGTCCAAAAGAAACTTCTTTTAATGCTTTGGGAAAGACCATAAAGAGAACATGAAATGCAAAACATACAGTTCAAAGAGAGCACCATTACAAATTATACTCTTCTTTGGATTTCTTTTGTCCTACAAAACAGAGTAGTTACAATCCATCTGCAATGCCTATCTTCACTTACTGAAACTAAAATCTGCATTTATGCTCAGCAATACAGGCAAGGAGATGCTCCTACAGTCTAAGACATAAAGTCAATAACAACAGAAGAAAGAATGGGAAAGAAACCAACCTATGTAAATAAGTAAAAATACTGTAATGGCAGATAGGTAGAAAATCAAAATTCAGAATTTGGATCAGCTGATTTTACTAAATACTTCAAGGATGTCACAGTTTTTAATTACATATTATAAAATCTTCATCAGTCTTACAGTGTCACTTTGGAGCAGGGGGAATTCTTTACAAACTGTTTGTGGAGTATCTAGCAGCTGGGAGCAGATAATGTGAGGCTTTTAACTTTTGGTCCTACTGTAGTAAAAACATTAAATAATGATAGCTCAAAACATGAAATCCTGCATGCAGGATACAGGAATGGCCCATGCACACAGGTGACCCCTCCTGCTCACCAGTTTTGTTCTTTGGGTGAGTCTATTAAACTACATGTGATGGACCATTGAGTTCTCAGTAACTTAACATCTTTGCTCAGCAAGGTTACTCACAGAGGCTGATGCACTTCATATATTTTAAAGACAGATTAAGTATTTTAGTTTTATTTTTGCTGGGAGACTTGATCAAACCACAGGGTTCCCTGTCCACTTTTAAATTTTGTTCTTGCTTTAAATGCTCCTCTGCAGTATTGCCCCAGAGTATTCCAGCCACTCCCATATCCAGGGAGAAGCAATTCTGGCTGATATTTTACTTTCCTGAGTAGCTTTACTGGCTGGATCATTTTTTTCTCTTAATGCATTCTTATACAGTTTGACAGCTGCAGGATCAAGAAATACACATGATAAATGGAAGTCACCCCATCAGAAACCAAGCCCTTTAATTGACTACACAAATGGTTAAATTTAAATCAAAATAAGTCTGGGATAATTTCAAATCCACTTGAAAGCTATTCAGACTAATTGCAGGCAGAGAGGATTAGCTGAAAATAAAATTGATTGGACTGAAATTTAGCTCCCAGAATTTGGCTAAAAGAAAAAAAAAAAAAAACTTTTTTATTCATGATAGAGTTAGAATTTACTTTACTATTTTTCTTTTTGATTTACAGTGTCTGAAACTGAATGGCTGTACATTATAAAAATAATTTCTGGAGCAATTGCTTTATAGCTTTCAAATGTTGCCAGTGTCATAAACAGTGACATTTGTAAGCTGCTGAAGGAAAACCTCAAGAACAGAAAACTCTGAATTTCTCAGACTAGTCTTATTCAGACAGATCTGAAGCCAGAGCCAAATTCAGAATTATACCCTCAGTAAATTCAGGCCACTGTTTCTCAATAGCTACCGCCTACTTAATTAGGACTTTCGAATGAGGATGAAGCCAGAAACAAGTCTCCATTAAATGGCTCAGAGTAGTAATGTGTTTAAAGTTAAGAACGTGTGGTGTATATCTGCTTTATCCTTATTACCAGTAGCTTGAAAATAAGCCAATTACCATTTTAAATAACTTACCATCTTATCCACTTCTTGTCAGCTTCTATGATGCAAAGAGAGGGAGAGAAAGCAGGGGTTGGGAATAGAGAGCAGTCGAGTGCCTGTTCCCTTTGATTCAGAAAATAAAGCTGTAAGAGGCATCTTTCATCTAAGAGATGAAGCAGCAGGAACTTTCACCTAAGCAGAGCCAAAGGTTTGGGTGAGGGCTTTCCCATCTATCGCTGCCAGCAAAAGCCACAGGAGGAGTAACTTTTCTCTGAAATTAAAAAAGAAACATACCAGAGAGAGAAATCTGTCTTCACATATGCACAAACCCTCTCCATTTCATGGCTGAGTATGGCTTCTTTCCAGAGTTGTCTTTTATCATTGCTTCAGAGAAACTATAAACCATAAAGCTACGTGCATTCTGACCATGTCCCCTGAATAGCTAAAAACTGTTCCACATCGTGTTACACTGAATATTTCTTTTAAAACATGAATCTGATCAATCTTCTTTCCTTGTCAACTTCGCTTTCTCTCACCCTCCCCAAAGGTACATTTCTGAACACCACATCTTATGCAGCTGATGGTTTGTCTCATTTCTGTAAACACCAAGTCTATCTGGAACACTCTGTTGGGAGTCCTCCTGCTTCAAAAACACCACCGCTTATTACCTGGACATGAGAAAACAAAGCACTGATTTATCTCTTTCTGTGCACATCCTGCACCTATTCACAATTTCCAGCTGGTGGGAGGGGAGAGGAAGAGAGGGAAGAAATGCCAAAGTACATCTTAGGTTTCAAAACACATGTGGCAACATGCCTGCCACACACCTCATGTACAGAGAGGAACTGGGTTTGTTTGGGGAAGAAAAATTTAGGAGAAACCAAACTACCATACACGTACCAACCTATAAATGCAGGCAAAGAATTTTTTGCAGTTCCAGGAGCACATGTAAATAAATGCAGCTGTACAGTAAAACCATATCCACACCAGGAGGGAAAAAGTTTGGAGAACCAAAATATGTAATTCTATCTTTACAGTATAGTACCTGCTCTATTCCTAGAATTTATAACAAAGCAGAAATTGGTTTCTTGTACTCACCAAGGGACTGCAGTAGCTTTGCTTCTGGGAAAAGGAAGGGTGATAGCTGCTTTTGTTTTACCTACATTCAGATTATCATGTATGTGAATTTCTACATCATATTAGTGATGCCCATTTCCTGCCTTCCACCTCTACCCAGCTCCTTTCAGTCCACAGAGCTTGGGAGAGCATTCTAAAATAACAATCTCAACTGAAACTTCCAGGCCTCTGTGTATGTTCTAAAATTCCATCCTGCAAAACAAGAAAAAGATCTTTAAAAAGACAAAAAGGATTAAAAAAAAACAAACCCAGAAGTTTCATGTAACACTGTTGCTTTCTATCTTGGAAAAAAATCCAATTCCTTAAGCTCCCTGACTGCACCAAGAGGGCCCACTGCATCTGTTAAACTCATTGACTGTGACTACCACCTCCATATGAAGCAAAATTTCGGTTTTATGATCTTTAGCTTGTGTGAAGCACAGCACTAACATCATCGGAGCCCTGTGGGTATGGCAGGGAGGGCTGACAACAACATGCTGTAGAGTTTGTGGGACCAGCTCCAACAGGGCTATGCGCTTCATCTGGAACATTGCTGAGCCTCAGCATGATCCAAAATACTTGAGCTGCCAACCACCGGTAAATTTATTGACTGTCAGGCAAAAAAAATACAGAGAAGTCAGCCATTTATTTTATTATACTTTTAGATGTCCATTACGATGGCAAAATATAGCAGTAGAAAAAAAACCTTCCCTCCTCTCTTGAGAGATATTTCCAGATTACTAGAATGACTTGACTGCTATTATTTGGAAAATTTTCACAGTGTACATGGAGCCATGCAGTATAACATATATGAAAACACAGCATGGATTTATGGATTTTTGCATTGGAGGTCTGCTTCAAAAACTCCCCTTGGCCTTCGCACAAAAATACAGGGAAAATAAATAAATTCTGATGTGCTTTTACTGCCCCAAGCACAAGAGATAACTACTTAATGCATAATTACAGAACCCTACCAAGAAAAAAGATGATCCTCTGAGACCCTGATTTTAATTATGCTTCAGCCAATGACTGTTTTCAGCCCCGACCTCAAGGGGAGAAGACACATGACTTGCAGACTGCATTACCCATACAGACTTTGGGACCAAGATGGGACCTGGAGTGTAGTTAAAGTTCTATCTCTTTATTTTTCCAATTAATTCACAGTTGTGAATACTTACCTGATGGTACATCAGATATGTTCATTCTAAATGGCATTTGGGTTTCTTCACTATTTCCATGAATGAAAGTCCAGCAAAAAAAGTGATTATTAAAACTTTTGTGGAGAGAATGCACTGCTTGGCACACCAAATTGTAAAATCTCTAATTACATGTCTCAATAAAGAGCCAAATGCTCCTGTAGCAATGCACCACTAAGTACAGCCTCCATTTTGAAAAGTGTAAATATAAACAACAGACTTTTGCCACGGCTGTACTTGGTGATTGTAAGTAATCAATGCATTGGGGTTTTTTTCTCTAAATCTGTTCACCCAGAGGGCCCAGTTCTCTAGTGACTGACACCACCACAACTTAACCAACTTCAAGAGCTCAGCTCCCCTTATCCACAAATGAGAGCACAACCCAAACAGCAGAGGGGGTAGGGCTTTCCACACAGAACACATCTCTCCCTCATCTTACAGGAGAAGTTTCAGCAGATCTCTTTCTACCACACTCCAGAAAAGCTTGATCTGCTTCTGATGTACTTTTTCAGCTTGTTCAAAAAGCTGTCCAGTTTACCAAGGTCAATGAGGTCAATCAAAGCCATTGGTTTTTGTGTGCTGTAAGCAGGAAATCAGAACCCTGAGCTTTAAAAAACATATTCAGGGAAGAATAAAATTCATAGATGAGCAAATTCACACTCCTCTTTTCACTGTTTTTAGATGAGGCAAACCTGAGGCACATTTTAGGCTCACAGAATTATTTCCCAGAATAACTTCAGTTAAAATATTCTGATGAGTCTTACGTTCAGTAAGACAGTAGAAAACATCTCCTATCTTGGGACAGACAAAAAAACTATCTATAAGGCTAATTTTCTTCAGGGTTGAGCCACATGGAGCCAAATTTTCTGAAGATTTCTTTCCTTCTTGGCATTGTAACAACTGAACTTTCTAAAGAGTTTATAGTTTTTTATTCCTTTATGTGTTATCCATCTTGCTGCTGACCTTTCCAGACATTGCATTTAAAAATGCCTGGTCCTTTTATCTGTTTTCTTGCTTTTGCTTTCCCTCTGCTTGTTCAGTGTTCCATGTAGTTTCACATTTGTGACACTTGGGCTTCTCTGGGAAGCCTCATAATCATATCTATATTGTGCAAGTAAAGAAGTTACCTGCAAGGACGACAGGCAGTGCATTGGGTTTGTGTGGCCAGCTCTTGGTAGCAGGGTGGCCACAGGGGTGGCTCCTGTGAGAAGTTGCCAGAAGGTTCTCCCATGCCTAGCAGAGCCAATGCCAGCCGGCTCCAAGACCAATGTGTCACTGGCCAAGTCTGGACCAGTCAGGAATGATGGTAACATCTCTGTGATAATACATTTAAGAAGGAAAGAAATGTTATTGCTCAGAGGTAATTGCACTCACAGAAGAGAGGAGTGAGAATGTGAGAGGAACAGCTCTGCAGACACCAAGATCAGTGGAGAAGGAGGGGCAGGAGATGCTCCAGACACCAGAGCAGAGACTCTCTATGCCCCTGCAGCCCATGGAGGACCATGGGGATGCAGAGAGCCACCTGCAGCCCACAAAGGAGACCCATGCTGAAGAGGTGACTGTGACCCCGTGGGAAGCCTTTACTGGAGGAGGGTCCTGGCAGGACCCAGAGACCTCCATAATGAGAGGAGCCCATGCTGGAGCAGGTTTCCTGGTAGCACTTGCGGCCCTGTGGGAGACCCACACTGGAGCAGCCTGTTCTTGAAGAACTGCACCCCGTGGAAAAGACCCATGTTGGAGCAGTTGGTGAAGAAGTGCAGCCTGTGGGAAGGCCCCATGCTGGAGAAGTTCATGGAGAACTGTCTCCTGTGGGATGGACCCAGCAGCAGGGGAAGGATTCTTCTCCCTGAGCAGTGGCAGAAACAATTTGTGATGAACTGACCATAACCTCCATTTCCCATCTCCCTGCACTGCTGGGGAGAGGAGGTAGAGCTGGGACGGAGGGAGGGGTGTAGGGAAAAAGGGTTTAAGATTTGTTTTACTTCTCATTATCTTGCTTTGATTTTGTTAGTAATAAATTCAATTAATATCCCCAAGTTGAGTCTGTTTTGTCTGTGATGGTATTTGGTGAGTGATCTCTCCCTGTCCTTATCGCAACTCATGAACCTTTAATTATATTTTTCTCCCCTGTTCAATTGTGGAGGGGAGTGACAGAGTGGCTTTGGTGAGCACCCAGCATCCAGCCAGGGTCAACCCCCCTCAGACAGGAATATCTGTACAAATCCTGCAAGTTATTCACAGAATCTGGTTGAAAATTTGGCCCCACAACTCTCTTGACTGTGTTCATAATTGCAGTCTCCTGAAACTGAAAATCAAATAGCAAATGGGTGTTGAGTGATGATCCCTTTCCTGCAGTATGATCTTGGGTAATACATGGTTGTCAGACCCAAAGAATATTACATATATATCTTATTGATTAATATTTTAAAAATCACAGATGCCGAAACACTGACTCTTGAATTTTAAGATATTTAGACACACTTTTCAAGCTTGTACTTAGAAGTTTTACTCTGTTTTGATGTGAAAAACTAGAACTACAGCAACTGTGAAATCTCTCTAAAATGCACATTTGTCTGTTTTCTTTATAACAGTTTCATTCTGTATTCTAAATTGTAAAATTCAAAGCAAGAGAAATATATTGCTTAAGCAGACAAATGCATGTATTTTCAGCTCTCAGCCTTCACACACTGACCTCTCGACTTGGGCCATACAGACTTAAAGAAGTACTAAATCTGTGCCTAGAAATTGTATATGTCTCTTCCCTTGCTTAAATTAATGTTCCAAGATGTTTTTCAAGCAAACTTCTGCATTTCATATGTGTTATTATGCCACAGGATTTGGTACACTTCACGCAGGATCACTTAGGTTCATTGCGAGCTTTGCCAGTAGTTAAGGTAATGCTGCAGTTGCAGAGCTCGTGAAAGATGTAAGTGGTAACAGTGGAGCACGGATTTCTTCACCTAACACAAGAGAAAAGAGAAGGAGACAGCCCTAGGGTCTCTGCCCCTGAATACAGTCTGAAATGTTTATCTTTGAAAACAAAAATGGGATTTGGTTTCCACACTCATCTGTTTCGGGTCATTTTAGTGATATCTCCTGAGGTTGTTCCTCAGAAGTCTTTATTCATTTCCAAGAAATTGCAACAGAGAGAATAAATGCTCTGAAATGTGTTAAGTCAATACACAAAAGTGAAACTGGCACCAATGTCATTAACTAAAAGATTCAGGACTCTGCAAACTCATTTCTTGTGAAGCAATTAGTATGTCCTACAACAGCTATGCATTGATTGAAAAAAATGGAACTGAAATTGATGCCTAACAAGGGAAGCCTCAAAACTTAACCAGGACCTGTACAAGGAAGCATGCCACTGCAGAGAAAAAGAATCAGCCACTACTAAACTTGGCATAACTCAATTCATTAGTCTTGCTTTGGCCTTATACCTTCTCATTCCCACTCACTGCAGCTAATCCGAGCATTTGTCAGAAGAAAGAAATAATACTACATGCATTTCAAAGCTTTAAGAAGACATACTGGTGTGAAATATCAATTGGAAAGTTTGGAGGAAAAGCTCGTGTCTCTTGAGCACGAAAGGCTCAGTTACCATAAGCAGAGGTTGTCAAACAGTCTCTACAGCCATTTAGATACCGGATTCTCTGCCATTACTGTGGTAGAAAGAATTAAAGTTAAATAATTTAGTATTGAAAAGTTCAATAGCCTATTATCTAACTCCTTAGACAGCCAACACCCTATAACATAGGATTATCCTAAATTCATCAGCAAATATATTGCTGCCTTTGTCTGAAAATACTAAAAAGTAAGGAACACAAGAGATCATTTATATTTAAAAGAGCAAAATCAGCTGATAAGTCTCAAATATGACTGGCTGAGTTGCATTGTTTTAAGGACCTGAAAATCTTTCGTTTTCTTTTAAGGCAAACCCCATTTGAATACACACAGCAGTTAAACTGCCGAATGAGGTTTATGTTCAAAGCAAATGTGAAGTAATTGCTACTGGTTTGTGCAGCAGAGTGCTTCATACAAATAAAGGCAACAATATCAATAGAAATTAATTTGGTTCAAAGTGTAAGGAAACAGACCTCACGGGGTGGGGAGGGGGGGGAATAAAAAGTGTATACATTCATGTTATTAGATCACAGTTATTTTTAAACTTCCACTGTGAAGTGACAGCACCAGCAGAAATGTTAGCTTTCCTGAACAGTATGCTGCTCATAAATGTGATCTGTGTAATCAGGATTTCAGATTCTCTTGGACATTTCCACAGTCCTGTAGACGAGTCCTTAGTAGAGGACCTGGGGATGGGTGAGGTTGGGGGCTGGACATGAATAACCAAGAACAAAACAGGGAAGTTCACCTCAGGGAAGTTAATGTTTAAATTAAAATAAATCACCTAATTCATCTTTACTTAAGTGGCATCCCCATTTCTGCACATTTCTGCTATTGTGATTAAAATGTCTATCTGTTCAAGAAGGCGGCATGGCAGGAATTGAATCACCTTATAGTCAGACCTCAGACATCAAAAAGGATAAGGTTCTTTCCTTGACCAAAGTTCTTGCCCTCCAACAAATTCCATATAAAGAGTGGTAATAGTGAACATTACTCCGTCTACAGAATGAGGGTGAAAGAAATTGTGATACATCATCACTGACCACTGAACATTCAGAGCTTGGCTAATAAAAAGATGGTTCCTCATTACTAATTATGTGCTTTTTGGTTCTCTGACATTCTATGCAGGAAAAATAATGACCACTGAAATGCTGACAGTACTTGAAACACTCAACATGGACAAAAAGAAGCATAACAGATTTTTAAACCCCTGTTTCATACCCAAAGAGAACAGTCACGTTAGCCTTGCTGCACTCAAAAGTTCACACTTGCTAGCAACTGATAGCCATTCTATACACATCCACTGAAATTTCTGGCATTACTAAATTTCACAGCATTAATTCACCATTAAAAAAACTCTATCAAGATTTAACTCAATCTATGCATTTTCTAACCTGTGAAAGACAAATTGGAATAACTCCAAACCACATACTTCAATCCCTGAGAAACCACTTCTGGACACCAACTCCCTCCCCTCCAACCTGACATGCTTACTCCTTCCTGAGTAAGCTTGTAGCATAACTAAACAAAGGCCAGCTACAACCTCATCTAACTGATGCTCATATTCTAAACTTGGAACAGTCTGAAATCATGCCAGAACACAGAATGGAGCCTTTTTAGCAGCACAGATGATCCCCTATCCACAGAGGGAACACAGAAGATGGTTTCTCATCTGGGGCATATCTGCAGCGTTTGACTGTGAGTTACATGGTCTTATGGAGACTATGAGACATTCACTAAAAGAGATGACAGGAGGAAAAGGTAATTTGCTAAAATGTTTTGAGTCTTTCTGGAACATATCCATCAAAACCTGATGGGAAAACCTCACTTTCATCTGGCATCTATTACTTTGGTGTACCATATGATGGGTTCTCTTTACTACCTATTAAATGGACAGTTTAAATGCTAATAATTTAATGCCCATAACCTATAAAGACACACAGAGATATCATTCACACATACAGCCATGGTCTTTTGTATAGGGTAAGGTGAAGCACTTCAACGGTGAAGCATGTAGCTGAAGATGAGCCTCAGCACAGAAGAAATACATAGTGAACCAAAAATAGAAGGACATTTTGAAGATTTTTGGAGTCTTTTTTAGCCAGTCAGTGAACAAATATAAATGGGATTCATCCACCCAAATGCAGGCACAGGAAAGAATGATAGATTTTATTTAAGGATGAGTGTCACTCTAAATTCCCTTTATTTATCAATAGTGAGAGGTTCTCACCTCCTGAGAGCAATTTATGTCATCTACAGATCAGATAAATTACTTTGTGGAATGTGTATCTCTCTTCATAGATCATATACAAAGAACTTAATTATTAGCTCTGGCCACAATTTATGACATTTAGACATTTATAATTCAGTAATTTGGGATTTCTCACTAATACTGAAGAGTGTGGTGATGCCAGGCTCAAACAAGACTGTTGCATCAAGTTGCCAAGAAAACTGTGGATCTTTCTGGTGGAGGAGACAATTGCAGTAATTCAGCAATACACAACACATCCCAGCACAGAACACCAGTGCCTATGGAAATCCATCTAAAAGTGCTGGAACATGTCTTCAACCACTTATGACACCATAAACACATAGAACTTTATTCCTCTGACTATTTTAGCTACCCAGAATATTTGGAATCACAGCTATCTTTATAGTTGTTATTGTAAGGATTCTCCGGGTTGCAGATAACCTGGAGAAAAAAAAAGACACTAAAGTTTCAGGATCATTATTTAATATTTACTTCTTTTCCATAGAAGAATTATCTGTAGCAGAGGCACACAATTCCAGATCTGTGCCACTGGTTAGGTTTACAGAAGATTTGACAGTTTCATGTTCCTGTGGCAGAGACTGTACTGCTCACCATTCTCCTGGTCACTGGCAAGAACTAATCCCCTGCTTCCAGAGAAAAGTGCTGCCTCTGTAAAGATGGAAGCAATCCTTGAGTTTCTGCTCTGTGGCTCTCATGAAAATAAGTAAGCAGACCTCTACAAAAGCCAGTGAACCTCAGAAAGTAACCAATTATTTGCAAAAATCAATTTAGTAGCTGTGCTCTACAGGGAGGGCAAAGACCATTTCAGGACCTGATCTGTAGTGGTGGATTTCTAAGAAATTATGAACATTTACAACCCCCAGTGCCTTGCAAGCACAAGGCACATTTCTTTGACCTTGCCTTCACTAACAGTAATGCATAACATGTGTGTTAAAAAAAACCACCAGAAATTTTACCACAAGTGCTTCTCTGCCCCACCCAAGGAGCAGATGAGTGTGTGACAGATGTTAGTCTACTACTGCTACTGGGAAGCATTCACATACCATAGTAATGAGTATGGTAGTAGTCTTACTCAGAATAATAAAGCTACCAATTTCAGTGCATGTTTTCCACAGAAAAGAGCTTTCTACCTCTTATTTCTCACGTCTTGATGGGAGAGGAAGAGTTAAGAAATGTTCTCAAAGCTCATTGTGTTTAGGCAGCAAGTGAAGTAGAAAGAGTAAGGTTCTTACTGAGAGGCGAAGACCTGCATCATCCCTTAAGGCTTTCTCTTAAGATACATGAATCACAAAGGTAACTAAATTAGCCCTTGTGTTTCAAGGAGCCACAGATCCATGCCTACTCCCCAAATGTCCTTCTCGACCAGAAAAGAATGAATTTTGGGTGAAATTATACAATGAGAAAACTACTAGGTTTTTCACATCTTCCACTTTTGGACCACAAGAAAGGGTCCAGGTTTAGAGAGCAGAAAAAAAAAATATATAAGGCTAAGCTGAGGAACAGCACATAGAAACTTGGAGAAAGACTATCTACAAGGGCACATAGTGACAAGACAAGGGAAATGGCTTCAAACTGAAAGAGAGTAGGTTTAGATTAGATATCAGGAAGAAATTCTTCACTGTGAGGCACTGGAACAGGTTGCTCAGAGAAACTGTGGATGTCCCACCTCTGGGAGGGTTCAAGGCCAGGCTGGATGGAGCTCTGAATAACCTGGTCTAGTGGAAGGTGTCCCTGTCCACAGCAGGTGGAGTGGAAATAGATGGTCTTCAAGGTTCCTTCCAATCAAAACCATTCTGTTATTCCATGATGAAATTATGCCATTTACAAGTTACAGTACTATATGTTAGGGGAAAAAAGCAACAGAAAAAAAGTTCTAAGGCTTCTAGGAATTAATTTGAGAAAAGTAACACTAAACTCTCCAGTTCTGGAAGGGAAAAGACAATATTGATAGTGCTCTGAAGAAGGAGCAGGACTAGATAATCTCCAGAGATTGCTTCCAACCTGAGTGATCCCACAATTTTACATAACAAACTATAAGACAGTCCTAACTAAAGTGAAAGTTATGTTCTTGGTGGTGAGGGACCTCTGGAAAACCCCACATAAACCCGTAACTTCATTGTTGTCATGCTACCTTTTTTTTTTTTCCTTTTTTTTTTTTTTTTTGTGAGAACTTACATTTCCCCAAATTTGTAACAGCCTGGATATTTATTTGAGTTGTCAAGTAACTGTACACCTCTTTATAGTGTGCATGTGTGGTTTTGTTTAAGCATTAAAACACTCCAAGTTGTTTTACCACCCTTGAATTCTGCATATTTAAATGTCCAGATTTTCACCATGACCTGAAGCAATGCCCCGAAATACAGTGTAACATAATGCAATGTAACATAAGATTTTGCTTTCTTTCCATCCTGGTAGGAAGCCCACATACCATCGCTGCTGACTCCAAAGAGAGACAGTCTTTCCACCAAAACCAACGTAACCTGAAAAGCAGGTTGCCTGTCGGTTAAAAGCTTTATTAAACAGACCTGATGCACTATCATGCATAATAAATTTGATGGCATTTTTGTGTAATTTTTAGAAGCATCTCCTGAATTTAGGGTTTTGTGCTTTTCCTCTCCACTCAATACTAGTGTAAAAATGTGCTAGCAAAGTGTCACTTTTAACATTGCCATAATGGAACTTTTTTTTTATTTTATCACTAAGCTACTATGTTGAGGAAAGGTGCTAAAGTCCTGTGAAAAATGTATGCAATAGCTTAAAAAACAATCTGACATCCAAACTTGTAGTGGCAGCTTCTGGTGAATAGATAAGCGTTCACTTTATCTTTGCCTCAAGGGCTCAGAAATATTTATCTTTGGACCTACTAGCCCTAATGTTAAAATTTGGACAAAGCAACTGGAATGGTCTATAATTGCTCTGGCTTAAATCATTGCATTTTCTCAGCTTTCTGCTCCAAACAACATTCTATCCTCTCCTTGAAAGGACTTCAGCATAGCTATCTTACATGCACATAAACCTCCCCTGGACCTCTGTAAAAGCATTATCAGTAATAATAGGTGCTTCCTTATTCAAAGGACTGATTTATGGTATAGTTAATTTCAGATTTTTGTGTTCTCTTCCTTGCTCATCTCTAGTAATGAAATTGTTCCCAAACAAAGCAGGCTGCAGTCTCAAAGACATTATTTTAAAAAGTAGTTATCTATGGAGTAAACTCAAATTCCATATGGTGATTATTTTTCAGACCCAGAGGTTATTGATCCACAGCAGCCCAAGCCTCTGGAACAGTGTGTGCTCATGGCTGCACGGCAGAATGACAAACCGGTCATCTTCAGTTTAGTCTTCTATGTCTTGAATCCTAAGCAGCACCAAATCTGCAAGCTTTTCATGTAACCAGCACTTGCCAGAGATTCAAAAATCAGCTGTAAAACAGCACTACTCCTGTTGTGCAGAATTTTTATGCTGGTGTGTCTCAGCTCAGAGACCTGTTAGAGAATCCAACAATAAATAAACATGATAATAAGCCGAGATCTCTGTAAATGTTTCTGAACCAGCACACTGAGAGCTGTCTCTATGAAGCCTGTCGTCTTATACACATCACTCCAGACTGATCAAAGAAAAACATTTTGGCCTGTAAATTTTGAAGTGCTGCAAAATGTTTAAAACTGAGATCATGTTTAGCACTTTGCAAAGAGTGTTACACAAGATGGTAATGCTTTGAGTCCTTTCACGTTGCAATGTACGGAACTTTTCAGAAATGTGAATTTGACACCAGCCATAATTTAGGTGTTTCCTTCTATTTCATACAAACAGCAGAGTGGTTATATATCTGGAAGACGGTTGGTTTGAAAAGATTCCAGTTGTTTGCAAAGATTTTTTTTCATTCACATTCCTCTGACATGAAGCCTCTGGTTATTTGCTGTCTGTGATTTCTGGAAAGTACATTCACTGTTGTGTTTTCCCATTTCTTTGACATAGTCTTTACATTCACTTGGCTTTTAATTTCTTTGAAGTAGACTGGTGGGAGGTTTTCTTCTGTAGTACCAGAAGATGCCTGGGTGTCTCTCAGGTATTTTCAGATTTGCTTTAATCGTCTGTGTTACGGAATACATGGCTTTTTATCTGGAAACAACACAATTACTTTTTCAGAGAGCATTTTATCTCCTTTTTGATCCTAGGAGTAAAAAGGGGTTTCATTTCTACTCCGTAGGTAGAGGTCTCCATGATTGTGCCAATCTTGAGAATTTCAGAGGCCCTAACAGAGCACAAGGAGAAGTTCATAAATAGCACTGAGATGCCATGCTGTGAGACACACACATGGTCTCTGTTCCACCACCAACCCACTACCTGGGCATTTACATATGAATATATATCTACACATATGCATGCACATGTGTATATATATCCACATTAGCATGTAGTCTGCTTCCATGTTCTGGGGACACCTTTAGTACAGGTAGATCTGATTGTGAGGCACTAATCTTCCAGCAATTAGCTACACAAGTGCATGGTTTAGCTGATGTGTGGTCATTTCCAGCTAAACTTCTGGCATTTAGCTGTCTCTCTCCCAAGCCACTGACAAATAGAGATGCTGTGACAATTCTTTTTTGATCTGAAGAACAGAGACAGCCTTCATGTCACCCACCACCAGTGACATCTGCTGATCACTCAGAAGCACAATAACAGAAGGGAGACTTGCAACTAAACATTCTGTGCAATTGCCATCCTCATCCACATCATTGCAAGCAAATCTGTGCTTTCGTCTCTATTTAATTCCTCTTTGCTCTCATGTAAATTTATTCCAGAAGCAGCTCCAATGTATTTTCCACCAAATGACACTGTAAGACTGCCAGATTTCTTCCTGCTGTCACAGTGCCTAATATAGATCTCTAGCCCTGCCATTAATGTCTAAGAGAGCTCTAGAGAAGGAGGTCAGCATTAAAGAGAGCCATTCATTTAAGATTACAATTATGGCTTTACCAGAATTTCCTAAAAACCTCTGTTTTGGGGGTGGGTAACTCAATAGCAAATCTAAACAAGTACATGAGCTGTTTTTAGATACTTTTCTGAACTGAAATTGCATATCTTTTACCAAATATTTCACTATGGCTAAGGAGTATCTAATGTAGGTCAGAATATAGATGTACCAAATTTTCCACAATTGGATTCTGCATAAAAAAATGCTGGACCACATGCACAAACAGCATGGGGAAAGAGCAGTAGGAGGTAATAGGATGTGCTGTGGCTGGCTGCTTTGTGCTGGCCATTTGATGCAGAGTCATTTGCCCTACAGCACAGGATTGGACTCTGTTATTATGGATGGGTTTGAAACGCTCATATGTCCCAGGAGACCAAAAGGGACTGTTTCAGTCAATAATGCAGCCTCAGCCCTGTGAGCCCCTGGAAACAGCCTCAGTTCAGCAACTGGCTTAGCTGAACTGAAAGGAGGACAACACAAGGGGTTTCAGTACACAAATGTATACAAGCAGAGGGGGTATTTTACATACATATGTGTAACTGTTGTTCTGCATATATCATTTTGCTCTGTACTTTTCTCTGAAACCATGCAAGGTGGGGCTTTTTCCCACATCTCTGAAGCCAAGCCTGTACTGTATTTTGTATTACCACTGACTAGGTCTTTTCTGCTATTACAAGGCATATTGAATCTTTGCCAGACTATTACTTAATTAGGGGCAACTGTTTAGGGTAATAGGGGTTAACTCTGGTAGGAATCGCCACTGGAATTTTTACCAGCATTTGAATATAAACTTTTGTCACTACCAGCCAGGACCTTTAACTACGATGGTTGGATTGATGGGACTTTTAACTCCAAATATGCCTTTGCATGGGCCATTAGAAAACAAATGAAAAGCTATTTTAACTTCTCTTCAAATAGGTAAACCACTCAACCAAAAATTTTAAAAGAGAATTGCTTATTTTGTCTCCATTTGCATTTTCATCCTATCACATTTGCACCGTACATGCAATAAGACAAGAGCTGTCACTTACACTTTCCCAAAAAGGACTAATTATTTCCCAAAATGTGTTTAATTATTTAAATACAAAGTAGTTCCTCTTTCTATTGAATTCATCCACTGCCTCACAGAAACTTAGGAGCATAAATTCTGCAAATGAGTCGCCTTCAATGCCTGTCTCCTTTTTCCCTGAAGACTGTTGATGGATGAACTCCAGTATTGATGACTCAACTCTGCTGCCCCAGCACTTCCTGCTGAGGGCATGATGGTATCACAGAAAATGACCTTGTCTTATTTTCTGTTGCATATGTGGTTCTCACTGTTACTTTCCATCGTATCGCAGCAAGTCAACATGACATCACCTAAGCATTTACTTATCAGACAGCATGTCAACAGTTTAAAGGAAACATTTCTGTCTGCCAATCCACCATCTGAACCAAATTGTGGTAGGCTGCTGGTGGATCACGTATATCTACAGAAGCAAGTAATTGAAATGATCCGTGGGTCAATACCCAGACATCTGTAATTCGAAATTGCAGTGGCTTGTGCAGCACGTTTTATAAATCAGCCTTTTTTCCCACCTTTGCATGATAAGATTATCATCAAGATGCAGCAGCAGTGTCGACATAGTTAAGGATATCCCCAGAGCTTTTTATTTCAGATTGAAAGTAGCTTTTGAAGTTTATTAATATCTCAAGTGGAAGATAGAAAGACCACATTTTGAAGATAACACAGCGTCAGTGCTAATGTTAAGCCCCATTCTTGTCTAGTGCTATACGACTAAGACAGTCTGTGAAAGTCTGCGTGCAGGAGGGTGCTAGGAGAAATGTGAGGAAAACTCTCTCATAAAACCCTAAGTACAGAGTGAACAAAAAATGGGAGCTGCAAGTTTAGATGGGTGAATGCAACAGTTGAACTCCAGTCAAGATGACTCTCTTTTCCTAAATAGAGAAATTCTTCTGCTTCTGCAGTTGCAAGAAATAACAAAGGAACTCTTTACCTCTATTCATTTTGTTTATAACTCCACTGGGAAGCAACAGTTCTGTAAATAATATCCATACATGAAGAAAAGCTTCTGTCTTTTTTTTTTCCCTAACGACATTGTCTCATTTAAGACAAGGAGCCAAGGGGAGTTCAGTTGTCTGTGTTACGCGTATTTCCAAGTATGTACATACACTTGGTTTATACTTTCAGAGAATTCCAGAAAAGCTTACATTTTGGCCATAAGCCTGCAAGTAAATTCCAGCATTTTCTATGTCCAAACTGCTGTCACTGAAATTCTTGCAGACATGAACCTAATTTTAAGTTAAGTCTTTTGGACTTTGTAGTCAAGACAGAGATGACTTTTTAGTTTCTCAGCAATTCTCCCAGTTTCTCGGGTGGATTTGCAGCCCAAGATATATTCCACAGAGCAGGTCTAATAGCATTTGACCAGCTTACTGGGAAAAGACCACTGGAGAAAGAAAATCATTAGACAAGTATCCCAGGCACTATGCCATAGCTTGGTACTCTGTCTGAGACTTCTAATTACATAAAGCCAACCAAGAAAATCCATCTTGTTTTCAATTCACTTACACACACACATTTGCCCAGGATGCCATTGGGAAATGAATGACAATCCCTTCTACAGCATTCTATACTTCTCCCTCACTTTCACTGGTGATCCTCCTCTGCTCCCAAGGAAAAGAATAGCAAAGCAAAAGCTCGATTCACTGTTCTCATGACAACCACTCTGCCTTTCCTTCCCCTTTTCCAGAGACCAGACATGAACCTGGAGGCACATACATTGATCTGGTTATAAGGAGGTGGACATGCTGCTCACAAAGCTGTTCCCACCATCGCAGCGAACTATGTAATGTAAAGGCAACAGCATGAAAGTATCTTCCAGTATCTTCCCTGTTTCTTCCAGTCACTAGGGTTAGCAAAGAGTGCCTTGGCATTTGGGGACAGCTAAAAATAATGGATACAACCAAAATGTTTGCATGGAAAGGATGATTCTAACCATATGGAGCTACAGTCTCTGTAGACCTCTCCTGCTACACCCACACATTTCAATTTCTAAACTTTTCTACTCCAGTTCTAAACCAACTCTGGCTTCTTGCTTGTAGGAGCATGAGAACTTGCATGCCAAGAGCATTTCCCCCAGGACACTCACAGTCAGGTACAACCCATTTTGTGCCAACAGAACTCTTCTCCAGACACTCTTCAGAGGTACTCTGAATTTGTTGCAATTTCTGTGACTTGGCTATCATACCATCAATTACTCTCTGCTGCATATCTGTGATTTAATTTCATCCTCCTAAATAGAGCTTTTGAGGACTTTACCTTACTCCATTGCAGTGATTTGAGCCATCTCTCCAATTTTCCAAACATGGTTTAAAAGCTGTTCTTTCTTCTAAACTTATAATTTAATCTAAGAAGTTTACACATTTTAAATACATTAATTGTACAATAGTGTATGTTATTAATGGACTTCTTTCTAAAAGAATGTAGACCAGAGCAAACTCTGGCAAGATCTCATTCTAAGCATTGATCAGTATTTGTGATAGGACTTTGAAAACGCTGCATTAAGGCTTTTCCAGCCTACACTGTCTCTTCAAGACCAAACTTCATGAAATCACATACAAAAAATTTCAAGCTGGATAGTATCAGTAGTCTTCCTGAAGACATGAACCAAACAGACCTATCACAGATTCAACAGACAGGTTCAGAACAGTATCCTGAAGATGTTAAAAATCAGGTCTACGTGATAACATTCAATTGCCTTGTCAAAATAGTAATCTTTACCTTTCCTTGGTTGCCTGTCTCATTCGTAACACTCTATCTAATACTAAAAATAAATGGGGCACCAGAAGTGTCCTTCAATTCCTTCCCACTCTTGTTCTGATCTCTCTGTCTCTTCTTTCTCTCACTGTTCATGACAGGTTACCTGGGTATCTTTACCTGATTTCGTAAGTTCATAAATTGTCTCTAATAGCAACCAACAGAATAACACCAAAAGGCTTTGTTGTTCTTATCAGGGCTGAAGGGAAGCATTTTTTTTTCTTTTTTTTCTAATTCATTCAGCTTTAGTGTCTGCCTAAGTCTGGATCTTACACTGAAGAGATCATTAATCCACCTAATGCTGCACGGGGGATCTGTTGTTTCCCAGCTGTCTTTAGCTGTGCCCATTTCTCCACTCTGTCCTCATAAATAAATGAACCACACTGAGCAAGACAAGACCAGGCACTGCAAGCCCTGTATCAATATATTGAGATGAGAATATATTCAAAGATGAAACTAAAAGTATGGACAAGTAAAACAGAATTTTTTTATGCTAAACTCAAAGCAATGAGAAACTTCGAGGACATAATGGCAGAAAAAGACCTAACCTGGTTTACCAGAGGGCAACGTGCTAATTACAGTACTGATTTACATGGACCTCTTATTATAAATTATGTTTGCTTTGTAAGAATGACAAATACAGAACTCACATACAGGCACACAAGCACACACATACAAAGATCTAAAGCCATTCTGAAGACTGAAAATCAACAGTTAAAAAATCATGATAAATACATGGAGAGAATTTAGCCCAAATATATACATAATGTATTTGCTATACTCTGAGGGAAAAAACCTTCCCAAATCAGTTTTGAAAGCTAAGTCTAAACAATATGAAAGCCTCCAGCAAAGGGGCATTCATCCAAAATCAATCAAATCAAAACATACAGAGTTTAAAAAAGTAAGTTAAGAATTTGTCTATCCTAAGATTACCTTATTGTGTGGTTCCTTAAAGAAAATCCATTATTTAATCCATCAAAAGAACACTTAGGATTTCATTGCTTCCCTGTCTCCCCACACATTTTCTTGTTACAAGGTAAATTCCTTCTCAAAACAAAATCTCCACGGTACAAAGCAACCGCACAACTCAATTTCCAGATGAGTCAGTTCAGACAGAAACAGTCTAAGTTAAAAACAAACAATCCAACACAGGGAAAAAAAAGGTGTTAGGGCTCAAAACTCTCCTGCTGCTGAAAAGGGTTTTTTTCCAATGCAATAAACAGTCTCAGCTCAAAGAAACCATTAATTCATAGAGCTATTTAATGCTCTCCAGTGTCAGAAGATTAATCAGTCTCTCTGCACACTTATTCCGAAGCCAGTTCTCCAAGTTTGAATATCTTCCAAAACAGTTCCTTACTTGAACTGTACTTGCAATAAACATTTCCCCTTCCAGGGTGCACTTCCAACAGATTACTAGGAAATAATCACTGATGTCATTCCAGCAGCTTTGCCACATTGGAGGCCAAATGGATCTTGTACAAACTCATCAATTCACTAGTGTGAAGCCCTAGGTAATTCAGAAGCAGTGTAATGATCCCTTCATAGCATGTGAGGTAAACTGCTGTAGCTCCAATTCCTGCACGAAACAGGCATAGATATACTGCTGCCAGGCCAGCAAGGCCTTTACCTACTTGGCAGGAAAGAGCTGATGAGGTGCTGTCCATGCAGATTAAAACCAGCTCATGAGTTAGCAAATGTGCCATGTCTCCTAAGACTTTTTAACTGTTCCCTGATCCTGGAACTACCTCCATGTGAATATAAAAAAGGCAAATATTTTAAGCTAACTTTCTTTTTGTTTCCTATAGGAAGCATTTCTATGTAGCAGCAGAATTCCACCCCAGCCATATTCAGGCATAAGAGTTTTGCACACGTTGTAAGATTTTAAAAAGCTAAAACTGCTGTCTATTACAGTTAGTATCAATATAACTTTTCTATTATACATAATAGAGACACACCAAAAAATGGAGCTTCAACAGTTAAAGTCTAAGCAGCCTAGCTAGCCAGCTGGCAAATTGTTAATGATTCTGCCCATTTGTAAACATCTTTATGCTTTGATGAGGTGATGCGAAATGGTAGCCAGTATGTGCTTGTCAGGAGGAATCATATCAGATTAAATTAATTCATTTCCTTAAGACCAAAAATAGATTTGTGCTCTCTTCCTCTTTTCACAGTAATTCATTCCCACTCACTTAGTAGCATTATGGAAATCAAATGAATACTTAGGTGAATCTGCAGAGGAAATAGAAAGCAATGAGACTACTTTCTCCATTAAATCTGTACAGTAGGAGTGAGAGTTATGGGGGTGAATCTTTATGAAGGGCTGGCACTGTAAGGAATTTAGTGGGTCAGAGTGGACAGAGTCCTCTTTGCTAACCGCACAGCACATTGTTATTTGCTCACACACAAAGACTTTTTCTATGAGAGCGTGTGCAGGGTCCACAGCTCCACAGAGCTGGGATAATCCCAGGAAACTCACTGCAAGCACCAGTCCTTGCCTTCTGCACTGCATGGAATTATCCAGCTCTGCCAGGCTGGCTTGGCTCAGGAGGAAGCTTTTCCAAACCAGATGTTTCTCTGATTGTGTCTAAAAATACCTCAAACTGTCATCAAAACACTTCAAGGAATTCCATCATGACATTTCATGTAATTTCATTATAATTTCATGTAAACTCCTTTTCTCTTGAGTCATTCTGGTTATTTGTATACCAAAAGAACATGCAGTGAGCAATACTCCAGTGAGCAAATAATTGCAAATCTTGAACTCGAATACTCACAATTAAAGGTTTGCAAAGATAATAAATGTTACTATCCTTGCTAAGATGTAAGTATCCTTCAGGAATGTTTCAATACTGTGAAGTTTTCAGTCTCAGGAAAATAAAAATGGGCCTGTTTTCCTAAACTGTTTCCTTTAAGTGCAAGTCGGCTCATCATTGAATAAATAGTCCTCAAGTCTGGATTTCAAAGTCCAGGTCCACGTCTTGATTTTAAACTTCTGTTTCCAAAACCTACATTTTTGGGTGATGTTTAAATAAAAGTTAGGGTTCCATTTTTTCTCAAATGACGAATTATTCAAATAAGAAAGAATGCTGTATAAAACTGGATTTTTGTTGAGCTATATTGTAAGTAGCTCTAAACTATCCTGAATGCATATCTGGCTGATTTGTGTTGGTAAATCCACCTATTTATTGTTACCAATCTCTGACATACTGCTGCTTCCTGAGGGCAAGTCCAACACTGCACAAACAGGAGTAACCAAGAAGAAACATATTGCAAGACAATGCAGGACAGCTAAATATACGAGATGAAAAAGGAAATTGAATTTTCATATTATCAAAACACAGGGAAAAATGTTCCCAAGTCAGCATATAGGAAAGACAATGCAGATGTACCCTTCATCATCCTGCAGCAAAATAAAGCAACGTAACTGGGAAAGGGAACTCTGCAAAACTACAGCCATGTGTGAACAGCTTGTGCATTTCAGACACTATAGTCATGTTCGACATAACATTTTCAAAAATCTCTAACAATTTCTTAGATACCACACTGTAACTACAATGTAACAACAGATAAAATTATAATATCCTGATTTCCTTTGAAATTTTTAAGTATTTTTTCTTAGCTTGCCTTGAAGACAGTGTTCATAAGTCTTCCTCACCACCTTTTAATCCCAGTTACATTTTTTTCACTACCCAGAAAATGTGCATTCACATCTTCATGCATATTTGGTCCTTGGCTCAGAAATGAAAGGCAGCACATTATTCATGCTGCAGTAAATCTTCCAGCCTGTACAACAGAGCTGATGTGCACAAATGCATAGGATTGCCACTTCCTCTAAAACTCTGGGAAAACAGGCATAGAAGCACAGCTAAAGAAAATGAGGCCATGGTTCCATGGCACAGAAAATCCCATTTAAGGGTTTGCACACATGTGACATGAAAAGCTCCAACTCTGCAAGACAGAACTGCAGACTCATGCAGGTTGGGAGTCACCTGGTCCAAATCCCTGCTCCAAGCTGATCCAGTGCCTGTCCACCCTTCACCGGACTCACTCCAGTGTATCAGTGTCCATTGTACCAGTACAGCCAAAGAGGGACACTGCTCTCCAAGGGCGGTTTCAAAAACATTGAATAGAGGGAAAAAAGCACTTGAGCTGCTGGCTAAGGTCCTGCAGCCCATAGTGGGGCTGCTCACCTTCTTTCACAAAGTGAACCTGTCCAGTTCAAAGGAACTTGAATACATCAGGACCATCAAGTCATTTTTTGCAAAGCTGCTCTCAACCAAACAGTCCCCAGCCAGTACTACTGCTTGGGATTGCTCCATCCCAGACACAGGATTTTCCACTTGGCTTCATGCAACTTCATTCAGTTCCTCTCAGACCAGCCTGACAAGATGTCTCTGAATGGCAACTCCCACTCTCCAGTGTACCAGTGTTAGGAAGTGTTTTCATTCCATCATGTGAAGAAAAGGAGGTTTATAATTTTTAGTACAGAAGACAGGCAGAATAACACACTAAAATAACGAGAAGTGAAAAAACATAAGTTGTCGTATAAGTGCTACAGCCATCAAGCTACCAGCTATTCCAGTCGGCTTTGTTATGATCAGCTATCCCTCGCAGAAAAAAACAAACCAACATTTTCAAAAAGACCAATATATTTCCAGAAAACCATGGATTTATGCCAATTGTATTACTGGACAAAACATCATTCACAATGATGATATTTTATTCTTCAATGATTATTTAAATGCAAAGTCCTGGAAACCACAATATCCTGGCAATACCTCTTCTTTTGTATGCTACAGTATTCTGTGTGCCACAGGGTCCCAGTCTTTATGGTGACTGAGTTAAACCCGACATATCAGATTTGTCTCTAATGTAACATAGCTTCCTTTAACAGAGCCTCTGTTCTGTAAAATTGAGTGGGTCTGAGGTCAGAATTCCTATATAAGTCTTCTCATTTGTTTAAAGTACTTTTTTTCTCCCCAATAAACAGAGGAAGAGTTTGCAGCACAATTTATATGCTGTTTTATAAACAACACAAGAAATCCTTTGTTTATGCCAACCTCATCCAAAGTTGCTTTCTGTGACATGGCTTGACACACTGGCAGATTCTTTGGAATATCATTTTTTCTTCAATCTTTCCTTTACTGTGTCATGTCTAAATCTATTTTCAGTAGGTTTTCTCATTTATTGATTTTTTTTTCATTTTCAATAGAGCACATTACTAATATTTTTCTACTTGCTGGTTTTTTTCTTTTGCACTCAATGGATAATATTTTTATTCAGCTTTGCAGGTAATTTCATTGTGTGTTTTTGTCTTAAAAATGAAAAGAGAAAGACAGAGAGAAATCTCTCATCTCTTTTTTAGCTGGCATGCCCAAGAAACTGAAGTCTTCCAGACTGCCAGTAGCACTAACATCATAAAAGTATTTCATGTTTATTAATAATTCATCATATTCTGCCTTAAGAGAGTTCAAAAATTCACCAAGTCACAGTTCAGTAAGCTTGTTCCCAAAGCTTCTGGGAAGATTAAAATGCTTATCATAATTATATGACTATAATGTGTAAAAAGGCTGCATGAAGTTGCACAGAATGTTAAATGTGCTAACATCTTTACACTAAGACATTAACATCTGTATGTTCATACATTGACATATTGCCTTGTGCCAAATGCTGCAAAGTTTGTAAAGTCTCAGACTTCAGCCCAGGTCTTGCAGCAGGGTCTTGTGGATCTTCTTTAAGTACCACTCTAAAACATGTCACATTCTGTTTCTAGAATCAGACCAGGTAGCCCACTACAGAGTAAGAGTAATAACAATGTATTTCTACTTGCATTTCATATGCATTTTCCTAACATACACATTGGAACAATTTGCTTTGATCTATTTTTCTGTTTTTCTATCAGAGGATTATGCTGCTGCTCACAGTCTCTTCAGGTAGGTGAGGGAGTGTTTTGGAATTGCCACTGTTGAGGAAGACTATGCTAAAAATCCCACGGATTGCATGAGTTTTATCATAAAAAAACCCACCGGCTTTGACCTTCCACGCACGCCTTCCCTTCCCCTTCCAGGCTGTCTGGGGCTTTCTCCGGCAGCAGGCCTGCAGACAGAGCTGGCTCTGTGGCAGGGATGACCTCATCCGCACAGCACACAGCTGCGGAGGCAAGCTGTGTGCCCCGCGTTCCAAACAACAGCTTTCTGGGGAATTTATTTGTTCACACATGAACAGTAAATCAGTGTTCAGCATTTCTAAGTTGCAGAGGGGTTTTGCTTTGTGGGAAATGCCTAAGTGTGAGGTTTGTATTTCACTGTTAGGAATGAGATATAAAATGCATAATCCATCTAACAAAGATATGTCAGAAACAGCTTAGAGAATCCTGGAATATAAACAGCTCTGCCTGCAGAGTCAGATACTCCACACAGCAGATCTACACATTACAGTTAAAGGGCCAAACTTCAGTTCATATAAATAAATGATTTTGCTAAAATGACTAAATAAGCCATTCTATATTAAAAGCCTTCTGAGATGTGCTGTTTGGTCTGTCTCTCTGCTACCCCAAGCCTATCACTAGATCAGCTACAGGATACAACCACATCTTCCCACCTGCCTGTTTTCCACCACGTCCCTGCGTGCAACACCAGTTCCCCAAGGCTCACCCCACTCTGCCCAGGACCCCACACCAGCGCCCGTGGCCATCAGCCCCTGTCCCAGCTCCCCACGGCAGGTGATGGCAGGGCCAGGCGGCCAGGGCCTGTCCCAGCCCAGCCAGAAACAGGGCAGCTGGGGGCACCAGGGCAGCCCCAGCCCAGCCCCCGCCCCAGCATCAGGCACCTCTCTAGGGACAGGGACAGGCCAAGTGCAGGCTGGGATGGGCTAAAATTTTTCCTAGGATTAAAGGCAGCCACATACTCCAGAGGCTGTGTGGTCCTCCAGAGCCGATTGTGGGGACAGGGCACATGTGGCGTGCCTGCAGTGGGAGCTCCCACAGGCCCTGGCCCTCTGGTCTGACGTGCCAGCTTCAGCATGCCCGGGCAGCACAAGCAGCCTCAAATCACCCTTTTTCCTGAAGAAACCTCCAAACAGAGCAGGAATGACGCTGCCATTTCTTGGTTCTCTGCATAGGAGACATGTCTGAGAGGAAAAAGCTGTTGTAACCTGGCTTTTGTCAATATAAAAAGCCAATTTTCCAATTCAGGCAACAGCCCCATGTCAGAATTGCAGCACACAAGAGTGAACAGACCACAGTTTTCCCCTCCATCTGGAGCCAGTCCATCCTCCTGCTGCATGTTAGCCCTTACACAGTGTTTTACCAACCCCTCGTCTACATCTGTATTGAAATTTGTTCTTGATGGAGGTTTGGGATCTAGACTGCCACTTCGAGACTCTGCTAGTGATGAAATTCCAGAGAGATGAAAATAAGCAGTGTCCTACACTCAGCGAACCAGCACTGCTTTCCAGTGAGCAGGTTCTGGGCCTTTCACATCATGAAGCTGTAATGAATCACCTTTTGTGGAGTTTAATGAATGTACAAAGATCCCCTTTCCTGCATTTTTTCATCATCGTAAACTGTTTTTGACTGCAAAATGGCTCTGCTGTGTGGCACAGCCATGCAGGGGATCTGCAGTAGACCTGTCTTGCTCTGATGAACCACTGAGCTGCAATTGTTACACCTGCTGTGCAGAAATGGGGAGCAGGGCTATGGTACCTCCAATCCCTGGCACTGCCCCTCACCTCTGCAACAGCTCTGCACAAGCCCCATGCTGGGGGATGGAAAGAGAAAGAAAATAGTCTTTGAACTATGAAATAAGTTTCAGGTATTTCAAATACTGACTAGAAAGAGACCTCTGATACTCTGGAGGCACCATCCCAGCATTGCTGACTTTATGAAATGTGAGGGAATTTGCCAAAAAACAGCAGAATTCACAGCAGGCAGTAGCCTTGAGAAGGTAGAGTAAAAAACCTAAACCGAAGAAAATTAGTTATTCCAACAGAGTTTTCTCCAACTCTGCCACTTGATATAGAGTAAGGGTACAGGTACCCCAGTGCTATGGAGGTAAAACAGATGACTGGCGATCATGAAAATTTTTAAAATCAATGTTTGAGAAGTGTGGGATAGCTGTAGAAATGGCACAGTGCAAAGGGAAAGAGGTGTGAAATAGAGTAGTCAGACACAGATCTACAAATATGATGGATATTTTTAGTTGATGGCAAATCCGCTGAGGGAGGAGAAGGGAACGAGGACAGAAAAAGCAGTTGTCACCAAACTGAAAATCCTGTCACTGTTGCACACATCAATTTAATTTTGACTGGGTTTTTTTTACTGAAAGCAGAGTTCTAGCCAAGAAATACATTTGAAATAAAAAACTGGGAGTTTCATTTCGGAAGTTGAGGTAAAGTATTCAGATTATTTTGGCATGTGTTGGATTTTCTTCAACATGAAATTCAACACAGTCTCGCAAGTCCATAGACTATTTTCATGCCACTGAATCTGCATCTTTCCATGGAAAATGTTTCAGTTTTAAATATTTATCCAACATCATCAGTAAGAGAGATTTTTGTCATGACAGGAATTACAGCAGAAAATGCTTGGTATTCTTAGCATGCACCCTTCACAACATATTTTGCATAATACAGATTTTCTTCTGCTATATACCACTACAGTACCATGTGTCCTCACCAGAATATAATCAATTTCAAAATAAAGATTACTTGCTGGATCTAACACAGAATTATTGTATTTTTTACCATTCTAGATAAATCAATAGAGAGGACCTAAAATATAGTGTAGAAAGCACTTTAAAATTAAAGGTTAGATTCCCTCTAAAGATGCATGCAACTCCAACTATATCTCAATAGCAACACTGCATTTTTAAACAAAGGCAAATATTAAGTCATTTTATTGGAACCACATACTTCCTAACTCTGCATATTGTTGCAGCAATTGCAAAATATGCTGTCTATTTGACAATTTATAAAGCAGGTAGGAGAATACAGATAAATTTCACTGAAATTGTAATGGATTTTTACAGTTTCACCTGCTCTAAATAAAGACACTTACAGGAGAGTAGAAAACCAGGGATGCAGTGCAGCCAGAGCAGCCCAGTGAGAGGCCTTTGATCTCATTCCTCACAAAGACTCTGGGCAAGAAAAAACTGTCATACTCAACTATCACAAAATAACATCCCAAAGTGCCCTGGGATTACCTGGATGCCCAGGAAGGTGTTGACATGAAAGAATCATGGCCTTGGCCTTTGACATGCTGAAACAGGGTCCTGTAACTGGGAGCATAGCTCATGGGCTGCCTTGGACCTACAGCAAGACCCTGTCACAGGCAAGGGAGAGCAAAAGGTGCCTGTCTAGCACAGCCTTCCACAGACACCCAACAAAATTCCAAGTCCATTGCTACTGATAGGAGTGTGTCCTACACTGCAGCCAGCTACACATGTATAGGTGCTCCAGCCCTCGCTGCAAATCCAGGTGAAAGCAGACAGACAGGCAGAACAGAGGGAAACCTGCCCCCAGTGAGAAATCCCGTACAGCTCTGTTGGTGCACGTGCATACAGGCAGAGGCACATCCTTGGTTCCTCTAGCCTTGACCCTTCCCTAGAAGAAACTTCCAAAAGTCAGTCTCATGGGCCTGACCCTCTTAATTTCAAAAAGGTCTAAAGCAGGTTGAGGAAGGGTCTTTCCAAAAGACTTCCTTATGAATTTAATGAACAATAATCTCAGTCTCCACAAATTCCCAACCTAAAAGGGAGGAAGCAAAAATCTCTCTGGCAGGTGGATACACCTCTGTACACAAAGGCACCCACATAAGTACACATGCAAATATTCACGAGGGGATTTTTGGAAGTCTTTCCAAGGAGGTTTTTCCTCCAGCAAAAATGGAGCAAAAGACAAATACAGATAAGGAGTTTTAACTCTTATTCTCAATCATCCTTTTCTTTGAGCTTGCATTTAATATGCAGGCTGCAAATGTTGATCCACTGACATTAAACAGTGCCTATGCCTATGCTTGTTCATAAAAGTTGTAAAAGCCAAAAAGCCTTTATAAACCTACATCAGCCATCCCCCACACCACCAGTGACAAAGCATCATCAATACTGGCAAAAACATGAAGCTTCTTTAGAAGACAAACAAAAACAAACAAAACCCCACACACACATAATCCTTTTCTTCATCACCACTTATTAATGATTTTAACATGCTGCTATATGGATGATCATTGCCCAGCATTCAACTCTCTTTGCTGAGCCCAGTGATTCAGAAAATGTTGCAAAATTCACTGACCATAATTCACTGCACCACTGCCTTTGTGCTAATTGCCAGCTGCCACACAACTTGCAGGACAAAGTGAAAATGGGGACCAACCCCTGGAGGAGGCCTGCTGGCCCACCTCTGAGCACCTCTAAGACCTAAGAAGCTGACATGTGCTAAATGTGACAGAGGCCACTGCCACCAAGCCATCCATTTGGATCTACCTCCAAATCTGTGGGCATGGTGATCCAGAGGCAGCAACGGGTTGGTGAGGGCTGACCTGCTCCAGACAGCACAAGAGCAGCAAAATGTATTGCTCTACTTCTACCTCTGCTCACTTATGTCTCCCATGTCTGGACTTATCCTAATATCTGTCAGTGGAGCCTTGTTTAAACAATTTTGTGCCTGAGCTGTGGATGTTTTGCAGAAAACAAGGCAACTTGCCTTCCCTCAAAACCAGCCTTGCATCATGCTGAGTGCTGGATGACCACAGGAAAAAAAATCCCCCTTCTGTCAACTTCGTCTCATGAGCACTGAGCATAAAGAAGAAAAAACGTAGTGTCATTCAAAATGCTGCCTCTTTACAAGCGTAACAAACTCTCTGTGGAGAAAAATTACCAAATTGGTTGATTTGTTCAGAGGGCCATTATGCATACAGAAATGTAAAAAAATGTGTGTGTGTGCTATTTTCTGCATTCTTTTCTCAAAGCTGCTGATTGTTCGTGTGTGTGTAAATAAAGTTTTCAGATTTATATTCAACCACCTCCTTTTCCTCCCCTCCCCTCTTGCCTTATTCTTTTCATACTGCTTCAATCATTTCTTAGTAGTAGTAATCACACAATGAGATTTGTCTGAGAAATTTCAGGGGAGTCAAAATGAAAAAAATTCTTTTCTTCACATTTTCATGAAAATATAACATTTCAGGCTCTTTTTCCCCTATGACTGAACACAAATTCACTCCTCTGAAAAATATACCTTTAAAATTTTTGGGCAAAGGAAATTGGAATGTTTTCCCCAACTATATGAAAATGATAGTGATAGTGCAAAAAACAGGGTGTGAAACCTCCAAAAGAGACAGCATAGCAACAAAACACTTCCTTTGTATCTCCAAAAGATCTGGGTAATGAACAATTGGAATACAGAAAATAGTCAAAGTCAATAATTTTAAAACATGCATCACTGTTAAAGTATCACATGCCTTTTTATTTTATTTTTCCCTCAGGGAAGGTGGTCTAAGAAGGGAAAGAGTCCCCAGCTGACTCAATTCTCAGCTGGTGGAGTTCACTGCTGGAATGGCTTGACTCTGCTCCTTCCCCTGTCATCTGTTCACCCTCCATCTATATTGTATCCATTAATATTACAGAAACTAACTCAGACAATCTTTTTCTCATCTTGATTTAGGTCAGGGAGGAAGAAGGATATACTCCTTTTTACATAAAAAGCAGCTTTTTCACTTTTGGTGAAGAAAAACAGAAGAAGGAAATAGGAAAAGAAAATGGGAAGGGGAAAAGGGAGAAAAAAATGGAAGGAAGAGACAGAAAATGGAGAGTTCCTTTTTGTTATTGTTGTTCAGTGATTCTTCAGATTGGCTTTAAGACTGACAGAAGGCAGAGCTATCTTATAAGTCTTTCCATCAAGCTTTATCAATGTCTTTCAAACTCTAAATCATACTGCAGCCCTCATAAGTCACAGTAATTTATGCTCATAAGGTCAAAAGGCATTTTTCAGGATATTTAACTTAATCTGGCTTGAGACTGACAGACTACACGTACATAATTGTTCTTTAGTTACCCATCAAAGCTGACGTCGAATCAGTGGTTTTTTATATGATATCTTGATCTGTTTTCACAGGCTGCCTAATAAATTTTGAATTAAACTGTGGCTTGCAATACATTAAGCATCTCTAGACCAAGAAAATTCTTGAATGCACTGGTTAGAAGTAAATCAGCTTGATTTTCACTAAAGACTAAAACCATGAATAAGATGGTATTTTCAGGCAAAAAAAAAAAGTGCCATATTTTCTCTCCAATCAATCAAAGCTATTCAGATTCATCAATCCCAAATTCATGAGGAATTCTGGAAACTGTGGTTTGGGCAAAAACAGTGTGAAGTTTTCTGAAACATGATTGGATTACATGCCATTTATAAAACAAAAGAATCCAGATGTCATTGACCTGAACAACTCACTACTAACACTGCACACAGCTGAAGTACATTTCTGAAGCCTTCCTGGTAGAACAGCATGTTTGTGTTTATTGCTAGAACAGCTTGTAATTATCTGTTAGGCATTTTCATCCATGACTTTCAAAATAGTTTTATAGTGTAAAAAATCAAAACTAAACCTTTTCCTTGTAATGGTATCATAACTACTGCAAGATTTATACGTTACCTTAACTTAAAGTGCAACAGATGGATTGCTAGCAGGAAACCATGAAATTGTCAGGAAGACAGTAAGAAAAAGAAAAAAAGGAAAAAATTTCAAGAGCTCTATATACAGCCTTTGAACTACCATACTACTCATCTGTCATCCTTGTGAATGTCTATTCTCCTGGAAAAGTATCTTCTTATCCTAGCAGGAAAGTATAAGGGCCCACGGGGCTTATTTCCCAAATTATGAATAATGGACCAGCTGCAATACATCGACTGTGATGTGCCCTAATTTTTATTACAGTGCATTAACATTAACTGAGTTACATCATTATAACCAGAGTAAAAGACAAGCAAGGTAATATTTCTGTAATCATTTTTTTTATTTCCTATTTTTCCATCTTTAGATATGCAGGAAAATGTTTGCATTGTGCCATGACATAAGTATTTAGCACATTTCCCACAGTATGTCCAAGGATTTCTGACCTACTTTCAAGACCCAGACTTACTCTTTTTATACAATTTGGCTAAATCATTCCATTGATGGTACTTATTCTGTGGGAAAAAAACCAATGTACTGGCTAAAAATACTAACAAGTTATTACTCTTACCAAGCATCAACACAGGGTATGGAGAATACCATTCATTACGAAAAAAGTCCAGACATATAGGGAGGCTGTATAAGGGAACAATGAGTAACTAAAAGATGAATCATAAAAAAAAAAAAAGAGAGAGCTGACAAGAAGAACTTACAGAAAGAACACGCTACTTTTTAGAAACATATTCAAAGGTGGAGACAGAGAAATTATTTGTAATTGCTAGACATGTAAGGGGATTTTTTTTTTTAAGAGAATGAATGGTTTGCATGTTTTATACTGATGGCAAAATATTTTAGTGCATAGTAAAAATCTTCTAACCATTCTGGAGGCCTGGTGTTCCCATCAGCAATACTAGAGGCTTCTACATCAGGTTATAAACAGCTTCTTCTCTCCCAGCATTAAGCATTTGGATGCTTTGTAGGTATAAAACATACGGCACCTGTGACAGCAACTACCACAATTGGGCAATTGGGGCAAAATCTCCAGGGATCCTCACCCTCCCTGACCACACTCAGGAAGGAAGCTGAGGAAAAGCAGAAGAGATGGAGGGAGGAAAATTTGGAGGCACACAGACACCATGACTGTGTTGAGCGAGAGCAGAACAAGTTGCAGAAAGTCAAGGATGATGTGCACTGGCAGAGCCTCCTGACTGCGACAGGAGCCACGGGAGAAACCCGCAAGCAGGCACGGTGCTTTATGAAACACGCAAATGACAAAAGCTCTGCTCCAAAAAGAGCTCGATCTCCTGATTCCTACCGAGCCAGCCAGCCCCAGCTCCTGGAGCCAGATCAGACACCACGCCACATCTCGCTGCACTACCTCGGTGTGCCATTTTCCAAGAGGTAATCTATTTGCCAACTTCTGTTTTTGTCAGACCAACCTGTTCCCTGAAGCATAATGAAAAGTCCTTGCCAGATCAATTTGTTTCTGAAGTTTCCTGGTTGCCAGCTCCACTCTGAGCTATTTCACTTTGTCTGCATGTCAGAACCATTAGTCTGGCAACTGCTTAAACCTTTCCTTATTGTCACAGGGTGGGGGGGAGGTGCTGGATACTCACAAAATGAAGCAAAATGCCTGCCCTGCGGAGACAGCGCTCCAAGTGATGTGGCAGCATAGAAAAGTACTAGCAGTGGGTGCTGCCACCACCCAGCAGGAGTGGTGAAGGGGTTTTGGGGCATTTCTCTGCAGCTGTGCAGGTGGCACAATGCCGAAGGGAGCGGAAGGAGCTTCCAGCGGGGGCTGGAGCGCCGCCCAGCAGGCAGCTTTCATGGAGGGCCCTGGGAGACACGGCCGGGAGGTACCAGCTCCTGGCGTGGCTGAAAAATTAGCTGAGTAATCCTACACCATTCATGGCCTAGAGTGGAATTTTTTTTTTTTTTTGACCCAGTGTGATACTTTGTTCTGTCAGGAAGTGAGTGGCAAAGGCCAGTGTCCAAGAAGGGATGAGTCAGGTTATGTGGACAGACAAAGGTATCAGATCAGCAGCCCTGCAAGAGGAGTGTGAGGCTGTCAGCGTGTTCGAGAGAGGCACAGAGGTTTTATGAAAGGCGGTGCTGAGTCATGAATGACAGCGAGGAGACAAAGGGAGATTGAAGGTGAAACAGAGTATACACAGAGAGGATTACCAGGAAAAAGCCTGCGTTTCATATTATCCTTTCCATTCTTTAGGGCTTCACAGGAAATTTTGTGCCTTGGTTTTTTGAAAATAGCTTGTTGCAGAAGCTGTGTGTGCTCTGCTCTTGGTTCATTCTGCATGCTTTGCTGTGAACTAGGGCAGTGCTGATTAGATAGACAGCTCATAACCCTATTCAAGATTTTTCCCCTTAGGAAGTGGAAAAAAAAAAAAAAAAAAAGCTGATGTAATTCCCCAGGGCTCCTTCTTTGGCTTTGCAATTGCATAGCTACACAGTCTCCCAGAGTAATTGTCTTGAACAACATCCCAGCCCCCCTCTACACTGAGGGACCTTCTGGCTCCTTTTCCTTGCCTGTGTTTTCTGCTTTATGTAAGGAATGAAACAGGGAGAGTGAAATCAGAAGAATGAAAAAGGTGATGAAATTTTCAGTTCAGACACAGAAGGTACATTCAGTACTGGATGTCAGAGGGAAATCTGAGAAAGAGGCTTCTGCGTTCCAGACTCTGACTTCTCTACGGATGGGGTGACGCTGAAGTGGGAGGCAGCGAACACAGACAGGCTGCTGATCCCCTGCAGCAGAGGCCCTTTCCAAACGGTATCAGCCATGCAGACTCCGCTCAGATCTCTGCCTCCCTTTCCAGCACACCACGGCATCGGTTAATTGATTCTGAAAACCTGCTCCTCGATCACACCCACAGGTCTCATAAATGTGCCACGGTTAAAATCGTCTTGGCCTGAAGGCTGAAGGATCACATATATATCCAAGCCCTTGTCTGAACCCCCCAAAATACGAGTCCAGAGAAACAACAAAAAAGCCACTTTCAAATAAGCAGGAAAAAACAGACACGCTGAAGGTCTGTTTTAAAGAAGCAAATGCTGCGCTCCCCTAAATCTGTGACCACTCATTCTAAAAATCAACATCTGAGGAATCAAAGGAGATTCTCAGATTTGGAAGGCCAGTCACATTTGAATGTAAATAAGTGTTGATGTACTTGTGGAGAAAAATAGTTTTACAGTATATAGCAAACCAGCCTGCTGCCTCCGTGTCTCTTTTTCTCACCTGAAAAGTAGGTCAACAGTCCTTATGGCTTTGAAAAGCTGAAATGAGGAATGCTTGTTGAAAACAAGCAGGGTTTGAGCCATAAACAGAAAGAAATACTAGTTTTACCTTTTGTATGTGAGACTTCAGGATATAGTTAGAAGTCAGCCACCACTGCCTGTTTTCTGGCATTCATACTAAGAGCCCACTGCACCCCAACTTTTCCATACTCTGCTCCACTAGCCACGCAAGTGGATGAGTTGCAATACACTGCTTGCAGCAACATAAAATCAGCACTTCTCTCATGAGGAACAAGGGCAAAAAGGGAGAGATGGGCTAGGACAGCTTTAAAAACAAAGAGCTATTTGGGTAAAGGAGGATGGCAAGGTGGCCAAAGGATCAGATGATTCAGCATATCCCACCATAACTACCAAGAACATTACAGAATAAATGGGATATTAAACTATTTATGGATGCTCGCATCATCACAACAAAACCCAAAGGAAAAATAGTAATTACATTTCTTGCCTTCTCTTGGAATAACCATCCACCAAGGGCACTAAGGATTTTACGGTCCCAAACCCAGCAAATACAAGAGAACTTGTATTTCCCCTGTGACAAAAAACATTTCTCATTTAAAAGGATTAGGAATTGACATATTTTTAAAAGCGACTGGGACGGCTTCTGTTTTCTGCACCCAATGTGAAGCACACGTCTGTTAGGGTGTATCAGGAAAGCTCTCTACAGAACCAAACATGCTGCACTTAGGCCAGTCCGTGGTCACATATGCATACAAACACAGTTCCATCTGTAACCATGACTGGTGCAGTTCAGTTGCATATTTTTCTTTTTAGTTTTCCTGACAGCCTACTGAGAGCACTTTATTTTACTTAAACAGAAGAGAACGCCTGGGACCATGTGGTTCTGGCTGCCCCACTTAATTCCATTACACAGTAACCGCTCAGAAATAAATCCAGGGCAAAAACTGAAGTTTATTGATATTCTAGCTTAGATAAACATGACTGCATATGCATTAGTGAGGCAAACTGAATAACAAAATCCCAAACAATGCAGGATGGAATAATTGCATTTTGTTTAGCTATACACTCAATTTTCAATAGCCCTTTAATAAAAAGTATTTTATGACTTTGGTTGAAATTGCAAGCATTGGTGGTGTTTGTAATGTGTCCAGTAATTCTGATGGATCCTTGTCAAATTGCAGCAGGCTTTCCATTTGGATTCTCTCCATCATTAGGTCTTATTTTCCTGTCAGTTTGCCCATTTTGTCATGAGTTTCTTTCAGACAACAGACTGGGTAACATACCTTCAGCAGCAAAAGAAATCAAACAATCTATAAAAATAGAAATATGTTTTAATAATTATTTGCAAAAAAATGGTTTATCAGAATGTACAGTATGAATGCTAGATTTGTGGTAGTCATTTCAGTTTTGCTTTGCTTTTCCTTATTTTCTTCTAAAACATAGTGGATACACTTGGATTCTATTTAGGACTCTTGAAATGTGTTAAAACAGCCCAAAAAATGCTTAGTGGTCAAACTCAGCTGTGATGAGAGTTGGGGTTTAAGCTGCATAGCAAGTTTAAATTAGTGAGAAAAGGGGTAGATGTTAACATTTTTCCACTGGTGCCAGTCTAACACTCAAAGCTGATTCCAGAAGATTTTAAATCACACTGGAAACTTCTCATAGGCAGAACTGATCCTATGTTTATTATGGACACTATTGTAGATTTAAGTAAACATCAGTTTACAGCAAGCCTGAACTCGACTGTTCCCTTTACTTGCTTCTGCTGAAATCCTGCTCTTATCGTTCCAGGATCCGAGTCACTTCTTGTATTAATCAGTGCAATTTTCTGAGATTACTGGAATGGCACTAGATTAAGTCAGCAGAGAAACTGGCTCTCTGCATGTATCCTAATTTTACATTCCCATGAAATACCACATCACTCACATCAGTCTGCCTTTCACACTTGGAATGAGTTTCACAGTTCTCTCTCGCAGCACAGCCTCATACCATCACTGACTTGGCTGTTTAATCCATCCCAGGATCTCCAGAGAGACCTCCTGGAGCCTGTTCACTCTAGGCAGCATTTGACAGACTGGGCTTTTTCTTATTATTTTTCTTTTTTGTACAGTTAAGTGAACATTCAGAAACAACTTCAGGAGAGACAAAAGGTGATGCATTGGTATCACAAAGAAACTAAATCCCTATTTTTGTTTTGACCAAGGTTGCAGAGGAGACTGCAGCTGCAACACTCCCAGGAGGTTCTGTGATGCTGGGCAGCTCAGTACGCTGCTCCTTCCGCCAGCTCCTTTCGGGCTGACATGGACGATCATGGCACAGAAAAGCTGGAGAGTGGTTCACAGATTTTGGCACCGTGGAGGGAAACCGGCACAGGGAGAGCAGGCGTTGGTTTGCTGTTCCACAGCTCTGCGTCAGGAGTCACCTCGGAGGGAAATGAGCTGAAGTCCTTGCCATGACCTGGGGAGGGAAGGATGGAAATTCAACTTGTCCAAATGCTTTTACACTCCCACTGCCTAAAATCCCCAACATGATCCAGACAAAGCTGTCCTGTGAGGGATCTTCCCTGGTATCAGTGCAAAACTGCAGTCCCTCCACACTGTTGCCATCCAGGCTAGAGAACCATTTGTGGGTTAAGACCTTCCACACCTTAAACCAAGACTTCTAGAGCACCTGCCCCTTCCCTCACCCCCTCATTCTGCTTGAAAATGTAGACGGAAATACACAAGCAATTTTTTGTGAAGGTAATGTGACCCATTGAATGCATAGCTTCCATTGCTCCAGAACATACAATGTGGATGATTAGTTTTTGGGGAGCAGAAAGAGCTGCAAGATACAGAAACATCCAATTCTTTGGTTTGTGTTTGAACCAAAGCAGATTTCCAACAGGACGGGAGGACAGAGTCTTAAGCTGCACCAGGGGAGGTGGTGGACATTAAAAAGTTCTTCACAGGAAGGGTGACTGGGCATTGGAATGGGCTGCCCAGGGAGGTGGTGGCATCACCATCCCTGGAGGTGATGAAGGAAAGACTGGATGTGGCACTCAGTGCCGTGGTTACTGGACAAGGTGGTGTTCAGTCACAGGTTCGGTCAACGATCTCAGAGGTCTTTTCCAACCCAATGGAACCCAACTCTGTCATTCTGTGATTTACCGGGATGCCCCGGTACAGTGCCGACCCTTTACAGCCTGGAGAAGCGCTAGGCCAAACAGCCCCTTTGGTCCCGACAGCACCAAAGCCCGCAGACGACCCATTTTCTCCTTTACTGCTATAAAACCAGCCCGGCCGCCCACCAGCCCGGCGGTGCGGGGGTGCCGGGACACGGGGCTCTGGGCGGCAGCTCCTGGGGTGTTGAAGCTGAGGTCCCCGGTCGGTGCCGCCGGGCTGAGGGGACCGCGGCCCCGCAGAGGCCATGGCGGCGGCCGCCCGTCCCGCCCCCGCGGTCACGTGGCCCGGCCGGGGAACCCGCGCTTTGTGGCGGGGTCAGCGCCGGCCCCGCGCCGCTACCGCCAACCCTGGAAGAGAGGGGCACTCGCTTCCGCCCGGCGCCGCTCCCTCACCTCACGGAGAGCGCGGGCGAGGCCCCGCGTCCGCCCGCGGGCAGGCACAGCGGCTCGGCCTCACCCCTGCGAGGGCTTGGGGCGAGGGGTGTCACGGCTGCTCAGAAAAACGCCTTGGGACGGGCAGGGACAGCCGGCCCTCGCCCCTGCGGGCATTGCCCCCTTCGCCTTCATTCTCCTCCTCCTCCTCCTCTGCAGCCCCTCGAGAGCTGAAACTGAGGGGGCTTCAAAGTGTAAGCAGAGTGCAGGATAATTTTGTGGCTTGTGTAGGGGAGTGCGGATACGATGAATTCCCCTCGCAGAGGCTTCTCCCTCCCCATTTTCCTGGAGAGCAGCACCAGTCAGATGGGATCTCTTGAGGCACTGCCAAGACTTGACCCACTGGAACCAGTGGAGAAAAAATGCTGTTATATCGATACACAAAGTGGGCTAATCCCCACTGCTTTCTTTGCCTGCCGGAAAACTTTCTTCGATTTTTCCCTCCTTTCCAGGCTTAATGATCAATTAAATAAATATCAGCTTCAAGTCACCTTTCCTACACCTCGGTTCCCCTCCCGCCCCCAGCCCTCGCGTCGGACATCTGTTTGTGGCTGCCTGCGCCAAACCCTTCCCTTGGAGCCTCGGTGTGCTCAGGGGCCGGGCCGGGCCGGGAGAGGAGGGGGGCAAGAGCCGGGATCTTGTCCTTTGACCTCTGTTGGGATAAGAAAAGCAGGTTAAAAGGTCAAGGAAAACAATTGCAAGGCTCCTATTGCTTGAATAGCATGCCAAATAAACTTATCCTGGGGATTTGGAATGATCCTTTTATGGGAATTTCTACCTCCCTCGGGATTGTGCGGGCTGACTTTATGGGGCATGCTCAATTATTTTGGGGGAGGGGGCGGCAGTGCTGGAGCTCTTCTCAGCACCCTTGTTTAAGGATGCAGAAGTACAAGGGAGGAGGAGGAGGACGCTGCGGCCTGGTTTAACTCTTGTGAGCTGCCCTGAAATTTGTCAGCCAATACATTGACTTCTTCCTTTCTGAATTATTTTTAATCTATAACGTCAGCGTATCAAATCAAGGAGAAAATACAGGCCTGCTGCACTTTTTACACAAAGTGCACTACTGTGACTCCATTTACTAAAGAAGTTACTGTTGTATAGGAGAGCAGACCTTTCCCTAAGTCTGAATAAAAGAATACTTTGTTATCAATAGCTGCCTGGTAGTCGTGGGGATAGAGCCTTGTTTGAATGGCTTCTCTATAGATACATTTGGTTGGTTCTACACTGTTCAAATTTTAGCAGAGTAAACTGGCAACCAGCACCTTCCTTGAAAAATCAGTCTCTTGGAATACACTCTTTCACACACCTGGAAATTCTTCAGAGCTTTTTAAATAAAAATAAAGAAAAAAAAAGTATTTAAGAAGAATTCAACAAAACATTTCCCATGTTTAATTTTTTAGAATTTTATAACAAAGGACATTTTTCAAAAAACTATAGCATCTGAAGGTAGAAAGTCATGGTGTTTTTTCCAATCAGTTTTTCATCTAAATCTTTACTGTTTTTGCCGTGTTGGTAAGAAATTCTGGACAAACCCCCAAAACACTAAGGAAACCACTCGTGGTTGTGAGGTGCTGCCATGAGACACCAGCAGCCTTTGATGTCCAACAACAGGGGGAGTGCTGGTGAAAGGGAAACCCCAGAGCACCAGCTCTCTCCCTGCTGTGCCATCGCCTTTGCACTTGGGTCAGGGCCTGATCTACCAGTTGTACCAGTTAGTGGTGGAAAAAACCCAGCCCATGTGGGCAAGGCTTTGTGTAGGCACAGTTATAGCCCGAAGTCAAAACAGACAAGTATACACCAGTCTGGCGCATGGAATGTGCCGGGCACATCCCGGCACCAAGGATTTCCTGCATTTGCATGTGTAAGGAGTCATACTGGGGTTGTGGGCAATTCTGAAGTGCTGGTAACCCCAACAGAGAAAGTCCTTTTGATGTAGGGCATTGGTTGGAAGTCTTGGATGAGAAAAGAACTGCAAGAATTGATACATTAAGAAGAAACAGTGCTTAGTTAATCAAAAGGTTTATTAAAGCAATGATCTTTTTGTATAACAGAATGAAGCAGAAAATATTTCACTGTGTCAGAGTGCTGAACACACCTCTATAGGTGCAGTATAGATGCAGAGCATGGAGGTTACGTAAATTGTAATAGGTACATTGATAGGTACATTGGTATTGTTTTAGTAAATTTTCCTCTTAAGAATACAGTCGTTTGCTTGCAAGTACTGGGAGATCCTGAAATACGAGTGGACAGTATTCTGAAACACTTTCTTGATGTATGGATCCACAAATTGCTGGTTCTCTGTTTTTTGTTCTTAACATGTCCGTGTTATAAAGTGTTGCTGCACTCATGCGTAAAAGCCTGTTGTAAGTAAAACTTCCATGGTAGCCAGAGAAGTGTGCTAACCTCAGGGCTGTGCTGATGAGTTTGAAGGTCTGTGATTAGCCATCACATTTCTGAAGGCAGCTATCAAAGGTTGGGCAGACCAGGGTGGTCCAAGTGGGCCATTTCACTTCACCTCTAGCCTGGCCCATCATCTCTGTTTCTGTATAAAAGCCCACACACTGTGAGTCCCCAGGGAAGCTGCACACTCATGACCACAGCAGCAACAGGGGGGCTGGGGGATACCCCTGAATCCCTGCAGAGACACAAAACTCCCTGGGAATATTCCGGTGGCTGGGAGTAAAACTGGGGCTCGTGGGCAGGTGGAAGCCCACCTGGTTAGGCACGAATTTGAGTTTCCATGAGGAGATGGTCATCAAGCCTCATTGCTGGCCCTATTTGCAATCTAGGATGTACATGCATGCAGGCTGTTGCTTCATCATTCTTGTCCCTGAGGGTAAAAAGAGTGTCTGTGTCCTCCTAAGAGGGAAAATAATGCAATAATTTTAACAGAAAAGTCAGTCATCTCTTTTGGGGGGCAATAAAAATACTGCCCTTCTTTGTGAAACTGCAAAACAGTAGGTTTGCTCAGCACAGGAAGGACCCAGCTACCATGATTGTGTGTCACTGCTGTTCACCCAGGGCTGGCAGAAAAATAGTCCCATCTCCTTGCTGTTGCTATGGGAACTTTTACAGAGTTCTCACAACTCTTCTTTCAAGGCTGCTGGAACAATGAAGAATATTGAGCAAAGAGTATCAACCATCATCCAAAGCACTTTAACAAATACCAAGTTTTATTTAAAACTGCACCACCATCAGCTCTTGCCAGCTCTTGTCTAATTACTGTTGCAGCAAATATGGTGGCTTTCCAAGAACTCTGCTGCAGCTCCCCACAGCTCTGTTGCTCATCCATTTGGGTCACCTACCAAGTCACACTTCGCCTTGCGGTAAAGCAAATTCTGTGTACGTTTCCTTATGATGGTGCAATTAATTTATTTATTCAAGCAGTTCTCTGAAACATTAGAATAGAAAGGCATATGGTGTGGCCTACTTGCACAAGTCAGAGTCAATTTGTTATTTTCAGCACTGGTAACTTACTACGTTTGATACTTCTCAGCTGATTCACTTTTGTGCCCAACTCTGATCTTTAATGCATTAACCTTAAGAAACCTGGATTTTAAGCATATGCATGTGTTCTGTAACACCACAAATGATTTCTTGATGCAACTATTCCTTTACCTTAATTCTTTATACTGTGTGGGCCACATTTTCAACAGCTTACATCCAGGAACCTATTGCAGCACAAAAGTCATGATGTCCCTGTGGACAAATGTTCTTAATTTCCAAATATTCATCAGTCACATGTTTAAGTCAGGGCATTTCTTGGTTTTCACTTAAGGGGAAATGTAAAAAAAATTTTAATTACTTTTCTAGGATCTACCCTGTGTGATAAGTCTATGACAATTTTTTATTTAACTGTTTTTTTTTAAGGTTAGTGTAAGTAATTATCTCTAATTTTATGCAACATCATGAACATGCCTAGTGACATCAGCACAGTAGTGACCTGTTGCACTGAAATAGAATAAATTTTCTCTATTAGATTTTGGGTGTAGGAAAAAGGAAGGGTTTTTTTTCATTTGAATTTTAACCTCTCCTTAAGGATGCTTTCTTCTTGTAAAAATGGTGGAAAAAGAACTAATTCATGATACAGATGGTAAAAGGAAACCATAAGAGAGAAGTACTGAATGTGAAAATGCACTGCTGCTAACCGCAGTTTCAGGCATGCAGGTGAGAAAATGTTACAGAATCAAAATATGTGTGATTCTTCTTTTAAAAATTAGTAAAAAGGCAAATCTCTGTATTAGAACCATTTCTATGAGTTTGAGCTTTAATATTTTATGTGTGGCTTTATGTCAATGAGTACTTGAGAACACTTGCAACCGAGCTGCTGGGCTGCACTCTCTAGGCTCATGTGAAGGGCTGCTGTGAAGATTAGAAAATTACATTCCTCAGCTGCAGTTTGCATAGGTGCACACACTGCACTCTATCCCTTGGCTTTCTGCCATTCTTAAATCAAGGCAGGGAGTGAAAAACGTGAAACTCTTCCCTCTTGTTGTTTAGGAGGAAAAGAGCCCTTAACCCTCACCACATCTGTCTGCTCTGGAGCTGGGAGCTGAATGCCTGCTTGCAGCATGGTGACATAATCTTGCTTGGAGGGAAATGAAAGTTGAAGTTCATGATGAGATCTTCTAGAATGGAATAAACCAAAGGCTGTTGTAGTGTGGAGATGTGTAGTAAGGCTGGATGGTGTTTGGCTTGAGAGAGCTCCCACAGTGTGGGAAATAGTATGTCTATGGCCACAAGTATTCAAGGTGTTCAGGTTGTTCCCCTGCCACCCCATGCAGCTGATGCACATTTCAATCAAACCTTCCTACAGTGTACAGTGACATAATCTAGGATTTCACTCAGTGCTTCCGCTTCTCATGAGTCCTCATCTCTGGCACCCCCGGTTCTTTTCCCCCACTGAGGGGTGTGCTGGGTTGTAACTGCACACACTTGTAATTACACTTGTGGATGGAGGGGGCAAACAGTCTGGTTGCCTTGGGTTTGGGACAGGAAGACTTGATGGGAAGGTCCAAATCCTAATAGTTCCCATTTCCACGGGAAAAAAAAGTCATATGGTTGTAACCATGGCCACAGCTCTACAAGCATGGCTCCCTCGACAGCCCACCTCTCCTCCCTTCTGCTGGCACACCAGATGTCTGGAGTAACTGGGCAGCAGCTGGCTTTGCCAAAGGAACCACCACATGGCTGAGGAGAGGAGAGAAAGCAGGGACTGCCTGGCCCCCTGAGGGGATGGGGTCAGGCCAGAACTAGCTTAGGGGTGCTGAGCAAAGAGAAAATGAAACTTGATTCACACTTTCAGCTCAGCTGCACACATTTTGTGTTGTCAAAGGTGAACAACTGATCAGTCCAGAGTCTCAGTCTGATGGGCTCTGCTCACAGGGTTTAGCTGAAACAAAGTTAAATGTGTCTGCTGAGAGGCAGAGAGGGAATGACCTGTGAGGCTGAGTTCTAAAAAAACCCGCTCTTGTATCAGTGCAGTTGCTGCTGCAAGGTCACACAGCAAAGGAACATTTTCCATCCTGAAGTTTTTATTGTAAAGATGATGTGGATATTTTCCAGGATCAAGGAGCAGGAGAGGTAAGGGTGATTTCAGGGCACTGTTTTCAGAAGCATGGCTTCAGCTAACCTCTTCAGCAAAAGTCCCATCCACTGCAGCAGAAAGTAAATTAAACCACTGCCAAGTGCCTTTGTAAATCCCACTTAAGATGGCATTAATTTCTACCAATGTTGATAGCAGCTGCCTTCGTATTGGTTTTTTATTGCAAAATTGTCCCTTGGTCTCTGCATACTGCTTTTTCTACCAGCAGTCAGTGCTCCCCACCTCATCTAATCCTGTTCCTCACCCTTTCTAATTTTCATAGCAATGGATTGTACTTATACAAGCTCAGTATATTTTTCAGAGTTCATCTATATTTATTGTTAATAGATTTTTTCATCTCTGTTAAAAAAAGTTTTGAAATATATTCAAAATTCAGTTGGAAAACATCTTGGGAAGTGTAGGCACACTCTCAGAATGGCATTTAAAAATGCAGTAACTTATAAAAATATTCCCATAAATTCCATGAAAATGAAAAAATACAAATTTTTCCACTAATTTTTCACTAACCCCATTGGGATATCCAGTTGTTGAGCACATTACATCCCTGCAGGGCATTATGTTTCGTAATGTAACTCAGTTTCCAGCAGTGGTGGACAAAAATTTCAAAGTTCACATTTTTTCCAAGCTGAAGAAACTTCTTGCTTTGAGGCTCTGGAGCTCCAGAATAGCTCAAATTACTTGTATTTCTTTTTCCACTTGCTGTTAGTACTTTGAGTCAGCAAAACAGGAAATGTCAAGGGATTGTTGAGGTATGCTCCAGGTGCAATAAATGGGTAGAAACATATTGTCATCTGCCCCGTGTATTAGGAAATCTCTGCTGGAGTCAGGAGACTGCTAAAACTGAAAGATATTTCAGGTGTTTTCCAGATAAAAGAGAGGTTATGGTTCAGAGAGAAAACTAACTCAAGGGCAGACAGATGTGTTCTAAAAGCAAAATACACAGAGGAACATCTTCCCTCGACTACCACACTATGCATTAGCTGGACTTGAGTTTGCAAAGACCCCTTTTTTATGATGATTTAAATGCACAAGAGGTCACCAGGCAAAACAGCTTTTCCAGATGAATCTGTGCTTTGGAGTTGCAGGGTACTGTAGATCTCACAGAAAAAAAGTTTAATTTCTGGTTTTGGCTCAGATTCCCTCATACAGTTATCTCAAAATTACAGTGAAGTCTGTCTACCAGAGGCAAATAAAGCAGACCTACTCTGCACTGAGATCATAATTTGGCTTGTCGTCTCCTATTTAGACTACACTGAGGTTTGTTTTAAATGAGAACTGAGGAATTATTAAAGAGAACAAAAAACATGATCAACAATAACCATAATAAAAATTACTATGTTTTCAGGACTGTTTTCAGGAAACAGAAAAGTTTACAATATCTACAGTCCTGGAGTTTAATTAATGAAGTTATATATCTGCATGTGAATAAGATTTTACCAAAAAAAATACTATCCACTCTGCACTATCAGTCATCTGGGCTATAGTTTAGCCATCCACTGTCTGTACCTGATACCATTTCTTAAACGTCTTTGTATTTGAGGGAAAAGCCATATCTCAGCTAGGCAGGCCTCTAAAGATGTGAAATCTTAGTGGTTATTAAGAATTCATAAAAACAAAAGTTAGATTTCATTTTCTCATTTACAAGTAAATATTTACTTAAAATTTGCTGGTCGCTTCAAGTGCAGATGAAGATCCAGTTTTGTTAAAATCCTTAAATTTTTGTTACATGAATTTGGTAGTATAATGGTGTTTGTTCTGGTCAGCAAGCACTGGAAAAGATTTCTTCTGTTTTCCAGATTTTCTCTTGGCACCATAATGTTGAATATTGACAGTTTTGAAGCTGCCATAGGAAAATTATTCTACTGCCTTTTCCCCCCTTTTCTGTTTAGGAGCCTTCAGAAACAGATGGCAACATGTGGTAGCCAGTCCTGCACCACAGAATAACTGTTCTCTCTTCCCTTGGCCATCCCACCAGGTCATCATTCTCAGGGAGTGAAGGGAAAGTGTCCATGGGTTAGTTAAGATGTTTCCTTGCATTCCCAGAAGACAGATTCAGGAGCTTCCTCTGCCACTCATTGCCTGTGAGACCTGTAAAGGATTTAACCTCAGCTTCCACACCTCGTTAGGCATCTACATTTCATTTCTTTCAGGGCATGTGTTAAAACAGACGTACAGAATAGAAATTCCTGTCCAAATGGACATTTAGACACCAAAGCACAGGCTGTGAATGCTAATGCTACCCTGGCACCTAACTCAGGCCTATACAGAAAGGCTTAGACTTAGGGAGAGGCAGGAAGGACTTTAGTATGTCCTACTGGACACCTACCATGTTGTCTGAGTGACTCTTCCTCCCAGGCCCACAACCATTCAGAAAGACTGTGAAATTCTCACTTTTTTTTTACATTCTGAGTCACCTGAGGACTGTCATGACTAAGTCCTTTTGAGAACTGAGTTGAAGCATCTCTAGGTTGCATCTAAACTCTGGAGCAGAGATGACCCGAAGTCACGCCCTGCAAAGCTTCCAGACCCTTGGATTTGTTGGAGTACTCCATAACTATCTCCCCAGATAAGCACTCAGGGTTCTTTCCAGTAGGTTATCTGGTTGGGGGAAGGGAGAATAATGTGCATTGAGGTCTCATACCAGTATGTTTTGGGAAGCATCTGAATGCGGAGCTGAGAAACTATTCTAGGTTCTTAGTTATACATCCTATCTCTATCCTCTATTGCTGAAATGAAGAAAAAAGCAACTTGCAGTGTATTCAAACTGATCTTATTTAGTACATGAGCATAATCCCAATGAATACTGCAAAGAATTCACATGCTATAAAGTTGGCATCTATGACTTAGACTTGAGTGCCATATCAAACTTTGACAGCTTAAATGTGAAACATAAAGCCTCTTGTCCTGCTTTTCTTCCACCTGCCCGATCTAAGCTAAAGCTATCGCAGGACCCTGGAGACAACTGTATGCAAAGGCAAAGGAAAGACATATAAATCCATTTCTTTCTTTCAAACTTTTTATCTGGTTAGTTGGGAGTTACTTTAGCTAATAAGTTAAATTTGTTTATACTTTCCAAGAGTAACATTCAGCACAGGAGTAGGATAGACATTCTAACATTGGTGGGATTATGTCTTGGTTCAAAATTATATCTTTACTAGAAGTGCTCATTACCTCATTTTACCTTTGGTGGCCCTCTTGTCTTCTGTTTCTATTCTTGTAGGAGGGAGTTGCTCTCTGCCATTGTCACTGTCCTACTGTGTGAGCATCTAGCACAGATGTGTCTGCCCATGCATGATAATCCTGTTCTGAATCTTCCTGGACATCTCCAGCCCAAGTGTGGAATTATGATTTCCTAACACATGCAATAGAGAAATACAACTGAAGTGATAAAATTCACTCACCTATGGCAATTTATCTCAAAATGAAAATTTCAAACATGCTTATAGAAAAGACTGCCACTTGAAGACCTAATAAGTTAGAAGTTCGCTTGTTTTTTCAAAAAGATCTGTATTTGCAGCAGCTTTCTTCAAACAGCTCAGATCAATCCAATTTTCTTTATCTCAACAAAACTCCCCAGTCGATTACAACATTTCTCTAGGAAAGGAAGGGCAGTCATTCCACAGAATATCTACCTTAATTGCATGGTTTCTGAGCTGCAACACTATGGCTTATAGTTCAGTGGTTGCATAAACTCCCCAGTGGGAAATCTGAACAATATTTAATTAGCCAGGTCCTGCTGTGTGGTACTCCAAACACCCTGTTTACCCAATTAAGGCAAAGGTTGTGTGATCTTACAGTTAGTAAGAGTCTTTATATAATTGCAGCTAGAAACTGGAAATGTAGAACATCTCTCTTTGTAACTTTTAGTTGTGCCATGTCTAAATAACACAAAGCAGATAGAGAATAAGAGAGTAAGGAATCCTTTCCAAAACATCTGGTTTAAACAGCTGCATGATGCAAAGGAGGCTCAGCTAGCAATAGGATTCTGGTTCATAGCATGTTCTGTCATAGTAAAATAAGACAGAGGATATTTGAGAGGACAGTTTAGGTCTCTAAGAATACGCCCAAGAAAGGGATCTTCAAAATTAATACACTCTGTACCAAAATCCACATGGGAACTACTGTATATTAAATGTACTGACAAGCACATGGTGCTAGGAGACCAAAAGGAAGGAACACACTTAGTGTTCATGTGACTCTCCTCATCTTGTTCCAATAAAAGGGTTTGTCCAGAATTGGACAAGAACATAGAGAATATTCAAATAACACGATGCAGCTTTTGCAAAAACTTTCATTTTATTAATGGTGAAATAATTGCTTCATCCACAAGACGGTCTTGAAAATGTCTCTCAACCTGGGGATCCTCCCATCCAGAAGGGAGACTGCAGAATGTTGCATTGCCTCGAGGAGCACTGCAAACTGCAGACCTGCTCTTCTGGATCTGGTAAACTCTACTGCAATCTAGTTTCCTTTTTTCAAGGGAGGGTTTTGGCTTCAACCTCCATCTTGGTATTATTATTCCAACTGTAGGCTCCTGATACCCTCGCAAAAATCTAACAGTAATCTTCTCTAATGGTTGTTCTAAAGTATGATATCTTTAAGGCCTATTTCAGTGTTTAACTCTATAATAAAGTACAGCCTTCATTTTCTTACATTGCTCTGAAAATGATCTGAAAGTGGAAAATCTGGGTCCATTTCATTTTCCAATGAGAAATCAAATTTAAAAAATCATCGAAGTGTAAAATTCCACTTTCCATCAAAAAACCTGTTTCCAATCAACTCTGCTTCTAACACACATACTAGAAATCAAAAATTCAAGCTTTTCTTTAAATCACACTGAATGTAATCTTTATGTAGATATCTACTGTTAGTTGTGTTTCATCCCAGAAGTCACCGTTTTCCAGTGATGGGGAGCAGATAGCATTGTGTGCATGTGTATGTGGGTGGCAATTGTAGTCATTGTTGTCTGGTCACACTAGTTGAAGTTATTTGTAGGAGGTGGCAAGACAGCTAAAACTTAGGTGTTGCCATGGCCATAAGCAACAGACATGTACTGCTCCAATCCTTCCTGTGTTGTAATTTTCTTTGATCATACTGATGTTTGTCTCTAGAATTATTTTTACATTAAGCCAGAATCACTCTGGAAGCATTGAAGAGGTTGGGAGTAACAGCTGAGGCAAGGAGGGGGCTCATTGTCACCAGCATTTGTAGTCTGCAAAAATTGTTTGGCTGGTACTTACGATTTTATAAGAGAAACTTAAGACTGTCCCTATTAGGTGGGTGTAACACTAGTGATGTGTATAAGGATTGATGACTAAACTGGGAGGATGCAGTAATCCCTAATTTTCATCAAGTAGCCTGAAGTGAAGAAGAGCTAACCAGATTATAAAATCTTGATCCTTTTAAGAATCCAAATGTAAGTACTTTTTAAAGATTTCATTATGCTTTGCATTCTGTAATTGCATATCTAGCCCGTACCTGTATAATACATAAGGAAAAATGTGTATTTAAAAGATGATTGAAAATTAGTCATTAATCTGTAGAGATGAAATGATCAGCATATCTCAAATAATAGGAGGCAAACCGAAATCACACTGGCAATAACTTTTATAGCCTCATGCAAAATCTATCCAAAGGACTTGTAGGAAATCTATTACTTGGCCTTTTGGAGTTAAATTCAAGATGTGCTGTTAAGCAACTGGTTTCCCTTTAAGACATTTAAGGCTGATATTTAGGCAAAGCCAGCAGTGACAAACTCCAGCCTCAGCTGCTGTCTAAAGTACCTTGACACATATGGTCACATCCATACTGATAACTTTAACTGTGCCAGGGAAAGATTCCAGGCACTGCAACTCAAATCTTTTATTCTTTTACATAGTCAGGAGTCTTTGGCTTCTTCTGGGTTTGGATCCACCATCACCATCCTGAACATTTCCCTAGCTTAGTTCAGGACTTTGCACAAACCAGAGACTCTCTCCACTGGACAACGTTGATGTGGATGTCCTACTTGGAGGCTAAAAGAGCTTAATGGTATAGATTTTGGGTATGGCTGCAGTGTCAAAAGAGGGTTCAGGGAACATTTAACTTCCTTTTCAGGATATGTCCCAGGTATAGAGAAGTGAAATTCAGATGGAAATATCCTATCAATTTCTGGTTTGAGGCATGCATAAATTTGCACCCAGTTCCTGGCCATGTTCAGAACCTGGTGAATTGAACTGGTGAAGAAAAGCATCTCCCAGCCCTAGATCAAATATTTTTCTAGGAAGGGAAGAGATTTGAGCCTTTACGCCCTGTAATGCGTGTAAGCATGTTCTGAAGGTTCTGGCCATCTCAAAGAATTGACTGTTAGTTGAAGGGATATCAGGCCTCAGATTAGCTGGCTTATTATCACAGCACAAAGGCTGGAAGTGAAAAGTAAGGCCTGAATATGTTTTCAATTAAATTTCACTTTCCAAACTCAAAATTTATATTAATTGATACTTGAAAATTATTTTTGCTCAGTTAATACCTTGGTATGTATAGTCAAGGCAAAGCAAAGATGTCTGACAGACAGCTCAGAGTATACAGAGCATTTAAATTCTTTTTAAAAAGTGGTCTTTTGTCTGCATTTTGGCTTCTGAGGCCACATTTAGCTACAAAAACAAATTGTCTTTCTTTCAAAAATGTTGAGTGCTCTTGAATCCTACGCAGTCATGTTCCCACATATTAAAAATGCTAGGCTGGAAGAATTTCTAAGCACTATTTAGTAGACAAAAGCCTAAAGGTTTTGTTTACAGATTCTTTCACAAAAGAATAATCAAACTGTAGAGAGCTGCTACTCCACTTACTTGCTAGCCTTATTTTGACAGCCTTTGCTATTCTGCACTACTCTGTAAAGGGTGGGTTCATGTGGAAGCCAAAGAAGTGAAATCATATTTACCGTCAAAAAAATTCGTGTGTTTTAATCTTTCATCTGCCACTAGCAAGCAATCAAAGATGGCAGCGGTAGCAGCCCTTGTAGTTAAGCCACTGCATGTTCATTAAACGGCAGGGGGTACCCAGAGTGTTTATTTCAGTAAAAACAATTAAGCATATATATATTTATTTTTCAGTGTTAATGATTCCCTGTTGACAGAGCTGAAAAGCGAGTGCTTCTTGAGTCTCCAAGAGTGATTATTAAAGAGAAATGACTGTCAGTCTTCTAATTTGGGTGAATGCCAAGTAGACCAAAGGTGACAAAATAGGGGGGAAAAGAAAAGAAAGACTATACAAGGCTCATTATCAACATGCTCTGTCTTTTTTATTTTTTTACATTGTCACAAATGAGCTTCACAGCTTTCCCTTCATTATCAAACTACCGGCCATAATACGGTCACATTTTCAAATTGCATCATGATGTAGTTCCTTATACGCCTGAGAGGATTTCTGCTTCCTAATTTCTTTCTTGGAATCATTCATCATTTTCTTTATAAAATATTACCTCTCCTACTGCTGTTTGTCAAACTTGTCCCCCATCTGTGGAGGATTTTGCTTGCACTTGAGTGAGCTGTTTCAGGGGAAAAAAAAAAGGGGGAATTTTCGGGCTCTCCAAAGCTGTAGAGGAAAAAAAACCAAAACCTGTCAGGGTGCCAGCACCACATATTCTCTGGAAACCATGGTTGTTAGGACCCAGGCTAGGAATTGGGTGCACAAAAGCCAAGAAGAAAGAGGTCATGCTCTTAGCATTGTTTTATAAAGAAAAATATGGAGTGAATAAGTTCAGGGCCCTACAAAGGTGTGGTGTTCTTAACAGGTTGGCTCATCCTGTTATTGAGAGTTAGCAAATGTTCATAATCCGTGTCTTTCATATTGCTGCAGACTAAGTTCTGCTGGCTCATCACGATTGTTATCTCTACTGGAAAGCAAGCAAACCTCTCATCTGTGTGAGATCTGATGTGACATTCTGCGTTTTAGCCAATTCCAGCTGGCTGCTCCAAAAAAGCAGGCAATGTTTCATAGGTACCACAGCTATTTCTTTCTTCAATCCCCTGAAGCAGTAGCTGTGGGGCTGTACTTACAGTGAGGTAAGGAACTGTAAATTCATATTCTATTATATATAGGTTTTTTAATCACCTCTTTCACCATCTTTCTAGTAATCCAGCTGCATTAGGTGATGTGACTAAATGACTCCTTTTTATCTGTTTTGACAGTCTCCCATTTTTGATACATCTCTGACTGCATTGTATGTATATCTCTGGACTTCATAATCTGCTTTAGAACCTAAATTACACACTCCAGCCATACAAACACCGTTCCTCTCTGTCTTATTAATTTCTAACTTAAAGACAAGTTAATGAAAGTTTTCATGTGATCATTTTAGGCAGAAATGGGAAGGCAATGCAGAGTAAAAATCCTCTGCTAGCATAAATTCCAACTGCAATCTGTTTATTTCGGTAGAATTATGGCTGAGGATCAGCTTCCTGGTAGATCATGTTCATTTAGCCTTTCAAGCAGATGTGAAAGACATATATCTTCCATGATCACCCTATCATGGAGCGACTATACTGTAACCTTTACCAGAAGCCAAAATAGTCTTGGGAATACACCCTCCATTGACTCCTGTCCAAAAGAAATGGTTGTGTAAATTTGAAGACAAATGGACATAAGCAGCTATCCTGAGAAGGAACAAGTCAAAACAGAGAGTTTATTTAGTTTGATTACATGCAGTCATTAGGTAAAAACTAAACAATTTATGGTTAAAATGAGTTACTAAGCTCTTTAATGGGGGATGAAAACTTTGGACTGGCAAGTAACATGGATTGTCTGTAAATTCAAAAAGGTGGTTTGTTGAACTTGTACAGTATAAAGTATATTTTATGATGTAAAATTGTATAACTTCTGCATTAAATTACTTCTTTGGTTCATAGAAAGTACTCCAGTTGCCATTGCCACACATTTGCTCTGTTAGTGGAAATGTTGGCAAAGTAGTTCAAGGGATATGTTTTGGTCATAGCAAATGTGAACATGGAAACAGAGACTGCCCTCTCCTTCAAAACACATAGGTTCATAAAATGGTTCTATCTGGGCATTTGTGTGTTATCTGATTCACCAAGAGCTCAAAAGGTTCAGTTTGACATTGTTTGGACCAGGACAGACACAGTGAGCTGTAACACAGCCATTCTTCACCAAGGATCATCAGAGCAATAAATAATTCTGCCTGTGTCCTCCTGAAGAGCAAGGAGGCCCCTGCAAGGTTGCTGCAGCAATCTGTTGGAGCAGTGCAAACAGGTAAGCCAGGTGTCTGGGGATGTTTCTTCATCACCATTTCCTGGCATTCCCCTCCTTACCTGGCATGCCTCCTCCTAAGCAAAAGCTGTGTTGCCATATGGTTTTGTTTTGCTGAGAGGAAATCCGTCAAACCTACCCACCTTAAGATAACAATTTCCTCACCACCAGTCATCACCTCGAGGCTGGCACAATGGAGATGTGGAAAGCCATCACCCTGTTGGTGAAAACAGCCTCATTGTGTGCAAATCCCCAGCCCAGCTGCAACTGAGCCATGAAAAAGGTGAAGGTTGTTCTGTGACTTGGCTGAGAAAAGAACCTGCTACTGCCTGGAACATGTTAATAAGGGGTTTAGTGTCCTAATACGGTTATAATTTTTTCCAGTCTTTTCAGTCTGGAAATCGGAATCTGAGCTTTCGCAACGTATCAATTCTTTGAATGCTGCACTATAGAATAAAGTTCCACACACCTACACATTGGGCCAACTCCCAATGCCACGATGACATTATTTCATAGTAAACCTATTTATGTCAGTAGTGACTTCAGAGTTTATCACCTTTGTAATAGCTCTGAATTTTGCAATGTTTTTTTAATTTTTTAATTTTGATTTTGAATATAATCTTTCTGATGTTTTTGCATGGGCAGATAGTGATAGGACAAGGGGGAACAGTTTTAAACTGAAGGGGGAACAGTTTTAAACTGAAAGGGGAGAGATTTCGATTAGATATCAGGAAGGAATTCTTTACTCAGAGGGTGGTGAGCACTGGAATAGTTTGTCAGTGGGTGCCCCATCCCTGGAAGTGTTCAAGGGCTGCATGGGACATTGAGAAATGTGGTGTAGTGGAAGATGTCCCTGCCCATGTCAGGGAGGCTGGAAGTAGATCTTAAATGTATCTTCCAAACCAAACCATTCTATGGAACCTACGACAAGGTCAGAAATGTATAGTTACAGTAAAAATAATATATAACTGATCTAAATAATATATAAAACCTATTTTATTAAACTTTCAAATATTCTGGCTACAAATGAAACAATGATACTTCCATTTCAAAAGCAAAATCAAACAGAACTGACCCTCACTTTTCCTTTTAATTTTTGGTTTAACATTCTACACGCAGTGAAAAACCCCAGGAGTACTTACTTCAAAGTGTTACCTTGAAAAGCAGCAGTTACAGATTAACAGATTCCATCCCTTTGTATTTTATCGACTGTGCTGCCTTTTTAATATAGTTTACAAGTGCATGAACTAAATTTAGTGAGTAATGCACTAGTAAAAAAAATAATAATTAACAAAGGATGGCCTTTAGCTGAAGCTGTAATTCTTAGTACTAGTGAAACAAGATATGTTAAATCCTGTAGATGAGGTATGCTTACTTTTTTTTATCATTATTATTTGCTTAGGGCTTAGAATAAAATTTAATATACCCTGAAGACAGTGGGAAGTTTCCTCTTGTCTTTGATAATGCTACTATTGCATGTTTGATTTCCAGTTTAGGATATGAGATATTACTCATACATCATGATTCAGTCTGTTGCTTAATGAATAAAATTTTGCCTTCTGTACTTTGCATTTTCCTGAGCTGCCCTGCTATGCTATCCAGAGCAGGTTCATATGCCACAGTTTTGGGCCAGTCTGCACTATGGCAAAATAGTACCGTATTTTGGCCATTCATGTATTCTTCCCTAGGCACCTGCTGTAGGCTGCTGTTGCTGGACACAGTGAAGTTTCTGTCTGATCTTGTCTGCCTGTTTCTATCTTCTCTTGAATCCTCTGTTTTTAAACAAGAGAGACTGCCTAGCAATCCACCTATGAGCGAGAACTGCAATGCCTCTGCAGGGAGACCGTGCTCTTCTGGAGTCCTCGTTCCTTGTGCTCACAAAGGGTAGATTGCTTTTGTAGGGAAGCACTCTTTAGTTAGTCCACGTTTGCCTTAGATTTTGTTCACAAGTTGTCAGAACTACACGCAGCTCAAGACGCTAATAAAAGGAGTCTCTGTTACCAAAAAATGAAGAAGTTTTCAAATTTTTGCAGTACTTCACAGTCTCCTCAGAGAGTCACAATAGAGAGAGACACATTTGCAGTGATATAGCTACATTAATTAAACTTTCGGAACAATATTTCACACTGAGTGTACAATTTTGTCTTCTAGTTCTATTCTTCATCTTTTATGGAAGGCAATGTTTTCTCACATTGCACAGACCCTGCAACTAGGAGTGATTTTAGTCATAGAATCATAGAATGGATTGGGTTGGAAGGGACTAAAAGATCCTCTAGTTCCAATGCCCCTGCCATGGCCAGGGACACCTTCCACCAGACCAGGTTGCTCAAAGCCCCATCCAACCTGGTCTTCAGATCATTAATGACATCATTTCTTAGCTCCCAGCTGAGCCAGGACATTTGGTTATTAGAACTTTATCCAGATATTGCTTTTCTTGTCTAAGACAAAATTTTGCCCCAGTCCTTAAAGCACCTTGGTTGCTCGACTTCTTAGACAGTTTGATTTACTAAGTCTCACACTTTCCTATAGTTTTTTTTTTCCTCTTGCCTTGTTTGAGCCTTTATTCTTTTATATTGTGTTAGTGAAAGCACAGAGCCAAAACCTAACCTGAAGATTAAACAGAGAAACTTCAAAACATGTTGAGTCTGACTGTGGAAAGTCTCCTATGCAGGTCTATACTGCAGCAAGGAAATTCTTTAAAGTGTGTTCTGTTTTCACTCTCTTCTAGTGCTGAGTGTTAAAGATTTCTTTTTCTCTTTTATTTTTTTCCTTTCGCTGTGCTGTGTCATTAGTGCCAGCTCTGTTTGATCCACGAGGAGAGCAAATTTCCTGCTTCTGCCTACAATGCACTTGAGAACTTTTTCACTAGGGCCAGTAAGAATGGTCTTGCACTAAGGAGGAAAAAGAAAAGCCAGAGTAAGAATGTGATTTGTTTCTACTCAGCCTTTTCATATATAAAATGCAGCAAGCCAAAGCTGTACACATACCAAGAGGTGTCACAGCAAATTCCTCTCACTGTGTTTCCCCAGAGGTCACAGCTCAGAGTTGAGAGCTATGCAGAACCAAATGCTAAAATTCTGCTGCTGCCCTGTGTGAGCTGGTCTTGCAAGCTGGTCCCTCTGAGGCTGGTCCATCTGTGATGGTGATGTAAAGGACAGTTTGCAAATACAAACTCTCTGTCAAGAACTGTTGTTGATCTCCTTCAAAAAAGAGGAGACACTGGCATTGCAGATGTGTTCTTTGATTTCAGGATGTAAGTCTTCATTCTTCAGCATTTTGGGGGCTCCTATGAAGTGTGTCCATGATATCTGAACATTCAAAGATTGCAGCTGACATCTTGCATGGTTCCCTCAGCACGGTTTCACGATTCCTGTGTGTTTGCAGAGAGTATAAGACATCTTCTAGTTTGAACCACTACATTGTGGATGGAAGGTGTAGGTCTACCTCTTTTCACTTTAGGTGTCTACACCTGAGCTAGTCACTGTGACCTTCCTTTGAAGTCAATTAAAAAATAGAGGCAGGTCTAGACTGATGTTGATATCTACTGTAGGATGAGATGAGTCACACTTTAGAAATTATAATATTTCTCACTAACCATAAAAGAAATCCATAGAGCAGCTCAGTCATAAATACATGCGCTTGGTCACATAAACCTCACCTTCAGTGTCCTGTGTCTATACAGCATAATGTTCACACCGAAACAATTTATAGTTGAGTAAAAGCTTTTTGGTTTTGAGGACTCATGACATCAGGAAGCAAGGAGTGCAAGTCCAGGCAGTTCTGCTTCTGCCACCAAAACCTAGTCTGAGGTGTCTCAACTTACCTCTGTAGCACTGCATTGGGCAGCACCAGCACCCCTTTTATTGCAGGACATGCACAGAAGTAATGCACCATTTCATGTGTTAGGATTTTATTTTCATTTGTTAACATTTTTGCAAAAACACTAGTTGAACATCATTTCAGTTGAATTTTCTTGGAAGGTTTTACCTAACACAACTTCTACTTTCCCAAGAATGAAATAAGAAGCAATCTTTTTATTTTTTTGATATTAAATATATTTCGACCTCCTTTTCATTGGAAACTGTTGCACTTCTGTGCTGTGAAGTGACTTAAAAAATGTTTCATGGACACAGGTGGCTGTGACACCTCTGATCGTTCCAATAAAAATGCTGATCTAGGTGGCTCCATGAAAATTCGCAAACCTTCACCATAGAATATGTGTTACAGAGCAGTGTAGCATAAGTACCTTCCCAGAAACGAATTTTTTTTAGCTGTCAACAGCTACTACCACTACTGTGATGCTTAAAGTTGAAACTAAGACTAAGAGTTGTCTGTTGTGCTTATCAGACCTCTCTGCTTCCGGCAAGTGACTCAGTGGAGGGAGGTGGCGACTTGATTAAATGCAGAGGGTGAGAAACCCAGAGAGTTAAGAACAAAGAAAAAGAATGATGTGGGGCAATAAGAAAAAAATCTCTGAAGTGGCATCAGGAGCAGAAATAGGCAGATAACAGGACAGTTAATAGAAGGGTGGGCTGTTGGATGCACAAACCATATCAAAATGGGGGTAAAAAAGTGAAAAATGATGGGCAGGTCTATGTAGTAGGCTAAGGCAGGAGGCAGAAAAGAAGCAGGAGTGGCAGGTCCTAAGGAGAAGAGAGAGGGAAGCATCTCAGGTTTCTAGAGCCACAGAACCTCAGCATGTGCTGGCCACCGAGCATTTAGGCATAACCCTAACATTTTTGTAAGGGATGATTCAGGTTCTTAATAAGATCTCATCAGTTAATACCATTCACCCAGACTTGGTTATCTTAGGCTAACATTGCAATCTCAAGTTATTTGTGACTAAGTAGTTCACATATAAATCATTCAGATTTCATTTTCCTGGAGGGTTTTTTGATACAGGGGAATGCAGCCACCAAAAGCCTCATCAGCACACAGAACAAGAGCAAACAGGTTTTGTGTGCATGTAAAAGCATAAAACTGAGACAAATTCACATATACTGGATGGAAAAGAGGTATAGAAACCTGTGAATGGAAACTGAGATTACATTGAAAGTGTGAAACTAAAGATTATTTTATATATTAAGAAGAAATAAAGGAGCTACAAAAGTTTTATCTTTCATTCTCTTTGTAAAGTTCTAGTGCTGCCCTTCACACATCTGACTTGAATATTTCATTCAAGTGAAAGTAAATTCAGCTTTACTTCACCAGACTATGTCTTTGAAAACTGTCTCAATCTTTCCATACGAAGAGTACATCACCAACAGAACCAAACTCAATAATATATTGCATGACTCCAGACAAAGCATCTGTCTTTGATCCAAAAATGTATAATGGCACTCACTAGCCTGGCTCTACTCAAAAATAGAAAATAGCATTTTCTTTCTTCTCGTGCAGTTTCATGTGATCCTGAATGTTTTCTTGTTCCAATACAGCTTCTTTCTTCTGTTTACTGGAATAAATTCTGAAAAAAATAGCAACCTGCCTTTTTACCTTTCTCCAGCATTCAAACAAAATCACTACAAAGCTCTCCTCTCATCCAGATGAAAGCTTAGCCACCTACTTTAGCACCTATATTTCCATTTCCCTCTCCCACCATAAAAGACACCCCTCTTGCCTTCTTCCTTCACACACCTTGCAGCTGAGCTGTAAATGAGCTCCAGATGCAAGAGCTCAGTAACATCTCTCCTAACCTAAAGGCTTGCTGGGAGAAATGGATTATGTTTCCTAACTGAGCATCACTGTGGTATTATCCGGAGAATTCCCTATCACTAGAACAACTACTACAGATCTGCTCTGATTTTACAGAAATCTGCTTGTAGAAAAACAGTGTATCCATAGCTTGTGCGCCACGGTCAGGAGTGCAGCCTGCAGACTCTCCTGAGGGGCTTGAACTGTGCAGGGTGTATTTTGCAGAAGGCCAGAATACATGACATATCTGGAATCTTGGCAAGGTCTGAAGAAGCTGTTTAGACTCTGGATACAGATTGGTCTTTCCTAATTTAAGAGTAGTCACATGATTGCATGCCCTAGTTAGTAGCGTTGATGCTGAGCAGTCCACGGTAGTATCTCAGCAGTGTTTGAAATGTGTTGCTACAGAGATGCCAGGAGTATAATTTAGTAGGCCATTTTTCCACTTAAGCTACTATCCATCTTCAACTCAGTTCGTGTGTGGGTTGACATGCAGGGACTGTTAAGTGTGTCGAGATTTCGGAGTTAAGGATATCAGGCCTTAAAATTAGTGCCTTTCCTCTTGAAAGTGCGCGCTGCGGAAATGACCCCAGCAGCACGTAAGCTCATGGCAGAGCTGTAGATCAGGCTGGGGTGGGACATGGCCTTTGGTGCACGTCCTCGTGGTGCCCCATGGAGGGGCAGGATGCCTCAGGATGCTCACGAGTGAAGCTGAAACACGGCCTCTTTAAGGGGAGCTGGGGCTGGGGGGTGTCACCTCTTGACCACTCAGCCTCCTGCCTGCCAGGGCCACCAGCTGACACGTCTGTGATGGCAGTGCGTTGTCCAGGCTGCCTGGACGTCCCAGAGCCTGCAGCATTGCCCCATGGAAAGTGCCCAGGAAATTGAACACAGGAAGAGCTATATATCCTGGCATCTGCAAGGGAAACATCCATTAAGAGGGGCTTGGGAAGGAGGGTTGGTGAGAGGGGAAAATGTCTTTATTTCGAAAATGTTTAGTATTGGTGTTTCTTTGTTCACTGTTCCTTCTCAACTGTTTGAGCCCTACTTTTTAAGGGGAATTTATTGCACGAATGTGTATTTTAGGCATGATCTTTCTCAGGTTGCCAAGGCAGAGGAGATAAACATCACAAGTTGTCCATGTTATTCATGGGATAACTCTTAACTAAAATTTCACATCTACCACAAGTATTTGTAAATGGGATCAATGCATGTTCAGTAGGAAAAATGGAAGCATGCCCACTTTGGTCTGAGTGAGTCCACCTTCAGGAGTAAAACATTTGTCAGGTAAAGGAGTATCACACAAATCAACTGAGTTTTATACTGAGTTTAAAGGGGCTGAGGAGGTTGATGTAGGAAGCCTCTGTCTGTCAGCAGGACTCAGAGGGGACCTTTCAGCAGGTGAGCTGAGGAAAACCAATGTACAGTCAGATGGACAAGTATTCATGCTTTCAACTCCTGAAGCTTAAAGCTTCCCCTGCTTTCCTTGCAAGTTTTCCCTATATCTTAATAATCACAGAGGTGACAAAAGCTCTGCTTAATACCACCTTTGACTGATACATATTAAGGGAAATAAATTCAGTCCCGATTCACCTCTGGTCTGCTGCATGTCTTTCTTTATTACTGTGCTGTTTCCAAGCTAACAAGTCTTATAAACTAAATTTGATTTTTTTTTAAATAACCTATGAAGCTTAAGATTCAATTGGAAGCTTTTGAAGCTTTAAAAAATATAACTGGAGCTGATCTCTTCTTCTTTATTCTTCAACCTGCAGGTCAAGCAATTACTACATTCTGTCTCTTACTCTAATTTTGTGCCAGTCTATTTTAGCTTGCCAACTGTCATGTTGGTGGATTGAGCTTTTCTATAGTTCTACATAATGCATTTGTAGCTCAAAGAGTAAAACATTTTTAAATTAAAATGCATGATTTTCTGAGAAAACTATTAATAGAAATATCAGTATTTACCAACAAAATTTAGTAAAGCTGTAGTCCTGTCTGATGCTGGTTTCTACCAGTCCAGCTAGACCTAAAATTAAAGACAATTTTCTGTTGGCTTTAAATCAAAGATCCAGAAATTGAATTCATTTTCTCTGTAAAGAGGTTCCTAAATTCTTTTTCAAGATCAGAATAAATAATTATCTTTTCATGATTAAATTAAATAAATGTTCTATAAATGTGGTCACTTGCATGAAGATGGGTGATTTAATACATCTGGCAGTTGAAGAAATAGGTTTCCGTGCTGAAGCTGCATGGACTTTTAGTAGGGGAAGGACTGGATTAACAGGGGTAAATTATTTTTATTGTTTTGTAATCTGCTTTTGTTGCCTGATTTTTTGGACAACATCTGGGTAAGAAAGTGGTGAGAAGTAAGTGGGGAAAGTTGTCTCACCCTCTCTTTTCGTGTTATGGCTCCCCCCTTTTACCCAGCAGGTGCTTTGTTGTGCTGGGTAGATGCTGTGGACTGAAGCAGAGTAGGTGGCTGTTTCTCTGTGTCAAGTGCCTGACAGGCACCAGCCTTTCTGTTCTGCACCTCCCAGCCTTCTTCTGTGTGTGTGTGTGTGTGTGTGTAGGCACACGCATCTGCCCTCACCTGCCTGTACACATAGGTACACAAAACATGATTATGTGCTCTGAATGTGAGTAGGGCTCTGCAGGCAGCATTTCAAACTGCCAGAACAGAACATGGAGAGGTTTTGTGACCAGTATTAGAAAAGCAGCCTCACAGCATGAGAGCCTCTGCTATGAAAAGTAGAGAGGAAGTATTAGCAAAAATTAATGGGTTAGTGGTGACAAAAAAAAAAAAGAAGATGTTATAATCACTAGGTGGGAATAGAAGGCAACATGGCATTACTTTTCAGCTTGCTCTCATTTATACTGATCTGTAAATTACACAGTGCCTGAAGCTATGCCAGGACTCTATAAACACTTTCTGCAAAGAGTATACAAAACATAAAGACATTGCATAACCAATAGGATTTTCACTGAAGGAATGGTGAAGTAAAAATAATAACAGCAAGACTCAAGCATGGCTCAAGATTTTTGCTTGAAGCAAAATCTCTTCAGGATAGTGCATGAAATAAGACATTGAAGAGAAAAACGCCTGTAAAAGAGGAAGCTGGGTAGGAGTAAGGGATGAACACAAGTGTCCCCAGCATAGAAATGGAGATAATGGGTAGACAGATAACTGGAATTACGTGAAAGCACATTCAACAAATTGTGGTGAAATCCGCACTGACAAAGAGAAAGATTTGTAAGCAACCTGCTGGCAAAGACAGAATGGTGCTGGGATGGACCATGGAGCAGAGGACCTTTTTCACTGTGGGGCTCTGTTTCCCACATGAGTTACTGCACTGAATTAAAGGACTCCCTGGCTTTAGCTAGACAGGTTGACTAAGCCAATTCACGAAGCTTCACTTATTTTTAAGACAAAGGAGAACATAGTGACTGTGGAGTACCAGGTATGTCATAGAGAACTGAAAAAAAGGTGGGAATGAAGTTGCTAAAATTAGGAGATAAGTGGGAAATAATTTTAAGTGGTGAAATAGGCAGTGTATGGTCTAAATGGAAAAAAAAAAAGTAAAGTTCACTGGTGAGGTTTTTATATGTACTGTAATGCATGCAGTGGGACAAAGAAAATAGGAGAAATAAAAATACATAAATCCAGAAAGAATCTGAACATCACATCACAACTGATAAGATTTGACCAAACCATACTGAAGACACAAAACTTAGCTGCTAAATGTAAAGGCTAACACTTTCAAACCCACATAAGTAGGTGGAAAGGGGGAGGGAGAAATGAACTTGCCTTGTAAAGGGAATTCTGTGAATCTCCACGGTACAAGCTGTATGTTGCTCAGACTGTTTTAAAATACATTAGCCAGATGCATATGGAATTTCACACTCTTTACATCATCCCTGCTAAATAAAAGGATAAGAAGGCAGACAGATCTCCCTAACAAAAGATTTTCCATCTTAATGAGGCCGCTATATTTGCCCAAAGCTAGTTATCCCATATTCACTGGCCCGTTGGACACAAAGATGCTCATTAATAGGTACAGCCAAAGCACATGGTACTTGATCCACTCCCAGCCACCTGACTTTTCCCCATGGATGATTTCAGCCCAGGTGCAAATTAGAGCTTCCAAAAAACTGTAGGGTCCCAGAAAAGCAGGTGGGCTTTATGTGTCTAGAAGGGCAAAAAAAGCTGTTAAAATAACACATCTGTGTTTCTGTCAAGTAGCAGACAATGAGAAAAGCCTTAATCTGTCGTTCAAAGGCAATCAGGATCAAGCCTTGGTAAAAGATCTAAGCAACTCCAGATATTCATGTGCAGAAAGTAAACAGAGAAAGATGATATTTATCTGATAATTTGGAGGAAATTAAGTTTAAGGTACTGATGAGATATTTTTAGATTTAGGCAAATTTTACTTCCATTTACTTGAATTACTGGAAAGGTTTTATTGCCTGAAAGGGGATTTAGAATATTAAAAACCAACAGTTAGATCATGAAGACATAAAAGTCAGAAGTACAACTTTTCAAACATAACATGAAATGTTAATCCTGGGAATACAGGAGAAATTTCTCTGACTTGGGTTTCAAAACCTGTTGAAGAACCAATTCTGAAATCGTATTTATCCAAATACTTTATTTTCTAATTCTTCTGTAGTTATCAGTCTCCTCAGAAGTGAGGTAAAACTCTTTTGGTAGAGCTTCCAGGACTGTTCTTAGATTTTTGCATCTGTCAGATCTTAACTGTGCTTTCTAAAACCACATATCAAGTTTTTCTGGCCTTTTTTTTGGCATGCAAGCTCTTTTCAGTACCAGTTCAAGAGAAACATGAGCTAGATGCTGTTTCCAATACTGTAGTGCAAAACCATCAGCTCAAGTAAGAGCAAGTCTTCTGTAAGAGTGGATAAAACTTGAATAAATTTAAAGCACATTTGAAAATATTGCAGCCTTGGATTTTGCCATTGCACCACTTCTCGGGGGCAAGCAAGGACAACCAGTCTCTACTTATTTCTTTTACCTAATCTTCTCTGAGTGCTGTCTAGTTGATAGCTACATATTATTATAAAGTCCTTGAAAAAAGGTGAACGTTAAGTATTGTTAGAGGAAAGAAGTAGCTGTTGTATTTAGTTTTGGCAGAAACACAAATACATTTTTAATATCTTTTTGTTTCATCAAAACCCATTTAGAGAGCTTTTCCTTTTCTGCCTACATGAAGTGCAGTCTTCATTTCGGGTCATGAGAACACAAATTCTACAGAAACTTTACAATTAGTGCACTTTAGCATTTTTGCAAAATCCTTTAGGAGCTGATGATTCTCTTGCTTTGTGGTGATGCATGACTAAGCAACTCAGAAGGGCTCTTAAATCTAAAAATTAACCCTTCAATCAACACAAAACAAAGTTAGTGCCTTAAGATAAAATGTGACCAAACCTTTAAGATTTTCCCAATTTTTTTCTTGGTTTTCTGATGTAGCAAGAGGCTGCCACCTGGCAGAAGCAGGCTTCAGAAGTTACTATTCTCACTTCACATTCCAGGTGCACCGACTGCAGAAAGCTCCCTTTGTTCCTTCCTCATATGTGAATAAACAGTAGCAGCTTTTATAGCCCTGACACAGAGTGTGAGCCACAACAAGAGAAAACATGAAATGCTAGTGTATTCTGAGGCAAAATGATGCCTTGCAAGGAGATGCACATCTTAAAAATATACATGTAATTTTAAAACTAAGCACAGAGTTTTAAATTTAAAAAATCAAAGTCCCTGTAAAGCTCCAACTCTCTAGATAAAGGGAAAGAAGTTTACATATTGGAAAAGAATCTTACAGATTGTGAGAGAAGTTTACAGATTGAGAAAGAAGGAAGACAAGACAGGATTAAAAAATAAAACAATCCTTTCATTTTAAAAAAATTGTGTAGATACACTTCCTGTACTCCTGCACCCTTTAGGATGTTGAGCTTCTCGATTCATATCGTCACCAGCTCCTACCTCGTAGCCTAAACCAATTATCCGCATTAAAAATGCCAGGCCAAATCCCATGCTCCGGGTGCTGGCACTGCTCTCCTGGCTCCGGTGGCACCGGGCCAGTGACTCCACGTGAAGGTCCAGCTGAGAGGCAGAGTCCAAGCACATCAGCTCGAGGTTGGCACCGCGCTCACGCAGCCACAGGGCTCCTCTTCCTCGCAGAGCCAGTGCCCAGGAAAGCACCTTGTTCTGCAAGGAGGGTGTGAATCAGAGATGGGGAAGCAGAAGCCTCAGATTTCTCGTACTCTTTGTCCTTCCCCACAAGTTTTGGGGTGTGTACTGTTGTTGTGAACACTGGATAACAATAAGTATGTATGTGTGGCGTGCCGAGGTCTATTCATCTCTTACCAAATAATTTCACCACACCTGCCAACCTACTCTAAAGGAGAGACCAAATTATGCAACACCTTTTGTCTGCTTTCCCCGATCATTACTAAGTTTTAATAAATTTTATTATTATGTTGAATACTGTAAAAAGGGAAATATTAAAAAAAAAATGCCAAAGACTTCACAACTGAGCTTTTCTTTCAGACAGTGCTGCAGATGCAGGTAATCATTAAGGCAACAGAACTTCTGATGCAAAGTAGAATGAGAGTGTCGCAGGCCTCTTTAAAAATAACTGAGGGATGTCAAATAGACCGAAGGCATCCATGTGGCTGACAGAGCTAAGGACCATCCAGGAATGTTGGTTCTCCTCCCTCACCAGGAGCCATGACCACTGCAGGTTTCACAGTCACAGTCAGAGCTCAGGAATCTCAAGAGTTCAAGAACTGGTTCATCACAAACTTCATAATGAACTCATCCAAAACTGGAAGGTAGAAACATCATCCACAACCATGGAGTGTTTTTTTAAGTATGGTTCTAATGATGAGTTTTTTCAGCACCGACACCCACCCAGTCCTTCCTAAGGAGTTCAGAGTCAGGTACAGCAGTGACACATCTCTGCTGGCTTTCCCTAGTGAACTCCTATGCGAGTCTAACACAGTAGTAGTCATGTACTTGCCCAGAGACTAAGGCAACCATGCCAAGCATTCCCTTTTTATAAATTTCAGCTTTTAAAAGTGGCACGTGTACGCTTCTGGTTTTTCTTTTTGAGCCTCAAATATTTTTGCCTTCTTCCCCTTCTCTTCCCTTCTAATTCCATATACCACCTTGAATATCACTTTGCAGTTAAAGAATCATCTAGAGCAGATTATATTTCATCATTGAGATTTTTAAACAAACATTTACTGCATTTGCATTTTTAGATTTTGCTTTTCATTTGAAGTATAAATGCTAGTAGATTTCTTCAATATTGTTTTTATCAGAAGCCAAAAAACAAGAGGCAATGCAGAACTCCTACACTGAGAGAAGGGGGGGTAAGTGAGAGGGAGAAATGATGAAGAAAAGAAAATTAAGAAAAGGGTGAATTTACTCTCCAGAGCTTGAAACGGATAAATAGTTGTTGCAATTTTAATTTCAACCCAATCTGATTCAAATTATATGCTTTTTCATTACATGACTGGTTTGCAATCAAGTGCTTGTCTCTGCACCCCTATGTTTTGTATACATGCTGCAGATGAAGCTTTATTCCAATCTTAGCCATCATTGGATTAAGAGGTGGGGGAAGGAAGGGTGAAGATGCTTACAGTCAGTATGTTTTGATGACTCATTTTACACTGAAAAGCTGCCAGATATGCATCATTTCCACTCTCTGAGAAAAGCTGTTTCAGTCAACTGAAATAGTTTTTGATCTAGGGTAGGGGTCTTCAACCTACAAGCAAATGGAGACCACATGGTTATTATCCTCTTTTTGATGCCAAAGCCAAAAATGCTGCTGTTTTAAAAAAGCAGCACCAAAAGAGAGGCTGTGCAGTTAGAAAGGTAGCTTGGGTAGCTGGGAAACTGCAGAGCTTTCTGGTTTGGGAGGAATACATGGGTTTTACATAACCTTGTTCTTTCCCCTATATTAGAGAGGAAGATTAGATAGTTGTCAGAGATCTGATTACAAAGAATTTCTGAGGTATTTTTATCGCACTACTATTTAAAGAGGTAGAATTGCTAGTGGTTTTATAATGGAAACATTTGCTATTTACAGGCTTTAATTCAATTGCTTAATTGCTGCTTCAGAATGCAAAGGACTGGAACTTGAGCCAAGAGTCATTTTTCCCAAAGAAAATATTTATTGAAAATAAAAGCAAACTTCAGCCATACCATGCAAGCTGTAAATTGAAGCAGACATGGTAGAAAGAAATCTCAACTTTTTTCTACCTCTCCAGGAATGTCCATTAATACAGACTTTAAGTTCCTTAGGAAAACATACTTTCTTTTAGTGATTAAGAATGGGTCAGGGAAAAGATGGTGTTGCCTAAGATACATACATGCATAGAGAAATTCAGAAAGAAATCTAAATGGTTGCTGTGCCTAACTTCTTTTGACACGATGCCTTGCCTATTAAAAACACATACCCAAATACACAGGTAATTTCAGCATGTGATTGCAGTAATATTCTGATGGTCATCAGCTAATAAAAACCCTCATATAAATCAGGCTCTCAATGCCCGATAATGGTTTCTAAGGCACAAATAATCATTGTCTAAAAAAAGTCTCCTCCATTCAGATTCCTAGTTTGACAGCTTACATCTGCCTCTACATATTAGAGATAACAAGAGGAAAAAATAGATGGATGGAAATCAGCCACATTGTAGAGTTAGAGCTATCATATTTCACAGGGCTACCTCACTAGATGATCCTTTCTTGGCTCACATCTTGTATGACACACATCCAGCCATAAAGGACTTGATTTTGAATTCCTGGCATACTCAGCTGGCACTGAGCTGAAGAATACAGGTGATTCCAAATAAGTCATTCATTGCTTCTCTTCTTTGGAGAGCTTCATCTTCAAAGACTTATGGAAGGTTTACCTTCAAGCATGGGGAGCAGAGGCAGTGTGTTCACTTAATATTAAAGAAGTATTTAACACTCCAATACAAAGTGTTCTGATAATATATTAAGGACTGCCCTGGACATTTTTGCTATAATAGATTCTAGGAAAGAACAAATTGACATTTGAAAAGCCTAGTGGGTCATCTAACCCATCCATGGAATATGCAGAATTAATAACTATGAGCCCTTGGGTATCATCCTGAAAATAAGCTCAGGAACAATAAATAATTTATAGTCCATTTGTAGTTGCAAGTCTTTCGTACCTACAGATACATTTGGAACTGGAGCAGAATTTAATAGTGCAAGAAGCACAATAAGAACAGTGGCAAAAAGCTCCTCCTCAGTGTTATCTTTGGACACAATTGTCTATGCCTAGTTCTGCCTAAGTCAGCCAATTCTCTCTCTTGCACATTCAGGCATGAAGTTTAAATTCTCAATAGACCACTATAAGCTCTCACCCAAGCTGGTGTAAATCCAGACTAGCTCCTATGATGTCAGAGAATGAAGTTACTCTGAATTTACTGCTGTGTAACTGGGAGTGGATACTGATCTCACCCACTTTACTTTTCTGTAAATTACTCTGCCAAGTCCTGATGGCCTCACATAGGCAAGAACTCCTGTTTGTCATCAACACAAATTCTAAATGAGCAAACAGTGCTAGGTTGCCCTTTAATCTCTTCTTGGTTTCAAAGCTTAGCCATGCACTCCTAATAACTCCCTGTGTTGGCTGGTCACTCCTTTTGGAGACTGTGGCAACAACAACTGAGGATGTAGACACTGCAGAAAATTATTAAAGTAATTTTCTAGCTGTGTTTCCACCAAAACAGCAGGGGTGCTTGATAGGTCAGTGTTTGCTATGTCACCATTCCACACCTCCCCTAAAGAGCTGGGAAATTTTCTGTTTGATATCAGGTCTGTCCCCACCTCAAAAGAAAAATCACCCTTCTTTGGCAACCTAAAACTCAATTTCTCCAACAGAGCTTATCTGCAGCAAGCTGACAGACTGCTGAGCTCTAGCAAGCAACCTGACCCCTGGCATCAGTAACATGTCACCTAGCTGCATCCCTCCAAAGCCTTTTTCTCTGGGCAGCAAGCTCTAAATTGCAGTACATAATAGACTCTTTGGGCTTATACTCCAAAGTGCTATTTGAAGTGTAGGTACTGCAAAATACTTGTTTGATACATTAAAATAATTCTTTTCATGACAGTTTATGTTGATTTCTTCCATTTCATTGCTATATGCAGAAGGATCCCTTTTCATTAGTTTTATAACAATAGCTTTATTATTCCATGTTTTTATTAGCTGTAAAATCAGTATAAAATGAAAGATATTTACAGTTTCAAGATACAGGAAATGGACAGGAAATCTTGAAACTAACACAAAGAAATGTTATGAAATCTAGCTAGTTACTGTCTGTAAAATGTGTAGGTTTGCAACAAGAAAGTAGTGCAGGAAAGCAGTGAATCATGAAGGCAAAGCATAGCTAGATTTAATGCATGCAGCATTATAATTATCTGAAAAACAGTCGAACCAAAGACATTAACAATTTGTCATAATAATTTGTCTTTCAGAAGCACTGAAAACAAAATTTAACTTAAAGAAAGAAAAATAAATCTTCCTAAAGATGGGCCTGAAACTCTGGTCAGTTTCTCACAGCATGCTTAAATTAATCAACTGGCCATAACCCAAACCACTGTGACTGGAGATTTACGGAAACATGGCATCGTTGCTCTTTTTCCTTGCCTAAATTGTGATAATTTGGTGTTGAAAAAATGCCTCTCACTGGGTCTTGAAGTCCATTGCTATAATGATTGATGATTGCAAAATTGTTGATTGCAACATCTTGGAAGTTTTATGTTTAGTTTTAAATGTCTCTGAACTAAAGGGCAAAAGAAAGTTTTCTATGATCTCGTGCACTCATTCCTTAGATCTGTGGCAAGATGATCCTGGACTCTTACACAAACGAACTTGCACAATGCTGGAGACAGGACAGCCTGGAGAGGAATCCCACGTGTCCGGGTGCATCCAGGCTATCGGAACCATGAGGCCTTTGTCAAAGGCACTGTCACCAAAACGTCTGGGGAGGTGCTGTTTCTGTGCAAACATCTGTGATTCTGTTAGGATCAAGTGGTGCTCACAGTGTTGCACACAGGGGTTGATTGGCCATGGCTGTGGCCACCCCTGTGCTTTTCCAGCTGTGCCTGGGGATGCAGATCCCAATGCCGGCTGAATTCTGAGCGAGCAAAGCGGCCGCAAAGAGCCCAAAGCCTCACAGTTTGTCACAAGGACAAATGCACTGTCTGGAATGCTTCTGATGCTGTTTAAGTGTTACTTAATCAAAAAGAAACTATTCCTAAGTTTAAAGAAACTTTTTCCATTTTTTCTTTGCTCTTGAAACTTCAGATGGAGATGATTTTGTTCAACGATCTTCATCAATTATGTGAGACAGAGGGAAAGTAAGTCTAGGAGGGACTTGCTGAATTATTTCTTTGTCTTCCTACTGAGGAAAACCCTTTCCCATGCAGTACATAGAGGGTTGCCCTGCTAGTTTAGATTGTTTTGCAATGTCAGGCCTAAGCTGGTATCAACAGCAGACAACAGCCATCCCAAAACCCCCTTGTGCTTCCTTTACAAATTCCTCACTTCTGGAAGAAGATTTAAGATTTGCAATTCAACTGGAATGTTACTTAACCTATCTAAGTGACTTATGTGAAGTCAGAGGTGCTGCGTTTACAATTGCAGCTTCAAAACAATTGAGTTTTGCAAAGCAGAGATAAAGAAGCTGATGCTTGTCTGAAAGTTTTGGATGTTTTTTGTTACTTTACGTATGAATCTAATAATTTTTTATAAACCCTGGGTGACAGAAGATACATAGCTGGCTTTTTAATACCAACACTGAAAGAATACACTGCAGGATTATGGTCTAATTTTATTTCTTGACATCCACTTTATTTAGGGAATGATATATATCTAGCCCACTCAGCACCTGCTGTCTTCAGACACAGCAGCCATTTATGTCACTTATTTAGGGTTCCCCCTTAGGCTCTGGAGAGCAGTTCTTCCACTTCAGAATCCCCTTCTGCCATCATTCAGTTTTTATCAGATTCTCACCTCAAACTCCTGACACAGCCGGTTGTGCTGGAGAGGTCAAGAAATAAGGAACAGGCTGCTTTCTGTGCTGGTGAGATACCCCAGGGAGCTCTAGCTCTGGAATTCAGGCTCTGGAAATGCATCATTCCTTTCATTTCATCACGTTGCTGTTCGCTTGATGAAATGTTCAAAATTCAGTGGCACCAGCACACCAACTGGCTTTACTATATTATAATCTTTATGAAGGTCTTCACAAACTTGCACACAAAGCCTTTGGAAGTCAAGTTCAAAACAAAACAAGGGCCATATCCTTCTCCTTTATGGAATTTTAGGGGGAAAGTCTTCCAATTTTAAACTGAAAAGTACTTTACACAAAATGTTTCAATTAACAAAGCAGTAGCTATTCCTAGCAACTACAGTTTAATAAGAACAGCTTTTGCAAAGGACTTGGGTGACGCTGGTCGATTCATTAAGAGCCACAGGAACTGAGAATGTTTCCTGCTCCTCTGCCAGGATGCTGCCAGCTCCCAGCTTCCAGCTCTACAAACTGTCTACAACCACAGCTACGGGTCTGGGTGACGAGCTCTTCCCATGGGCTCGTGCTGCAGACGTGCGGCTTCAGGGCTGAGCGCAGCCGCTGGCCTCGGCTCCTTGCTCTGCTTCAGAGGGGCATCAGTGCGTGGTACACTGGGGCCAGGGGACAGCAGCAGCACACACAAACACTTCAGGGCACAGATTACTATCCTGAGACATGGCAATAACACAAAGCTGTGCTGTTGTGACTACAGGTAACTTAAGAACACAATTTCAGGTTTTTCACAAAGATGCGAATACTGGTAATTGCTTTCAAAATTATTCCTAAGAGAGATATTTCTCTGAAAATGGTATCTTTATCACTACTGCTCTACTTGTAGAAAAAAATGTCTGTGATCTGCATCAGAGAAGTGCTAAGGGCAGATCTGCATCAACTCCCTGTGACTGTTCTGCTCAGCAGGCATGTACAGCTGCTGGTCCTCAACCAGCCCAGGGTTCTTCTAGCATATTTTTAGATGAGCAGGATGCATAACTTTAAAAAGAAAACATTTGCCAGACCACACATCATTTCATTTTTGCAGCCCTTATTTTTAATAAACTATTACTTCTTCCACAACACTGTAATATTTTCCACAACACCACTTTTCCAAAGCGGTGTCCAAGCCTCCTCTGGGCTCTGCAGCAGCCAGGACTGAAATTCTCACATGATTTATTTTCCCAGGCACCTTTAGTTCTCTTGTGGATATTAAAAGAGCAAAGAAAGTATTTTTCGACAATTAGAGAAAAGCCTTACTATTTGTATTTCTTACATGTGATTCATCATCTTTATTTTAGTTTGAAGATAACGCAATATATTCTGTGTTTCCTCACACAAGAATATGCCCATTTTGCCTTTGATTTCCTACTGAATCCATTCTACAGCAGGTTTTCAAACAATAATGATACAAAAATCTGAATTTGATTCGATTTCTGGGAAGATCTGCCCATCAAAGAATGACTATACTGTGTTGCTCCTTTTCTTCTACTCTGTGAGTAGAAGGATACACAAAGCAAAAATGGAAATACAGATTCTGAAAGTACTATACCGGGTCAGCTATTTGAACTGTAAACTTTTATTTTATATATTTTTGTATCTGTATTTGTAGACTGGAAAACTTACTTCTTGTTCCCAAAAAAGCATTAAAAATAACTTTAATATTAAAAACTTTAAAAGAGTGTCAGGTATGGCACTTGAAAGTAAAATTTTTTATAAGTTTAATGTCCAGAAATAGACTTTTTTTTCTCTAAATCTTATTTTCCAGAGTTTACAAAAACCTGTATCCACCATTCATTTCAGGTATGTCTGAAATTTTCCGACACTGCATAAGGAAGCTCCACATGAGTTTGGAGGATACTGCCAACATTTCGTCAACAAAATCTGAATTATCTTACTTGAGAAGTAATTTACTTATCATGCAAAGTCCTAATTATGTAAGACTAACTTCTGCTCATGGAGGTTATGAGTAACAAAGAAGCACTCCAGTGACTGTACTCAGATTTGGTGACTGGGGATGTTCATATTTTAAGCAATGCTCACAGATGCATAAAAATATTGGTCACAAAAAACCTCTGGAGGTTGAGTCCTCCCTCCCACTCAGAGCCAGCAAGTTGCTGCCTTACCCCTGACTGTGTTTGATGGAGATAATACAGCACTTCCTCTTAGAAAAGACATGAACCTCTGGAGTTTTGGCTGGGGTGCTTCTCCGTGCCATGGGCTGAGATCAGCTTCTCTGTGTGAGTTCAGCAAGGCACCACAAACCAGCACATGAGATGGTTCCACCGGGCTGGGCTGGGGGAATAGACTGATTGCAGTGCTCAGCCCCTGGCCACAGTCTGTACAGCTGTCAGTTTTAGCTCAAAGAAATATTTGTACATTTTTAAGGCCAAGAGATTATTCCATAGAAAGATCAGACTGTCAGCATAGATTCTTACTGTAAGCTCATAGCCTAGGGCAAGATAGATGTTTTAGAGAACACACCAAATTCTTAAGACTCAACTGCACTTTATTAGGTAGTTTCAGTGGTTAATTATCCTCATTACACAAACTGTGCCTCTAATTTTTATTCTAAATTCTTCTGGCTCTAGCTCTTTTACACTGCATTTTGCTAAAAATGTGTCAGCTGGAGCAATTCACCATAAGAATTTCATGTTTATGCCCTGATAGTACCAGATAGCAAGATAGCATTTTATGTGCCTTATCTTATGGTCACAGTCCTATTTAAAGTAGACATTTGTCTGATTGTGGCTTGTTAGATAAATGTCCCTCTATCAGAAATGCTATCACATAGATCCCCTGCAATCTCAAGAGCACACACATGTGCACGTGCATACAGTCACAAATGCACAAGTATTTGGTTCCTTGGAATGATTTATAACTTTCAAGGAAGACTTTTATCATTTTACAATGTCAAATTTCATATTTTATCATTCACAAAAATACAGACAATCAAGCCACAGTAATGGAACAGCCAGCAATCACACAGGAGCACTTAAAAAATAAAAAAATATATATCTTTTACCTTTTCTGGCCCCATGCATAATTATAGAGTAGTTTTCATGGCGTTGACTCAAGTAATTTTCATCTTAGAAGTCAGGATAATACCCAAATAATCTAAATTAGTTTTTTTGCTGAAGGAAGGATCAATCAACTTGTCCAGCTCTCACTAAAGGTGCTCAATGGAGATTTTATTTTCAAAACCAGGAATTTTAGGTCTATGTGTATCTTACATCTCCCATAAGGAGCAGTTATAATATGGACACAGGGGAGCTGGGTGGCAAATGGGAATGTAATCCACATGCTGCATCACCAGCAAAGCCTATTCTCTGTGTCATTACTGCTAAATCTACTTCCTCCAAGAGTTTCTTGCTTGTATCAAAAACTGTGTGGCCAGCAGGACCAGGGCAGTGATTGTCCCCTTGTACTTGGCACTGGTGAGGCCACACCTCCAGTCCTGTGACCATTCCTGGGCCCCTCAGGACAGGAAAGACACCGAGGTGCTGGAGAGTGTCCAGGGAAGGGCAACAGAGCTGGTGAAGGGTCTGGAGCACAGGTCCTGTGAGGAGAAGCTGAGGGAGCTGGAGCTGTTTAGCCTGGAGGACACTCAGGGGAGACCTTATCACTCTCTACAACTGCCTGAAAGGAGGTTGTTGCCAGGTGGGGGTGGGCCTCTTCTCAAAGACAACCAGTGACAGGATGAGAGGAAATGGCCACGTACTGCTCCAGGGGAGATTCAGGCTGGACATCAGGAGGAATTTCTTCACTGCAAGGGTGGTTAAACATTGAAACGGGTTGCCCAGGGGGTTGGTGGAGTCACCACCTCTAGAGGTGTTTAAGAAATTACTGGACATGGCACTGAGTACCATGGCCTGGCTAAAGTGGTGTTGACTGGTCAAAGGTGGGATTCCGTGACCTTGGAGGTCTTTTCCAGCCTTAACAATTCTATGACTTTATGATTCTATTCAATGATCTCTCCCAGACATGAATGAAATATCACATAATCTTCATACCTTTTATTTAGTTGCATGCAGATGCGAAGGAATAAGTTGGATACTGTAACATACATCTTAACAACATAATAACAAATAATCCCTTATTGGCTCAACCTTTCTGTAATGATTGCTCTGCTAAAAGGGAAGGTGGCCTTCTAGCTGGGTTGTACTTTATAAAAAATTCTCACACACTTCTACGAAAGTTATTTTACAAAGGTCAACCCATCCTTAATGTATTTCTAAGGAGGGTTTTTTTCAGGAATTTTAACCTAAATTAAAGGTCTAACTCCAAGATTTATTTTAACAGGAGGAAACAAAGACTCCTAACAATGTGGAAAATTTCATCTGCAGTAGTGAATACGGTGTTTATGAAACTCTCTGTATTTCCTTAAAATGTAAAAGACAAACAGATCTTATAGGAAGGTAAAAAAATAATGGACATAATAAGCCTGGTGTTCTGAAGTAAACAGTTGATGGATTAAATTGAGGTGTGAAAATACACTCTAACACAAAGAAAGCCAAAATATATCCAAACAGTTCTTGCAGTTAGATATTCCTGTAAATGAATGTTTTTGTTTGGATGAGTAATGGATTTACAATAAGATATCATTGTAGGCTTCATTTATGTTTAGTTTTAGGCTTTTTTATGGCATAAAGAGTAATGTTTTGATTCTTGCAATTGTGTAATCCTTTGCATTAGCTGCTTGGCATGATCATTAGCATAAAATCACCAAGTGGATAAGGACCAAGGCAGTTTAAGTAATGCAGAGGTAATTCTTAGCTAGTCTTGTTTGCTTCTTTGTCTTTTTTTAATCAGCACATGCAGATTTTCTTTCATAAGTTAAAATCAAATCTGGAATTGTGGCTGGACATAAATTTCTCATAATTTCTTGAGATGGAAAACCATGATGGCAGAATGGAGCATCCAGTAGAAAGATTATACCAGGAGTTAATCATCTTAATTACATTTTATTCTGATGTTCCATTTCTCAAACTGCACTTCCCAGTGATTAGATTTTGTTATGCCTGTATGGAAAGGTCAAAAAGCTCACAGCCCCAAATAGCTGTTCAGTGTTTAAATCTCTATCCATGGTAATCTTCTCTTCTAAACTTGTGAATTTAATTCCTTACATATACTGGGACTCGCCTTGTAGTTTTCACTCCATTTTATTGTATTTTTATCTTTTTCTCAAAATTCCATTTTCCTTCTGAAATGTAACTTTTTCACTTGGACATAATGTTTTACACTCGGCATTACACGTATAGGTGCAGCCACTTCTCTGCCATGTTTCTTATCCAAGAAATCCAAGATGTTTGCAAATGCCTGTGGGAGATTTGCTTTCTTGTCTTTGGAGCTCCTCTGAGCATTCACCTTGAGGCAATTACCACAGATTACTAAATATGCCTCTGTGTGACTGCTTGCCAAGACAGTCTCCCATCCTCAAAGGAGAACTTGCAATTTTGTTTCCTGTGTATTATTTTCTATTTAGTTTCATTAAAATACATTGTGCTTGTCATGACAACCTAATTAAGCTGTTCAGCTTGCACAGCACAGGCAACTTTTCTACCTTACTCACTACCCTGGCCAATTTCTCTGTCAACTGCACACAGGATTAGCACAGATGCAATGTCAGTGTCTAGAATGAACTTTCATCAGATGGAACCACTCTGTAGTGAGCAGACTAAAATAGGCCAGCCTTTTTTTATATGTTCCTAATTTTAACAACTGTATTTTGTATCTATGAGTGACCCAGGCTTCAATCCTTTCCATATTAATTCCCTGTAGTACAAGCTTTTCAAATAAATCATTATGTGGTTCTAAGTTAGTATTGCAGTTTCAGACAAAACCCAGCCTTCTGGGAAATAAACTTTCCTGTAAATGGTGTGTGGGTGGGAACAAATGGGGATTGATGCCACCTTGTTCAGGTTCCTCCTCCACTTCCTGTTAGAAAGGTCCAAGAGGAGTGTCCTGGCTCAACAGTGGGTCAAGTGTTTGCCATACTCATCTCTTCATGCTGAAGAATGTGCCCTGTCTGTAGTGACCAACCTCAGAATTAACAAGTTCAGAGGGTTGTCTGTATCTCCTTCCTCAATTGTACTGTTCTGGCAGTGTTCAAAAACACATACAGTTCCACTCATTTACTAGAATTTAGTTTTACATCCTAATTAGATATTGCTTTAAAATGTGGCAAGAAGTATGAGATATGCACATGTGTTGTATCATGTAATTTGAGCAGTGAAAACTGATAAATACTGCAGCTGCTGAGTCAGGCCTGAGCATGCTAGGTGTTAAACAAATTAAAATAGAATTAGTATCTTTGTCCAAAGGGATTTATGTAGCCCCAAAACACAGGTATCTGTCCTTTTGTTCCACATATGCTTTCTAGTAGTCTCAGCTCTTCATAATATTTCTCATTAGTAATCTTGCACTTTAATGCATCAGGCTCCTTACATGTGAAACTATCCAACAAAATGCAAGACATCGACCTCACAGAAGATAAACACAGAGGATCTGGTCTTCTGTAGTGAAAAACATGCTCTGGCCAATTCTGAAAGCCTCTGAGGTGCATTGTTTCCAGTGTCTACTCAGGACTTTCAGCATCTCTGAAGTAGTCCTTGAACCCTGCCAGGTGGGGTTCAATAAATTAAAGCACCCTGAGAGTGAGAAAGTCTTGGCACAACATGAACAAAACAGAGCCAAGTACTCACCTAAGGTAAATGGCTATGTTCCCATCAAATATAGTTATGCCATTTTATACCGTTTCAAGCTTTATCTATAAATGTTCCTACATCTGTATAGATGTAGGGATGCACCCACCCCGAGCAGTGCAGTCAGACACAGACATCCAAGGCAGTTTGACTGCAGCAGTAGCAGCAGAGAGCATCCCCCCCGCAGCAGCTGCTATCTTCAGCTCTGTGAGGGGATCTGCAGGACACCCCACCATGGCAGCCAGGCACACACCTCCACTGCTTTCAAGTACATCACTGTGATTTCCAGGAGTTTTCAGGCAGAATTAGGAAACAGAGAAATAGAGTTTAAATGGCCACTTGTAATATTTTTTCTACATTATGTTAAGTGAGCAGAGTTATGCTGTCAATTAAAACAGTCAGAAGGTCTGCCAGCCTTACAGAAACCATCCAGCTGAAGTATCTGAGTGCTGCCTTCTTCTTGGCCCAAAACAGCTATAATTACTTAATATTCATGGTGGGAGAAAGATCTTAATAAAAATATTTGGCTTGAAGTCTTAAATGACAGTAGCTTTTCTTGAGGTCCTTACTTCCTTAAATGCAGTCAAACCTCACAGATTAATTGGGAAAAAATCTAGTGGAGCAGGTAAGGTTATCTTAAAGCAACATAAGAGCAGGGAAATTAGAGATTTATGCTAGCTGTTACCTTCGACTTGGAGAACAAATTAGGTGACCTAAGCTATTAGAACATTTTTCAGAGGTAACTGTCAAGTGATCTTTTAAGCTACACACCTGTCCTGTTAAATACAGAAATCTTTCATGTTGTGGGTAATATGGCTCAGCAATGTAGCTAACAAAGGAAACCGACACTTTTAAAATTGTGCTGCTCTCTGGCTCTTTTAATGTACTTTTACACTGCCTGCTCTGGCAGTAGAGGTGGTGTGGGTATGGACCTCAACATCAGCAGAGTGTGCTCCAAGGGCTAATGAGACTGGTGCAGAATCCAGGCTTTGGGCTGATGTTCTAGAATAAAAGTAGCACAATGGCATGTATAATGTAATGTGAGGGCTTCAGTGGGTAGGGGAAATATGATCCATGAGTATTCTGCCTTCATTTACCTTGTTGAATCGAGCTTCTCCTTCAGTGTGGGCTATAAGCAGCCCTGCTGCCTGTGGCTTTTTGCTAACCCCACGCTGTTTGTGTTTAGTCAGCTGTGAAAAGGGACCAAGAGAATAGTTCCTCCAGCGCAAGGTGTTAATGTCAGTCTCCCACACACATCCACTTTGAGACAGAACCAAATTTCCTTTTAAAGGCTCCTCAACTTAAAGGTGAACAATGTGAATCACTGTTTCACCCAGAGTAGGTGTAATTTCTTTTCACTTGACTTACATGACAGCAACAAAACTCAGGTATCATTAATATCTTCTTTCTCTCTATTCAAATTCAAAAGTTTTATGAAGGCTCTGCTGTAAGTTTGAAGCAAGAAACTGACCTATGAAAGCATTTTGTTAGTTTCCCTTCAACTGCTACAGCTAACAAAACCCGAATCTAGCTAGAGTTGCTCAAGCAAAACGCGTGTCTTTCATCAACATACCTTGGTTTGGGGAGAGGGTTTAAATATACTGGAAAGAGAACTCTTGCTGTGGTACAAGAAAAAGCCTCCAGCAGAAAGGTTTGTGATTGTAATTTCAGAGGCATGTCCCTTCAGGTACAGACGACGTTCTACTAGCCATTAAGGTTTAATGATAAAATTAATACATCCTAAAAGTTTAATAAATCCTATATATGAATACGTCTGTATTCAAGTTTTATTAGAGGTTGTCAGTGTAAGCAGTAATTTAAGTGCTGTTAAAAAATTAATGTTATTATGTTTCAGAAGACAGTTAAAAAGGGAAAAGCACTCATATAGACAGACAAAGGCAAAAGTTTAAAAGGTCAAGGTTTCAACTACTGTAAGTACCACTGCTCCATGTACTACAGCGGAGTGATAGCAACATACACTTGTTGAACATCTGGCCTTATTTTAAAATTACAGAATCCATTCAATGGGTATGTCATTAAGTTGGACATCAGGAAGAATTTCTTTACTGAAAGGGTTGTTAAACATTTGAACAGGCTGCCAAGAGAGGTGGCCGAGTCACCATCCCTGGAAGTGTTCCAGAAACAATTGGATGTGGCACCTAGAGCTGTGGTTTAGTTGACAAGGTGGAGATCAGTCAAAGGTTGGACTCAGTCATCTTGGAGTCCTTTCCAACCCAAATGATTCTGTGATTCTGTGATCATGAGACTCAAGAGGCAGTGGTATAAGGGGTGAGGCAACTGACAGATCTTTTTTCTTCCCTCCACTTCCAATCTACCTCAGATCTCACCACTCCCAACAAGAATTATTTTGTTTTTCTTATAATGAAAGAGATTTTTTTTCTTCTCTTCCCCCCACCCTGGTAAAACCCTCAAGTAAACAAATCTTTCTTGGTTTTATCCTAAAATGCTTGTACGATATCACCTCTTGCTGTAAAGTTCAGTGCTAGCCTTGAGGTACAGAATAGTGAACACTCTGTTTGACACTACCGGGATTTTAGAGCAGGACAATAACGCATCCTGGTTCCCCTGCTTTAAAACAGACATCTTTTTGGTAGTAGAGATATACCACAGTCTGTGTCCCTGCTGAAAGCAAATCCCACAGCAAATGGACCTCTTGTTATGACTTGTGAGAACATATAGCACTTCCTAATCTGGGGAAGAAAGTAATAAAAAGATGGATGAATGCCCACCCAATTCTCTGTTAGTTTGAAAAATCTAGATAAGAATGTTTTAAAAGATAAACTCTTAATTGGCACACTTCTCAATAGTTTAAGAAGGTTAAATGCACGATAAAATGTATAAGACGATGGAATCTTCTTCTCTCTCTTTTTTTTTTTTTTTTTACCTTTAAGCTACCAGGAAAGGTAATTTTCTTATAACTTTGCTCAAGGAGCCATTGGAGACCTCACATGTTCACTTTGAACCTTTTCTGCCCTGAAGAAAGACAGAGAGATAAATTTTCTCCTGAGTATTTTTCAGTAATCGAGTTAAAAGTCAAAATCAAACAGTGCAAAACTCACCTTCCCTCTCATTACTGAGGATTTATTTGCATAGATTTTTCTGCTGTCATAATTTCCTCTTCTCTGTCCAGAAGTCTGGAGACTCTGAGGAGTCACCTAGGAAAAGGTGATAAGAGATGAATTGTCACTGTGGCACAAATGTATAGATCCAGAGATAAATATGTCATCTGATCTTTACGCTTAAAGACAAGGAAAAAGAACATAAACCAAACCTTCACCTCCTCCTTTCATAATGCATTATTAGTCACAGTACCTTTTTTCTGTAGGGTTCTCACATGTGCCCTTCATTATTCTGAAAGAATAGCACAAGATTAGCTTGATTTATCATTGATGTTGTTCCCTGGCCTTAAAAAAATGTTGTCTTTTAATCTACCCCAGTGAAAAAAAAATGCTGAATGAATTTCTAAAAGGTAGATGAAATAGTTGCCATAGCCTCAAGGCAGCAACAATGTAAATGCTAACAAGTTATTCTGGTTTTACATGTCTGTTCACCTTTATATAGATTCTACCACCTCTACATCTCATACCGCATGTGTTAATGCTTGGGAAGTTCTTTTGGGCCCTATAAAAAATCCCATAATACTCTTGAATGTAAACTGAAATAGTTTCCTTTAATTCTCTGATGCCTATTTAATAAGCATATTCTTGCTCTGCACACTTATGTAGCGCCCAGTTTTGCCACCCATACACAGTCTCCCATTTTATAACCTTTTTTTTCTTAATTCAGCATAATAGCTTGGATTGTGACAATTCCTTACTCAGTTTTAGAGAAAGTAAAAACACAATATCCTTCTGTAAGACCAGCCCACATCTTGAATCCATATGTTTGAGTGTGTAAGACAATTGGAACTGATGCCCCCACCATGAACAAATTAAGGCAAGAAAGGGTGACAATGGTGATAGGAAGAGCAAAGAGCAACCCAGTGTATAACTGTACCCTTTGGAGTGGCTTAATTGATGCAAAACTCAGAGAAAAGATGCTATGTTTCATTACGACCTGATGTTTAGTACATTTCCCTCTTGTCCAATTCAAGTCAGAATATTCTTACTTAGGGCTGACAAACAAATTTACAATCCAGGCCATTTAATTCACAACCAGTCAGAGTAAGAAACCTCTCAGAAGTAAGAAAAGCTTTCTGTGAGCTGAGGTATATTTTCATCAAAGCCTCTGGATCCAGACTGGTTCTTACTGAAGTAAAAGCCACAACATCTGCTGCTGTCAGCACCCAAAGGTTTCACCCAGAAGTGAGAATCAGTTGCTTGCCTCAGCCAAACCCCTTCGTGCCCAACACCAGAGCACCCTGAGGGCTTCCCCCAGAGCCACCCAGCTCCAGGCAGCCTTCTGCTGTCCAGAGCACCTGTGGCAGTGCTATCAAAATATTTTCAATTTCTTTCAGAGGCTAATGAAGTAAAAATCAGACTAAAAAATCTTCTGATATGACGGGTTGCAGAGAATAGCAACATCAGGGTCTTCCTGTCAGTCATGGTAGCTGTCTGCAAGCTACCAGAGGATATGAGCTGCTGCAGCTTGCACACAGGTGAGGACAGGCTGGAAAAGGGACACTTAAAAAGTTCAATCAAATGACATATTCATCCAGGCAGCTGCGGCCATACTAGACCCAAGTATCTCCACAGGAACCACTTGTTAATGACCTCACACTAGATTTTAGCATGGGAAGAGACAGATTGCAATTAGAAACATTGAAACTGTTCTTGATCTCTCTCCTGCAAAGCAAGAGAGCAGTTCTAGGGCTGCAATGGCTGGAGAGGGAGGATCTGGCACTGGGGGAAGTGGCTGGACCCAACCAAGGTTTCATAGGCTCAGGAATGAAAAATAACAAAGGAAAGAACATGTTTCATGTTAACAGAGCAGCTGGAATTTGAACCTGAAAAATTTCAGGGGTTATTTTTCCTTCTATTTATACAAAATTTATAATGCAAACACAACTGTATTTTTGTATGCCGTGCCTTTCAGCTCTATTTATAATTTGACCATCATTTTCAATCCTGGCTGATTAATATTAGGCCATTAAAATCCTGCTCAGATTTCTAAAAAAACATTCTCTTTTTTTATTGTTGTTGGAAGTGGTGAACTCTTGCCTTCCCCTATGGCATGTGTAGGATGGTTTTGCCTTTCAGCAGACTCTTAAGGCAAAGTAAAACACTTTACCATCACATAAGAGTCTCAGAAATTAGGCTCTTGAGGATATCCTGTTGGAATAGAGGTGCTCTTGCCCTGTTTCAGTGCCCCAGAAGAGTCAGCCTGTGAGCTTGGGATCCTGGACTCCCATCAGTTTGGGTGGAAAGGGGATCATCTGTCCCAGCCCTTGCGCAGAATGGGGCCAGCTGCAAAGCCGGGACAATGCTTCCTCCCCCCTCTCCCACCAGGTATTTGCAGGGAGCCACAGAGTCTCCCCTTCTCTGGGCTGAACCAACGCTGCGCCCTCATCCTCTCCTCAGACAGGGTGGGCTCCAGTCCCTGGGATGCACCTGTGGACCTGCTCCCATCCCATCCACTCTCTCCTGTCCATGGCTTCCGCTGCAGGGGCTTTGTCCAGTCCTGGAACAGCAGCTGCCCGCCGGCACATTGACCGTCACTCCATTCCTACCCACTTCATCCCACAGCAGCTCAATTTCCTTGCCTGTTCCACAGGCAGGGAAATAGGAAGTGCCACTAAAATCCAAATCATCTTTGCTGAGGGCTAAAAGATCCCATCCACATGAATGATCTGAGTCTATGCTTCTGTAACTTGTTCCCAAATGTTTGCTCATGCCGTCTGCTTCCACAGTGACTGCCTACAGACTCCACACACACCCTGCTTTCATCTGAGTGATTCACCATCAAAATATCCTGATCATGTTCTAACAATGGTCAGGAAAACATTGTTTTATGCATTTGTCACTTTCTCTGTAAGATAATACTCTCTCCTTAGTTCAGCTGGATCAGAAGGATGAATGAATTATTAATCTGGGAAGATCTGGGGGAGGGGAGAAGCACCATCATTTATGAATTATCTTATGAATACAACATAAATTATTCAGCAGCTATACATCCTTCTCACAAAGGAAATCAAATATTTTTGGCTCTAGTAGGCTTGCAGATTCCTAAACAGAGAGGGAAAGAAAGATAAATCCTAAAACATAAATGCAAACAAAAAATGCAAGTAACGGTGATTTTAAAGACCTCATTGGCAAAGTTTGCCCATGTCACATTTTACTTTAACTGTGACTTTGTCCACCATTTTAGGGAAAAAAAATGTTCTTTTTCTTAAGATATACACTTGTGCAGATCCAGTTTTACTTGGGTAAGTTCATTCCATTGTATTTGTTTATTGCCTTGTGTGTCTGTGTGTGTAATGAAATCTCATACATTCTGCAATATACCAACTTCCATTAATTAGAACAAAACACCTTTAAGATTAAAATTGTATTCCTGCCTGTGGTAATTTTACCATGAGTTTAATAAAGCCAGAACTCAACCCTAAAATTTCAGAAACTGGGGGAATGCCTATACAGAGAATTTTGAACCCACTGGACTTACTGTTTTCTTTTTCGAGCTCACGCTCTCTCAAAGCTGTAAAGGCTTGTGGTTTACAACAGAAAGGCAGCTTGTGTGAGTTAGGCAAGTGAGGTCTTTCTGACCGAATTGAAGATATTTTTTCTTTCTTTATAAGCCCCAGGGGAAAAAAATCCCCAAAAATTTCTTTCTACTTTACTTTGTTAGCTACAGTATCCCCCACTCATTGGTGTACTTCTGCAAGGAAATTGTTCTGCCAAATGCAAGTAAAGTGTACTGAAAGTACTTAACTGATCTGTTGATGGATCATGTAAATACTCTCTTTAAAGGGGTACTAACTGTAGAGATAATTATAAGCATTTTAAGGGACTCTTTATTGACAGCATCGCTCAATACTAGCAACCCATTTTATGAGCAATACAATTACGCAAATGAAATGCTTACATTCACTGCAAAATAAAAAAGTTCAAAATTCAGTTTAGAGTGTGAAAAAGCAAATTAGGTATCACCTACTAGACGCCCTTTTCTCTCCCAGTCACTCTTTCATACTCTGGGACCATCTCCAGGCAGAACATCAAGCCTGAAACCTGTCCGCAGCTTCATAACAAAGACCTGAAATTTGCTTTGCATGTTCTTCTGCAGAAAGAAAACAGGGACGAGCCCCTTGGCTGCCGTAAATGGAGACAGCTACACTGGCTGTAGCAGGCCTCTGCTGCACTGCACTCCTTCTGGAAATGCTTCCTACAATTTGAAGCATTTCTGATGCAGAGGAAACGGGAGCGGAGAGCCTGGGACACCATTTGGGTACCTTTTTCTTTGCTGTCTCCCAGAAGTCCCTTCAGATTGATCCACCTTAGGAAAAATACATTGCATTAATTACATTCATTAGGAATGTGATGTTTTAATCTATTTTATAGCACCATAAATTCTTGTGCCTTACCCAAACTCTGTTTGTTTTATCCCTTGTTTAAGAGAAGACATACTGCTGCAACTACCTCTACACCATAAAAGTTTCATTTTAAATTATTCTTAATGAGAAAACTAAACCCATACCCATTCTAGTTCACCGTTCTAGTTAGTTCTAGGCAAGGCCCTTGTTTACCCTTGCTTGGGCATACCTCTGAGGGGTGAGTAAGCTAGCACTTTATCTGAGAGGGGTGTTGTGCTGTTGCATGAGCTCAGGCCCTCAATGGCTGGTCACAAACACCTCCATGGGTGACTTCACGCTGACCTGCAGAGTAGGGCAGGGGTGCGGCCTGGGGACACAGCATTCCACGACAGAAACCCAGGAAACTTGCCCTGGCTTACTCCAGCACACCTACCCAGCTGCAGGATTTGTTCTACTGCTTGATCCTCCATGACAGGATCCTTGAGGAAGCACATCCTTCTCTCAGGCATATGCGTCTGCACACACATGTACACCAGCCCCCTACAGTCTTCTTCAGGTTCAGAAGCGATGTTAAAGTACAGATTGAGTGTGTAGCTACTTTTCAAGTTGTTTTGGGTTTGGCTGAGTTTTTGTTGTTTTGCTTTAATAATGTAAGCTGATGACAATGTGAGGGGTTTAGTTTTAGAATCATAGAACCATTCGAATCAAAATGTGGGGAAAGACCTCCGAGGTCATCAAGTCCAACCTTTGACTCATCACCACCTTGTCAGCCAGACCATGGCCCTGAGTGCCACAGCCAGTCCTTTCTTGAACACCTCCACAGATGGTGACTCCACCACTTCCCTGGGCAGCCCGGGGAACATAGGGCTGTGAATTAGCTGTGCAGCCTGAGAACACGGCTGTGAATGATTAACAACTCTTTCTGTGAAGAAATTCTTCCTGATATCCAGCCTGAAAATCCCTTGTCACTGCTTAAGGCCATTTCCTCTTGTCCTGTTGCTAGTTGCCTTTATTTTAGAAATAAGAAGAGGAAATTGCTTGTCTACAATTCTGTCACTAAAATGTCTTCCAAGAAAAAACAGAAACCTCAAGATAAAGCTCATTTGCTACCCTCAAAATGAAGGAAAAGCACCAAGAAATCATTGTTGCTCTGTTCCTAGGTTTGGTAGGCCAGGGACTGAACACAGATTAATCCCAAGCTTTGAGTTCTGATTACTACTGAGAAGTAAAGAGTACATGGCCACAACTGGATGGGTGTTGATAAGGATCCCAGTATAGCACTAAGCAAAGACATCTTGAAATGCATCTGGAACAACAAATCTGTTCTCTTTGAATTGACACGATGAAGTAAAGGACTGTTGGCACTTTGGTCCTGATGAATTCAGTGGGATCTTTGTGAGGGAAAAGGCTAACGTGAGGTCCAAACTATTTGGCTTAAAACGAAGCATGTCTGTATATTGTGTCTGTGTGTTTGTTGGCTTGTGCAAATACATAACAAAAAAAATGCACTTATGGTTGTGAGCCCTCAAACACTACTGAAAAGTAAGTCATTTCATGGGTTTGTTTTGGCTGATGGATCTGATGATGGCTTTGTTGGTAGACTTAGTAAGAGAAGATTACACCAAAGTTAATCACCTCACCAGACAGATTCAGGCAACTGGTACCTTTGCAAGCCATCAGGAAGCTTCCACGGAAGCTCAACCTTATAGAACACAAGCTGGTTATCTTCTCCTGGCACTGGGCAAATGAAAGAGATAAAAAGTAATTATACTCTCTTTTCAGTGACCACACTCCAGTTACAAATGCTCACATGGCTCTGGCTTGCAGATAAATCTTTCTAGCTGTTCTACTCATTACTCTTACAAAAGTAAACATAAACAGTGATGAGCGCAAACATAGACTGTTACAGAAATTCTGTGATATCTGAAAATCTTGCAGCTGCTCTTACTCCCAGTTAAGTCCAAGATCATCTGGAGGGACTAGAATTTGTAGAACTGAGAGTCCAAAAGACTTTTTAAAAGCCCCAAGCCAGTGTTTTCTCTATTTGGACAGTTACAGAGCATTCAGCTTGTAAAATTACAGGGTCTCTCACCTAAACTTGAAGCTGATTCTGTGAACACTTAGTGCTGAAATTAGATGCCATTTTAGGTGATATCTTTTTAACCTGATGGGATCCCTGTGTTGCAAAAATCCTTTGCATATTGGTTCAAGTAATTTTGCTTCAGGGTAATTTCAGTATCCTGCCCCTGTGTGTTCTAATAGGGAAGCAAGTGAACAAACGTGCAACTATGCCATGGTAAGTATGTAAAGACATTGTTCCTACTCTTACCACAGAGGGACTGATCTAAATTTGTTAACATAGAGGCATGGAAAACATTGCAATTAGCATTACACTAGAACTCTTAAAAAAATACTGGTTTTCCACATAACCTTTCTTTCAAAAGCATTTAATTTTTGATAATGTATATATGTTTATATTCAATTCAAAGTTTTTATTTAAAAAAAAAAAGAAGAAATGTAGTAAATTTATTAACTATAAACCCAAGTGTACTTTCAGTTCCACTTCTTTTACATTTATGAAAATTCTGGGCTCACCTTGCATATCTCAGTCATGTTTTCTCCAGTCTTTCACAGCTGACAGAGTTAGAGATTTATTTTAGAAAAGTTAGATAGCATTAGATGGTTAGCAGCCTTAAAAAAATTTTTAAAACCACCCCAAAACAAGTAAAAGCTTAAGGATGACGTGCTAATTCTATTCTAAGGGTAAGTAAAAAAAATTTTTTAAACGAGGAATTTTATGTAAATGATTCAAAATATTGCAAGTTGACTCACAGTTTTGCATCCTTCATTATAAAATTTTAATTTAATTAAAATGAAATATTTGGAGTCTTGAAAAGAACAAAAGATCCTAGTACAGAAAATACAAAACAATGTAATCAGTTATGTTCTTTTAATATTAATCAAGAAAAGAGAAAGAAAAAAATCCAGCAGCCTACACAGAGCCAATTACACAGAAAAATCATAAGCAACTGCAGCCTGTGAAATATTGCCAGTCACAAATTTACCATGACACAATACAGAGGAAGCTATAGTTTGAAGCCCAAGCTGTCAAACCTGATTTTGGAAGTCTCAAAATGTGTAGTTAAAGTTAGTGACATTAGGAAGATATTCAAGGGAGATGGCCAAGAGGAATTACCTCATTTCTATTATCTCCCCTAACTTGTGTTTCTGATACAAACATTAAAGGAAATGCTGAAATCAGTGAGCAAAAAAATCAGCACTGTAGGATTCAGTTAGAAGAGGGAACCGTGGCATCTGTGTGTGTGATTGTGAGGGAGGGAGGGAGGGAAGGAAGGAAGGAAGGAAGGAAGGAAGGGAGGGAGGGAGGGAGGAAACAAGCTAGTTCTCACTTAGTAGCACTGACAGATCAGGTTGGAATAGTTGACTGGAGAATAAGGACAGTTGTCCTGGTAAAGAATGAAAGAATAGTTTTGGTTGTAATGAAGGTTTGTACTGATTTATTGAACGTGTTTCTCCCTCAATGCTTAGTCTTCCAAATCACTTTCTGTGTTACTTAGGAACTGCAGTAGTAAAAAAAAAAGATTACTCATTAGGACTGCATTCATCCCTACTGCATACAGTATTTTTCCAGTAGTTATAACGTACTGAAAATTAAGGGTCTTATTATATTCCCAAGGATAAAAGTGGGCAAACCCACTTTTGGTTTCAAGAGGAACAAGACAGAGAAAAAACTTGGTTTTGTACCTGAATGTCTGAAATACCTAGTTTTTACACACAGTTGACCAAAACATGGAATTAAGAAGTATATTTTCATTCTTTAAATATTAATTTTTATTTCATTTTGAATACTGTAATACTGTCTTTCAAACATTTACTAGTACTGTATTTTAAATTTAATCATCAAAAATGAACCAAGTCTCTTCTCCCTCAGGTGCATTTTTATTTGTGTCCATGTAGAGCACTGGACCCAATGAAGGGAGGCTCTAAATGGTACCAGGTCACCTATGGCCATATGGAAATTAGGACTGAAAGGCAGGCCTGATTCATTGTAATAGTTTGGTTTACTGCTAGAGCAAAGGGTTTGGTTATTCTTGGTTTCCTCTCTTTCTTGAATAAGGCTCTAGGGAAAACTTTTGGAATATGAAAAAAAACCCCATAATTCTAAAACTTCAGAGGAAGTTTTTGTTTTACACAAAGCTGTTCCTGTTAAAAATAGAAACACAGTCCACTTCACATACACCTGCAGAAATAAAGCAGGTGCAAATTGGGAAGGCAAAGTAAAACCTTTGTTGTCAGGGTATTAACAACATGTTTCACAAAAATTTGTATCAAATAACCAATATGTAAATATTTAGCCCATCACACTTTGGCTTCTCAGAGGTCTGTGCTTGAAGGTTTGCTAGAAAGCACCGTTGTGACAGTTTGTTCTAAGCATATCGTGTTATAACGTGGGCCTTAGGACTTCTTCCTGCCTGTTGAAGCTCAGGTGTCGTGCTTGGTTTAAGATTCCAGTCAAAGGACATCCCCACCAGCTGCTTCACTGGTTAATTTCCTTAAAAACCTGCTTCTTGCCTGTAACTTTGAGCCGTAGATCTCCCTATGTTTGCGTGATAGATTGAGGAGTCTTCTGATAGCTCTTTTCCCTCATGCTCATTGTTCCAGAGGGTTGAGTTACTTCATTGATAAGTTAAATGGATCACTGTCTTTAAAAATAAGCCTTTTCCCAATCCTTTTGTCATTATCAGTACTCTTCTCTGTAGTTCCTCCATCATCCTTCTTGAAGTGCAGATAATTGACTGGGACTACTTTAGCAGAAATCACACCACCAGTGCCAAGCAGAGATCATTCAGCCTCTGTCCTCCTTCCTGACACATCCATTTCTGTGTACCCAGTATTACAGCAGCTCTTTTGGCCATGGCACCACACGAGATTAATTTTCTTCTAGCATTAGCATCACATATGTGAGTTTCTTCAGAATCCTTCTCCCCTCTATTCATTCTTCCCCAAAAATGGCAGCTTGCTTCTAGAAATGATACAGCATACCTTGTATGCTTCAGTAGCCATAGAGATTGTGTAAAGAAAAACTATTTTAGAATTCTTGAACCAAAAATTTTGCATTTGGCAGGGGAAGCAATCCATATGTCTTACATTTTGCAACAGTGAATCATGCTTTAAATCCTGAGTAATCCCAGTGAATTAAGTGGAACCTTTTAAAGTGTAAAATATTATACAATGCAATGTCAATATAAACAGGGAACTGTCACAGACTGCATCTACACCACTCTTAGTCTAAATCAGGAGTGCACTTCTGAAACTAATCTCCTGACTCTCTCTGTGCTGAGCTGTGGGACACAGACCAGAGCAGTTTCTGAGCATGAGAACTGCTTTCCCTTCGGGTGAAACTAACCCAACCACTGCACCTTGACAGTATGTCCTATCAGGCAGCCTGCACGACCAGCCTGGGGCTAGACATCCCCAGCCCCGGGAGGCACCTGGATGCTGATGCTGGTGCAGTGCAGACACTTGGTCCTTACATCCCTGTTTCATCTTGTCCACCTGCCCACAGACATGTCCGTGTCTGCATGCACACTCCTCATGAGAGGGACGGGGATCTCCCTGGGGCTTGTCCCGACAAAGTCCCCACTGGGGACCAAAGATCAGCATTAACAAGAATTCTTCAGGAAGATTAGGCCTTTCCCAGGGTAGACTCCTGGCTCCCACCTCACTTTAGCCACTTTGGGAAGTGTGTGAGCAGGGCTGCTCCCGTTGCTGGCCTCAGAGGGTAAGATAATCCTCACAGGACTGGGGGAGACGTCTGACAGCACTAGCACAATGCTCAGGATTCATACACCTCCGGAAAACCTGAGCAGCTAGGGCTGATGATGCATAGTTAACATCTCTCACATCCATAGCACAATCTCCTGCTAAGTCTGGCTTCTCTGCAGGAGAACTGATCCTGTTCACTCTCTAGGTGTTTCACTCTCTGCAGCCAGCTCCTAGGTAGAACTACTTTCTCTTCTACAATCTTTCATGGGAGGAAAAAGAGGTTTGAAATGATAAACTGTCCCAGACATTAATTCAGCACAGCTGGGGCCATGCAACACTGCATGGATGAGGAAAGACAAGAAAAGAGATGATCAGCCCTCTCTTCTTTCTATTCCAGACTGGCAGGAGGCCAAACTGTCTCTAAGAGTGAATTAGAGCAACATAAAAAATCTCTGTTCCATCTGAGGATCCTAAGGGACCCATACTGCTAGCTCAGCCCTTCGTGTCAGCCCTCTAAATAGATCAGAGGAGTGTAGATTACATACATCAAAGTTTCTGATTTATTTTACCTTAAGTAATAACAAGTACGTGTTCCACATACTAAAGAATATCTTCCATAATGTACACAGGAGTGTTGCCCCAACTTATGTAGATTTTTGGAAGAATCACCAAAACTGTTCTTATGATCTTATACAAAGAAGCAAAACCACATTCGGTGTGATGCTTACTTAATACACAGTGTCCCTGAGCAGCAGATGTGTATTGATTCTATAATGGCACAGGGAAGCAACTATGAACAGTGCATCCCTCTTTGGAACCTCTGCAGCAGAGTAACAGCATCAAAGTTCTTATCAGAAGTTATTAGATTAGATTGAATTCCTGCTAAAGCCTGAGGAATCTAGATCTTCACATCTCAAAATGGTGGATGAAAAATTATCACTAGAAAGTGCAGGTATTATAGGCCACATGAATCAAACTATAGAGGGAAATAGGATAGAAAAAGGATCTGACCATGCTTGCTTTGCAAAATCAAAAAATTTTTGACAGCTTTGTCTCCCAGAAACTTTGAAGAAAGGTCTTCAACTTTACTTTTTTATTTATGATAATATCATTTTACTCAAGAGGTCTACTTGCACAAGTGGTCATGAATTAAGCAAAAGCTTTTAGTCTAGTCCAAAAATATCAATAAAGTAATATATGAAGAAAAAAAAACCAGTCACGGTCTTGATTCCTGAAAATATCTTAGTCAATCAGAATTTCCTTCTAAAATTGAAACTCTTGGTATTAACAAGTGGCTAAATGAGAAAATGTTTTCTGATGCTATGAAGCAGTTGCTCACATGAATGGCTCCATCAGAACATTCACCTGAAGTACATCAAATACTGCAAAGATTCTCACAAAATAGAGGTCGAAGCTTGCTGCTACAGAAGTGTTAAATAGTAATAATAATGCACTAAAAGTCTTTACTTTCCCACCATGAATAATTTGGCAGGACACCTCATAATAGGAAAGTTAGGGATTTAACATATTTGTAAGTGTGACAGAGCAAGGGCCTACCATGTTACATTTCCATGTATATAATATCCATGTACTGCAACATGAGAATGGCATAGAGCCCCTGTGCCCCAGTAGTGTGGGATATCTCTTCAAGCTAAAACACCAGTTCAGTTTTCACTATTGTATCACAAATTTGCCTATGAATTTATCTTAAAAACTTACTTAGCAGATACTATCTTTTACCGTCTGTAACAGGAGTAAATCATTAATCTGTATTTCAGGCTCTTTTTTTTTTTTTGGTGGGAAGAGTCAACTGAAGCAATGTAAAAGTAGAAGCAATTATTTATTTTTTAATTATTCACTTTTTCAAGAGAACTTACTTTTATTTAGAGAATGGCAAACATGGGGTGGGGGGAAAACATAGAAACAGCTACCAAAACAATACAAAATGATGAAGCACTAGAAAAATAACAATGGGTTTCATCTTGTAAAATACAAAATATTTTGCCTTATGATCCCATTATCTCCCCAGTAGGCCAACCCTGCTGGCCCTTGACTTTGATTGTTTCAGGTTAGGGTTTCCATTTTAATAAGGGTAAGAAACCTCAGCTCTGGCTCCCTTCATTTGGAGCTGCAGGGCTGTGGCACTGCTGCTGATCACCATCGCAGCGTCACAAGTTACAAAACTGAAAAAACAAGGCTCTTAAAAAATGGTGATTTCTTTTATACGTGGTCACTTTGGGGTCTTCTGTTACACAAAAGGCAAAATTATTGCAATAGCCAGAGCAGTGATTCACTCTTCTATCTTTTACTCTACCACCACTTTATAGCTGGGGATTTTTTTTCATTTTAATTGGAAAAAACCCAAGTCTTTATCATGGGTCTGTGCGGCTCCTCTTAGCCAAGCATGGCCTGGAAAAAGTGCCTGCCTTGATAGCCTTCATTTGAAGTTCTCGGCAAGCATTACATCAATATTTAACCCCATGTCTCCGGGGGGAGGCTGCAGACTGCCTGGCTGCCCGGCGTGGCCAGGACCGTGGCGGCCCCCGGACACAGCTGAACACGAACAGGGGATTCGGACCGGCCACAGCATCCGTTCAGAAAGTGAGGGGCAGGCGGGTGCAGCCCTCCAGACCCGCCCTCTCCTGCTTGTCCTGCTCCCTGAAGGACTGACTTAAACTCCACCAAAAATAGGCAGCGGGGGCTGTGCCCAGTTAGAAAGAGGAAAAGTCACTTCCTCGTATCCGTGTGACGCTGCAATTTAATTTCCTTGCCATCACAATGCCTTCGGTTGCCCACCAAGATTTCCTTGTCTGCCTCTGTGTCCCTCCCCGCTCAGCAGAGCATGCGGCCGGGCCTGGCCAGGCTGGGACCAGCCGTGCGGTGCCTGGCCGGGACACGGTGGCTTTCTCAGCTGGAGGTTGGAACACTGCGGTAGGTCCATGGCCAGGCAGCGGAGGATGAGCGTGTGCTGCTCCTCAGCAGCGAGAACCCCAACACACGGCTGGGAAGGCTGCCAGGACAGACCTGCAGCGCTACCGCTCACCGGAGCCGGCCGCTCAGGGCATCCCGGTGTCCCGGTGCTCCTCAGCACGCAGCCCTCCTGCCTCCTCCCTGCCGCAGCGATGGCCGTGCTCAGCCACCTCCTCAGCGTGGGGACAGGGAGCGGACCCAGCACAGAGGTGACAGCTCGATCGCTCTCCCCAGAGTGCACAAGGAGTGGGAACGGTCTCCGCTTCCTTGCTGGGCGACCGCGCCCTGGAAGCTCTGCAAGTCTTAGGACCATTTTCTGATGACTTTACCTCATTTGTAAGCCCACAGCACTTTAAAAGAAAGCAAACAAGCGAAAAAGCACAGGAGCTAAAAATTCTGGGCCATCTTGCTATGAATCTGGAGGGTATTTTTTGTTTGTTTACATTGCCGAGTAATAAAAACGTAATGTAGGTTTTGCATTTGGAGAAACATAAGGCGAATGGGAGCTTACTTACAAGGGGAGCCACTGTCTGCCTGTCTGTCTGAGCGCTGATGGCCTTGCACTGCAGTCTCGAGGCTCTGAATATGAAAATTAATCACATCAGCCCGCAACATTTCCCAGTGTTTGGAGAGTTCTGCTTTCAACACATACATGAATGTATGTAGCAATGATCTTTGTTGTCCTGATTTGGGTGATGTCATATTTTTCCATAAGAACACTGGGTGACAGCACACTTGGAGGCTTTGGGCTAAATGTATAATGAGCATGAAACTCCCTTTAATGTCAAAATAAGACCAAAAGAGAAAAAAGAGTGGAAAGGTCATATGGAAAAAACCTCCAATAATAAGTATGACTTCTGGGGCCGCGCGAGTCTGGCTGTCACCGGGATGAGCCCACCGAGGCAGACACCCCGGCAACATCCCGATAATCTTATTATTTGCATGACATTAGCCATGAGGCCGGGGGGTGGGGAGGGGTGGGGG
>VXAD01013446.1:5373-56807 GCA_013399195.1 Dicrurus megarhynchus
CCCGAAAAAAAAAACCACCTCAAACCAGCGAGACTGCAGGGGAAAAAAAATGGAAGTGGCTGAGCAAGCGAAGGTTTTTTTTGTTTGTTTGGTTTTTTGTTGGCTTTTTTTTTTTTTTTACTTGAAACAAAGTCTCAGCACAGCAGCCCGATGCAGGCGATGCCAGGCAGTCGACGGTCTGCGAGAAGGACTAAGGCGCTAGTGCGGATTTGTTGGTGGGTTTTGTTGTTGTTGTTGTTATTACTAATAGACTTATTCCTCCTTCCTCCCTCCTCCTCCCCCCTCAGGCACTAATGGCCGGACAGCGGCGGGGGGGTCCTTGGCTGCCGATNACGCCGGGGCGGGAAGCTCGCACTTGATCTCCTTCCTCTTGTTTTTTTTCTTCTAAAGCGCGACCTCCCCCTCGCCGCAGCCCCAGGAGCTGTCGGCTCGACCCCGCGATGCAGATTAACTGATAGGGGGCTCCCGGGATAAACCCTCTCAAACTGCCGCCCGCCTCTGACTAGAAACAATAGCAATTTTCTCAGCGCGGCTGCAATTAACGCCGTGTTTGTTCCCTGCCAGAGATAAGGCTGTGCCCGAGCGCGGCCGCATCCATTCCCTCGGCTGCCGCCGGCCGCCCTCTTCGCACGGGGAAGGATGGAGAGCTGCCGGGGCTCAGCCGGCGCGGTGCCCGCTGCCGGAGGACGCTGCCCCGGCTGAGAGTGGAGTTTGCGAGGCGACAGCGGCTGAAGTGGCACCGTCAGCGGCGGGTGGGGTCAGACGGGGGAGGTTCATGAAAGAGCTTCGCCACAAGCAAGGCACCCCCATTTTTCTTTTTATTTTTTGTTTTAAATTTTGCTACAGCTGAGTATGGTTGGGTATGCTTTTTCTCCCTCCCCTCCCGCTGTGCCCCTCCTGCTCCCCAGGGCGGGTTGGGTTGGGTTGTCCTCTGGCTCTTCCCGCTGGCGTGAGATATTGGGGCAGTCTGCACGACAACAGATATCCGGCGTGAAAATTAGGAGATGACATTTTAATAAATGCTGCTGTCAGTCAGCAGCTCTCAGCCTGGCTGCCGTGCCCTCCCACTGCTCCCATTCTGCAGAGAGCACAAGGCCCTGCTGAGGTCGTAGGGCAATACGGCCCCTCCACGCCTTCAAAGTTCATATGAAACGTGGCTGTGTGGTTTTCAACACGACTTCCCACCCCGATGAAATGAAAATTTAAATTTCTGGACAACATCCAAGCCAATCAGTCCTTAAAGCAAACAGTTTTCTCCCTTACAGTCCTGTTCTAGCCCCCGCAAGGTTTGAATTCCAGTAATACAGAGCTTTTATGATTACAATTACACGCTGCACAAATTCTGATCAGAGGTATTGCTGGTCACAAACCACTTTTGACCAAAGTAAACCAAAACACGGTTATACCTTTTTACTGTATTTTCCATAGGTATAAGCTGTAAACCACATCCCTGCTAGCTTTTACGCTCATAAATACTTTATATCCCTGTTGTCAAAATAAAATAAAAAATATCTATCCAAACCAAGGAAAATGTGAGGGATGTGCAGGGTCTATGCCCAGCAAAATTGCAATGCAACGAAAACTGAACTGTTGCTGGCTTAGAGATAATAGTATTCTCTCACATTTGGTGACATTCCATACTATCTGTGGGTGAACATCATGTTGCTTAAAATATTTTAAAGGAAGTTCGGTTCATTGACAGGGTGATATGAGCAGAACAAGTCAAAGGTGTACATACAATGCAGTATTTAAAAAACTTTTATTCCCTTTGCGTTAAATGAAGAACTGTAAGGTAAGTCACAAAAGAAAACAACTTGAATGAACTCTTTTACCTGTTTTCTATGGCATTAGCAAGTTGTGAGTGGAAATGAAAAAATAATGAATGCACAATGTATGGTAAGCAATTGTCTTTAGACATCTGCTAGGTGTTCCAACCCACTGGTTAAGTTGGAACTTTTCAATTTTGTGGAGACATGGCAATGCTGGAGAGGAATCTGGGAGGGAAGACTCCTTAACCTCTTGTCTACAAACTGAAGGAAAGGGTGGAAGATGCACAAGTCATGCTCAGGTTGACTATGACAGCTGAGGAGCGGAGGGGTGGGAAGCGATGGGACAGGGTAGGATGGGATGGCAGCACAGATCCTTCTGAAGATTTCTTTACAAGATTTGCTGCAATTAGACTGGAACTAAAACAAGCTGTACCATTTTTCTGAGTACACAAATATCTACAATCCACTTGCAAGTGTCTTTCTACTTGAATTGAGGCCAATTTGAGAAATAATTTTATTTTCCAGGTAGGTGTCATGCAGCATTTGAGATAAAAGAAAAACCTGGTATTTTGATAGTCTAGAAGTGAGAATCAGGGTATGTTTAAGTCTGCAAAATATAAATAAGTAGAAATGTGACAATATGTTTGTTTAATTTGGGCATGCAGATCACTTGTGTTTGGAATGGCCCTGTTTTGTGTGTACTTTTATTCCTAAGCTGCAGTCTGAAGGGCAGGTGTAAAGTGAACCTATGCACATAATTTGGAAATGTTGAGTAGATCAATCTTGTTTGAGTACGTCTGTTAAAACCTAGGAATAATGTATTAATGCAATCCCACACTGTTTCATGGGAGGGCTGTCAGCCCTGCATGGTACACGTGGTGCCATCTGTAGTACAAAGAAAGTATCAAGGCACTGAAAGAAGTGTTATGTCGCTCAGTAGTAGTGTTGTAGGGATAGGCACAACATAGTGAATGCTAAATTTATAGTGCTGCTTTCTATGCTCAATGCAGTGGTTTCAGCAAGGTTGGGCTTGATCCGAACTAGGAAAGAGGGAGGAAAGTAATGTTTTTAAGTAATTTCTGTATTAGTGAGAAAAATGAGGCTTACCCAATTTAATATGTTGGATGGAATAGATTAAAGGGCTTGTTTAGTTGCTTTTTCCCCCCCAAATCTGCAGAAGCACTTTGAGATCTTTGGTATCTTGGTGACACCAGCTAGAGGATTTCAGTCCAGATTTTAGTGAACATAGCACAAAATTCAACACAGTTGGAATTGGAATTATCACTGACAGTTTTGGTGCAGATTTGGAAAGGAAGGCCACAGTTTAAAGCAAGTGGCTTTGGAGAATGGACTGTTCCCTCATCAATCACCAGTCACCCTTAGGGGGACTCTTTTCAAGTAAAGGTCGCTGTTGCAGCCTGCAGTGTCACTCCTTTGAGAAAATAAGACAGTCTATCTCCAATACTGTAGGTACACATTAAAAAAAAAATCTTAAAATTGTTTTCAACAAAGACTTTATTCTGAATTATTATCATCATCATCATCATTTTAACTGACTCCAGAGTTACTCTTAGATATGTCCTTCTATGTACAAAAGAAAGGAAACTGTTGTTATAGACTCAATTTACAGGTAAGAGTTGAAGGATAGTTTCACTGAGCTTTTTGGCTTATGTAGAAGTGCCACTGGTCTGTTTCCCACATCCCACTTTTCTCAGATATGCATGGCCCTTCAAAATCCCCTTTGGCAAGAATAGACTTTCTGCTTTCTACTCTGCATGACATATTCTTCTGAAGAATACCAAAGTGTATTTCCCTGCTCCAAGTCCGGGAAAATGTTAAATCCAAAGCAGGTGTGACCATTTCAAGAGAAATGTTGTTTAATTTAGTGCGAAACAGAGAAATAAAATGCAAGATGCTGGCCATATTACAGATATTATAAAATTCACTAAATACCTGAATATGAAGAGAAGAAAAATATTCTGTTGTTCCAACAGGTTGAGAGCAAGTGTAAATTGGAAATAAGTTGACGGACTTGTACATGTCTTCTGATCCACGAGATTACAAACTATTAAGAAACAGCACATTTCTCTATTAATTTCAGATTCTAAGTGAATTTCACCAGTATTAGTTTTCTTTCTGTTGTTAAGATGGAAGATTAATTTAATAAATAATGGACTATGTTCTGCCTTCTCAATTTTAAATATGCTTTGAAAGATTATATGATCCTAATTAATTTTATTAGAGAAGTGATTCATATATTCATAAATAGCTAATTAATAATGCAGCACCAGTAGATGGTGCTCAAGAATATATAGCATAACTGGGGGCATGGGTGAATAAAAAGTTCTATTTTGAAACTGAAAAATTTTAGCAAAAATACTAATTTACTTTTGGGAAGTTGATTTTTCATCAGCAATGTCACCTTCCAAATGCAATCAAACCTTTGGTTTGTTGACAATTTTCAAGTTTAAAAAGTCAGTGATTTTCTTGCTTGTTTGTTTTCATTCTTTGGCTTCTTCAGCAAAGGTTTTAACAAGTAATTTTAAATTCTACTACTAGCTTTAAGTATTTTGATGTTGTCATTCAATCCAATAAATTCAATAATTGGGCTAGAAGCAGTGAAATTCATGCAATAGGTGACAGTAAGAGTATGGGCAGAAGCGGTCTGAATCACATGTAAGGCCTGTACAGCATCCTACCACAGATGGTGGCTCTTTAAGACTCCTGAGGAAGGTGCAGAACACCCATAACACAACCGTTTTTGACAATCTGACTCAAAAAAAATCTCACCTAGCTTCCAGTATGCAGAGATCTAGTTAAGTCTCCAAGTATGTTTAAGTTCCCCTGCAATACTTGTGTAGCTAGTTTAACTCCATACCTTCTTGTTTTGCACATAAGCACCTAATTGTTTTCAATCTTATATTTTTTTCTATTTCAACAATATCAAATGATGAGTCCTGCAGCATAAATGCTAAGTGAAAACTGATGTTCTGTTAAATTTGCTACCTTTTCTTTTAATTGTGTGTCACCATATTCTTGTATTAAGGCAGGGAGAAGTGAGATTCTGGCTTACTTCTAGCAGTTATGTCACATATTTTTGCTATGCCTTTATTTAATATACTTTTAAGATATTCCAATCTGTTTCCACAAAACCCTGCTTCTATAATTCTTGTCACTTTTCTCTTAAACATCCCCTAGTTTTCTGGTATCTTTCTAAGATGTCGAAATCAGCACTGCACACAGCAGTTCAGATCAGGCTGCAGCTCTGATTTTTATAACATTGTTTTTCTTTATCATCTCTTCTTGATTTTTTTTAATATCTTCCTTCTTCTGAGAGCTGCTACACTGAACAGAGGTTTTCAGTTTGCTGTCCATGTCTATTCTTTTTATCAGTCTCCTGTGAGAAACTTTGTCAAGCAAGTTTAAATAAATTATGTCTATTGGTTCTCCTTTGACCACTTCAGTAGTTTACTGATGTGTTGAAAACGTTCTAGCAGATGAATGAAGTATCATCTTACTTTGCACAGATCTATCATCTCATGGTCTTGTGAGTGTTTTATTTTGGTTTTTTAAAATTTTCTAGGTACAGATGTAAGATTTATGAATCTTTGATTCCCTGAATCATTCTAAACTCCTTTTATGATATATGTGAAAAATTCGCTGTTCTCTAACCTTCCAGTAAAGGAGTTGTTTTTCAATTAGAGATTGCATAGCTCAACTACTTGTTCAGGATTTTCAGTATTGGTGGCTTTCTGCTTTTCAAATGATTGATTTGTTCCAGCACTTCTTCATCTGATAGTACCTAATTTTTATTACCCAAGAGTAGATATCTCCCTAACATCCTCTATTGTGAAGACTGATGCAAATAAATCTTCTGTGTTCCTAGACACGTCCTTCTCCTCCTTAATTGCTCTCTTTATTCTCTGAAATTCCCAGAAGACATAGTAACTCTTAAAACTCTTTCTTGTTTTTGATATATTTAAGGGGGCTCTTTTACTTTGTTTTTTTTAACTGTGTGCTTTTCATGAGTTACCTTTGCTATCCACTTTTTTCCCTTTTACCTCTTTGCCATTACAGTCTATGATCATTTCCCTCATTTCCTGAAAGCTGCCTTTTCAGATTATGACAATTCCCTGCTTAGCTCAAGTAGCATCTCAAATCCTTTCATTTCACTCCACTGGTTTGCAACTTACCTTCCTTGTTTATCTCCTCCCCTCCCCCATATGTGCATTTCTCAATGGAAATATTCTTGGTTTTGGAAGGAACACAAATGCCACATTTTGACTAACATGCATCCTATTGAAGGCCTCTTTCCAAAGGTTAGTGTTGTGACATTTTTTATATGTCTTATGTCTTGTTAGATGCATTTAACCTCATTATTTTATGACCACTTTACATATTAGTTTGGATATTCTTAATCCTTGACTTCTTTCTGCTTATTTTGATTGAAGTATAAAAATATGTCTAAACTCTGTTTTAATAAGGGTGTCCAGTTTATCAAGCTGAGCTCATTAATTTAAGGCTGTCTTATGTCTTCCAAGGTGACACTCATTTCTCAGAATAGTTTTCTTTCAATTATGTGCTGTTTCAAGAACTTCCTATAGTTCTGAGAAACTATATTTTTAATCTTTGCTATTTACACATCTGTTTTGTTTCTAATTGTGTTGTATGAAATTTATTATTATCCTGTTTTGTTACATATTCTTTCTTTTTTTTCTTTTTCTGTGCTGCACCCTTAGTATCTTAGTTTTGACTTGCATTTTTTGACATGTGTCCTTCTGTGCCCTGGGCTTCCATTCTCAAGTACAGCCCTCTTCTCTGAGAGGGTTTTTTCACACTCTCCATTGAATCTTTTATGTACAAAGCAAAATTCCTCACAGAACTGATTTATTCTGTTATTCTGCAGCAGTTTACAAAGCATTGTAGGTTTATAAAAAAATTACCTACTTAAATATTTATCCAGTAATTTTCTTATGTTACTGCACGTCCATTGTGACATAAAGCCTTCTTCTACTGGAAAGCCTTCTATTTCACTTATTTTGCTTTTAATTTGTAATTTTGTATAAATATTTGAAGTTCTTTATTTTTTACCGGATGTCGTTCTATGGCACATTCCCTGTGCCATAAAACAGGATTTGTGCTTCTTCAGTTGCATTTTAAATGTATACTCAGAAGTATTTGTATCCGTCTTCTACAGGTAGGACTTGTAGATGTCTTGGTGTTCTTTGCCTCTGTTTGTTAAGTGTTTGGAAAAAAATTCTAGGCTTTCAACCTATGAAATCAATATTTTCAATATTTTATGTCTTGCATATATAATTGATGTCATTTGATAACAAAGTTGTCGCTATTTAATGTATGCACATAGTCTGGTGGTGAGATTCTAACTGGTTGTACTGGTGTATGACTATAAAGTTCTGAGAAACTCATTGCAGTCCCTACATGTGGGCTGTATAATAAACTTTAAAAAATTAACTGGAGAATATTTATGCAAAGATGAAAATAAAAATAAGGCCACAGTTTTCATGTTAATTATCTAAATGCACTGAAATCCTCTTTGTACTTGGAGGAGTACAAATATTTTAAAAATGCCCTTTCATCTCTGATGTTATTAGTGTACTCTAAAATATTGCCTAGTCATTAATCAAATTGAACTGTGATAAATACAGAAAAATCCACAAACCCTGGGTTGTTTTGGCTTGTTCTACTGAAAGGAACAAAATTCAGAGTTAATACTGAATCCATCTTTAATGCCCTTCATTTTGCTTATGTAGGCTAGAGAAGAGTGATTTTATATACTTTGTGTGTCATTAACATCACTAATCACAAAGAGCAGTGTTAAAAGATGATGTCTTGTGTTGAGTTTTTTCTTGCATTAGTGAAAATGAAAGACTGATAAACCTGTCTGGAGTTTTAACTTTCTGCTGTAAGAGTTTAAAATGGTGGTAGTTTAACCCCAGCTGGCAGCTAAGCCCCACATAACTACTCACTCAATCCAGCCTCAGTCATGTTGGGGAAAGAATCAGAAGAGTAAAAGTGAGAAAGCTCATGGGTTGAGATAATGATGGCTTAATAGATAAAGCAAAGTCTGCACATGCAAGGAAAGCAAAACCAGGAATTCATTCACTAATTGCCGTGGGCAGGCAGGTGTTCAGCCACATCCAGCAAAGCAGGGTTCCATTAGGTGTAATGGTTGCTTGGAAAGATAAATGCTGTCACTTCAAATGTTTCCCCTTTCTTCTACCTTCCCCAGCTTTATTTACTGAGCATGACACCATATGCTGTGGAATGTCCCTTTGGTCAATTGGAGTCAGCTGTCCCAGAAGTGTCCGCTCAGCTCCTTGAGCACCCTCAGCATCCTTTCTGATGGAGTGGGGTGAGGACCAGAAAAGGCCTTTGCTGTGTGCAAGCACTGCCCATCAGTAATGAAAACATATCTGTGTTATCAGCGCTGTTTAAAGCACAAATCCAAAACACAGCTGAACACTTTACTCCTATGAAGAAAATTAATTCTACCCCAACCAGAACTAGCACAGAAATGCACAAATTATGCTGCTTGTTCCCTACCAAGTTCAGTTGTGATGTGTTTTAAGATGTTGATCAAGATACCCATACAGAATTTTGTTTAAATAAGTTCTTAGTGGAAGACTTGGGTTCAAATTCCTTTTTTGAGCATTTGAAACGTGAAATTTTTCCTTCTTATTACGTTCTAAGCCAGCAAAAAGGATAGCAGCATTTCTTTAAGGCTAACAACAGTTTTTGTTATTCCTCTTAGGCCTCATTCAGGGAGACCCAGTCCGCAATGTTTATTCAGAATGAAACACAGAGAGAATTTTCTAAACTAGGATCCGAATCTAAGTGACTCTTTAGTCTCTTATGTCTTTGGTTCTAGTGAGGGGAAGTGCAAAGGGTATGGTGGCACCCTTACTGCATTACTGCCACTGACAAAGTATGGCCGGCCCGTCTCTAAAATAAAATTTCTGTGAATTTGAGGGGAGGGGAGGGTTCAGAACTGTGTATCCTGAGTATCAGGAAGTGGTAGTTTGAAATGAATTTTTGGGAGGTTTCAAGCAGATCCTCTGTAGCAGCATCCCCAGTTATCTGGGACTTAAAGTTGCCCCCTCACTAAGAATGATGACTTCCTGAGGCATATAGCTCTTCCCAAGAAACTTAGTGCAGCAAAAAGATGCATCCTAGCTCAGGCTTCCAAATTCCATGCTAAGGAACAGGAATTGAAGTCCTCCCCTGCATGCTTGTTTGATCCAAACACACACACATTTTTATAAAAAATAAATTAATATGATGAGTGTTTAAAGATGGTATTTTCTCAAATTCCCAATATTTCCATGGAAAGGCCATTCAAGGACTAGCTGAGTCAACCAGGAAGCTCCACCCTGGGTAGGAAAAAAGGACTTGTTATGGCCTGTGGTACTACAGGGTCAAGATTGTCAAGGAAAAACAGGCCGGGGACTGATCATTTATTGTCTAGCAAAAGGAACAGCCGGCATCATAAAAAGCTGGAAGGATTCATGCTCAAAACAGAAGAGGTGATTCTCATGCAACAAATAACTGACCTTTGAAACTCCTTGCCAAAGAATGTTGTAGATAATAAAAAATAAATAAAATGTAAATTTTTATGGACTCAGGGGCAAACTGGACAAGCATATAAAAGAGAAATCCAGTGATGGTGGTGGTGAGGGGTTTGTCAATAAGTGTGCAAAATCATCAATCATCAATCACTTCAGGAATTCCCCTGTGCTGAAAAAAATTAGAGGTTGGGAATGTATTAGGGGAGAATCTTGCTCCTCCTTCAGCATTTATAGTCGCTTCTGAAACAGAATGGGGGGCTGGATAAAACTAGTTTGGGCTAGTATGACCGTCTTCATCTTCACTCTTTTTGGATACTTTAATACTGTCGGAGAGGTAGATTTTCAGAGGTGCAGATCCTGGTTGAAATTTGGAATCAAGCACTGAAGATAATTGTTCAGAACATCAGGACATCTATTTCAGTTTTAAAACATTGGCTGAGTGCTCATAATTGCTTAAAGTGAGTGCTCACATTTAAAAATTTGAGGATATAGTCCAGATTCAGATCAAGCTGAGACCCAGGGAGGAAATTCTCAAGGTCTTTTTTCTCTATCTTAACAGCATTAGTTTTGTAAACACAACGTATCATTATCTGCAATTCCCCACATGTCTTGAAGGAGGAAGAAGCTATGTCCTATTCCTAAATTGTCTAGTATCTAAAATTTGATTGAACGGGCAAGTTTTATCTTAAGCTAAACAAATGTTTTCAAATTGGGAATAAACTACATACTTTATATTTTTGGAAGAGAGTACTTGGGAGGAGAAAAAAAATATGCTGTCTTGACCACATCACTTCCTTGGCTGCATGGTGAGCATCCAGAGTAAATTGTTTCATTGAAGCAGTTTGTTTAAAAGTTTATGTATATGTCAGACACACTTTTGACATCATATTGTAAAAAATTATTAAAATATCTGAAAAAGAGGAAACATCACACAGTAACAGCTGGAGGCATGAATGTGAAATGCTGCTTACTGACATGGCAAGGATTTCTCATATGACTGTCAGTAAGGGGTTCATGGCCCACAGTTCTGCAAGGAGGTGAGAAAAACATGAGAATGTATCATTCAAATTTTAAGAAATGCAGCTTTTTGGATGTGTTTAATTATGTGTTTCAGGTCATTGTATTAGTCTTCTGGCATGGAGTTTTAGAGAAATAGCTGAGTTTGTTTAATATTCTAAAGACATGTAAAACCTGAGTTAGAGAATTGTATGTTGGCAGTAGCTCAGCTCATATCAATGGCCTCGTATCAGTGTAAAACATATGTGAGAATAGAATCATGCTCTCGATATGTGCTCTGGGCTCAAACTGAAGAGTGAGAGGAGAGGAACACATTTATATTACCGAACAGCAAAATACTCTGTGAAAACGTGGGGTATTACTGTTAGGAGCTGCAGGTGGCTGTCATCATTCTGAAGAGACACATTTTGACTACACTATACAAAATATGAGAGATTTCAAGAAAAGTCACTCCCAAATTATCAGGCACAAGAGAAGAGTATTTGGAGGGTGGGGTTTTATTGTTGTTTTTAAAGATAACTATAGATAAGTGTGTGGAAGGAAATTACAGATATGTACTAATTTATATAGCTATCTACCACTGAATCAAAAAAGGGCAATAAATAAAGGGAATTAACCCCAACACGGTATGGAACATCTACACCAAATGTATTAGACCTACTGCTAAGAGCCATAGGTTTTTGTCTTTCATAAATTTTGTCAATGTTCTTGGTCCTCTCCTGCCAATAGTGTCTGATTGCACTGAAATATTTTCCCCCTCTATTTCTCCCTTTCTTTCTCTCTTTTGCCTGTCTCCCTTCCTGTATGCACACTTGAATCTGTTATTTCACCGTTGTTAATCAGTGAATCCTAGACCTTTTATTGAAATGATATAACTAAAAATTTCTGGTAAATGATTTATCGTTCTGTTCTTGATGAACATTGCTGACTGTTATCACAGTAAATGTAAGTAGTGTCACTGAAGTCAGCAGATCTATGCTGAATTAATCAGTATGGATTCTGGTCCTGAGAGTCATAATTGATAAAGTCGCTTTTGTGCTTGAAGCAAATTCTGGATGGATGGCTCAGTATAGGTTCCTTAAAACTGACTTAACTGTACATTTCATTAATTTTAGAGGGTGTCACCTTCACACAGAGCAACTCAGCTTCAAAATATGTTTGGTCTTGGTAAAACTATTTATAATGTGATTATTCATAAACTTTGTTTATTGGTATTTGATTTTTGTCTGTGCTTTATATTTTGTGTATTAAATACCAGGCTTTTAAAAATAAGTAGGTTACCTTGCAGAAGGGAAGCCAACAAACGGAGATAGTTTCAAACACTACACTATGCTGTATGTTCAAATGTGACACAGGGTTAAAAAAATCAGTAGCCTGTTTTCTGTAAAATGCTTAGATATGAACATATTTCTATTTTATACCCATTTTAAATATGTGAGATAAAGAGACTGAGAAATATTTAATGATGAAACTACTAAAACATGATATTCAAATATACTGACAAAAAGCTGTTATAATCTCTTTTCTTCCTGTCTTTTACATGCCTCCACTGACTTCTCTCTTCATATATTTAATACAATACTTCATCCCATTTATCCAGCCTTGCCTAATTTTTTTTCTTATATAGTTCTTGCACTCATTTTTCTCTCTCAACCATGTATTTCCATGTCTTTCTTCTCTTCTATGCATTCAGTATTTCTTCTCATGCTTCTCTTGCTCCTGTGCTACTGGCTTCCTATAAGCATCTACATTGTTAGAATATTTTCCATAATCTCATTTTACAATCTATTATTGCTCTTTGAATTTTATTAGAACAGTACTGTTTCAGCTATGTGAAAATACAGATAAAAGTTCAAGGATATTGTTTATTTAAACAGCAACTTTCTTAAGTTACCAAAAACATCTGACAGTGAAGAACAAGGTTCCTTCCTTGGCTGTTCCTAGAAGATGGAAGAATTTCTCAGTCCCTTTCTCCCCACCATTCCTCAGAAAACTGGCCCATCAATGAGAAATGCATTGTAATCCCTCTACCCAATTTTGGACAGACTGCTAAAATGTAGATAGATGGACGACATCTTAAATGTAGATGTGTTTATCTGGGCTGCTTATTCTCCTGGTGTGGTCAACAAATGGAAACAGGTGATTCTGTAATGTTTTTCATTTAATCTTGCTGTGGATCCAAGAAGGAAGTTAGGTGATTCACATGCTGATAGTTGCTCTTTTCCCTGTTCTGATGCAAATGTCTGAGGTTATGCAAGATAAACCTTATTTCTGCTATCTCTTATAGTGGGCCAGTAAAATTAATTCTCTGTTTGACTTCCCAGTTTCTTTGGGTATCCCCTTCCCTAAATCTGTTTTTGTGTCTAATTTTAATGGAAGTCAGAGCTTTTCTAAAATTTCTCTTCTGGAGACCTGCCATTTGTAACAAGACCTACTTCAGTTGTGCCTTTGAACCCATGGTGGAAAGTCTCTGATGCAAGATCCAGTCCTTTCAGGCTGGGGATGAGGACATATCCTCCCAACTCTGAGTAAGCAATCGTAAGAATGTCCACATCTGTCTCCATGACTTTTCCTTTTATCAGCATAGTTTTTCTGATCCTGTTTCCATCTTCACTTTCCACCCTGTATCTCTTGGTGTCTCCAGTGGCCCCACACTGAGCTGGACTAGGGCATCACTGCAGCAGTGGGGTCACACTCTCATGCCTTCCTGCAAGACGCTGTCTCCATGTGTGGGGGCAGGCTGTGTTCGGACTCCTCCTGCCCCCAGGAAGCATACGGATGCAGGCAGGGGGTTGCATGCCAGCTTCACGCCTGGCAGAAACTCAGGAGAGTGCTGAGGCTCAGGCAGGATCTCTGTGTTGCTGCAGTGCTTGCAGCTCCCCTCCTCCAGCATAGCAGTGGTGCATGGCTGAAAACCACCAGCCTGTACATAGCTGCCGTCAGCCACAAGCTTGGAACAGCAAAGGCAAGTCCGGTCTGTGCTCTGGGATCCTCCATTCCTGGAAACTGCCACTACAGCCCTGCTTGTAAATTACCAAAAATCAGAAGTGGGGATAACTGACCATTGAGCACATGTTTGGGAGGAGGAGTTCTTATGATTTAAAGTGAGTCTTTACAAACATTCCTGAGTTCAAGAGGTATGTGGCACACTTAAAGTCAGGAATTCACATACCTGTTCATATGAAGGGTTCTGATACCTACCCTACCAACTATTGCTGTAGAAAGACTTGCAGGAGTCAATGTATTTTTTTTTTTTTTTACTGCTACTCTGTTATAAACAGAGATGATATTCTGGGTTCTCCTCTCTGCTTGTCTTCATTAATGCAGCACTCTTCTGCCTTTGTCTCCTTTCTTGAGTTGTTGTCTTCCCACATGTCTTAAGAAGCTTCTTTAAAGATATGAACCCTTTGGGGCCAGGGACATGTCTTGTTAAAACTTAAGAAGTGGTGTAGAAGTGATTTTTACCATCCTAGAATAAAATTTAAAAATAGACATGAGATATAATAAAATACTGCACTCACATATGTGGCCACAGCTGGAAATGCCCACTTGAGAGCAGGACAAGGGGCACAGTCTGCAAAGGTCTGGCTAACTATATATTTAATAATTAGTAATAATCTTCACTCTTTAAATGTAACTGATAGAACTTTACCATAAATTCTTTTTTTTGGTTGTTTAAAAGGTTTGGTTTGTGATACAATAATGAGTACTTGTCTAAGTTGCTTATTGATTAATTAACTCTTTATGAGTCTGAATATGCACATTTTCTTCAATCTGATCTTTATTATGCAAAACTCCATTGAGCAATTAATTTTAATATAGTGACTGCTACTGAGCACTTAGAAATAAGGATGTAGGTGGCATGTGGCATGTCTTGTGAATTATCAACTGGCATTAATTATGAAGTTGAACTTTTGCACTAAAGTCCTACTACCTCTGTGGTTTTAATATAGAAACCATGTCTCTTATGAAAACATATTTTTTTAAATGTTCATGTGGATTTTTCTTCCTGTTGTATTTCTGGACACAGGATGTTAGTTAGGAAACTTTAAAATTGTGGTTTGTGCAAAGAAAGAGGAATAGAGGCAAGTTTAATATATAAGAAATCGGAACTGTTTCTATAGGCTTAAAATGAAAATAATTGTAAAGCTCAGTTATTAATCATATGCATTTTTTAAAAATAAAATTTCTAATTCTTCTACTATTAGGTGAGCCTTCCACCAGACCGGGTTATTCAGAGCCCCATTTAGCCTGGCCTTGAACACTTCCAGGGATGGGGAGTCCACAACTTCTCTAGTAAACCAGTTCCAGTGCCTCACCACCCTCTGAGTAAAGAATGCCTTCCTAACATCTAATCTAAGCCTGCCCTCTTTCAGTTTAGAACCATTGCCCTTTGTCATGTCACTATCTGCTGTATAAAAAGTCACTCTCCCTCCTTTTTAAGCCCCCTTAGGTACTGGAAAGCTGTAATAAGGTCTCCCCAAAGCCTTTTCTTCTCCATGCTGAATAACCCTAACTCTCTCAGCCTTTCCTTGTAGGAAAGGTGTTCCAGTCCTGTCATTAACTTAATGTCTCTCCTCTGGAGTCTTTCCAACAGATCAACTACTTTCTTTTTCATTTTAAGGAAAGCATTTTCCCCATTTTTATCTTAACTTACTGTTTTGTAAGTTAAAACACTTGCTCACGTGCTTTTTATTCCCGCTCATTGGTAATAAGGTAAACATAAATGTAAAATCTGAGAGTTTGGAATAAAGAGATGACTGTGAAACATACACAGTTTTTATGTTTCCTGACAAATCAAATGGAGAAGTAAATGAAGAGGGAAACGGGCACGATTGCCTGAAATGAGAAGGGAAATAAAGTAGTTCAAAAATATTTCACCTAAGTAGGTATGTCAGAATTATTTTTCTCTCAATAGCATTTTGTCGTTCAGAACATTGCACATTCAGCCCATGATGCAAAATTCTAAGTATTGTTCTTCACTGTTTGACTTGACAGTTGCTGCTTGACTAAGCTATAGCAATGGACAAACAAATTGTTGACCATTGGATTAATTGAGTTCCTGTAGTGAAAGACATACAAGGCAAAACAGCACAGGTGTCTTTAGTCAGAAATAAAAGTAAAGGAAATTGTTCTAGTGTATTTTATAGTAAAAGTTTAATGCACCGATGAACACACAGACATTTTTAAAGAATTGACTATAGTTATGTACAATTAAATTATCTGGAAAACACTGGATTAGCAGTCTTGGCAACTGCTAAATATTTATCCTACTCTGATCACAGCAATGTTTGACTTCTTAAATATTCCGTGCAGCTGCAGATGCCTTGTCTTATTACAGTGTTCCTCTCTTTAGTGTTTTCGAATGCAGTGCCAAAGATACCTGTGTAGGGCCTATGTACAGGAGAAAGAGGACCTTTTAGAAAACTTTGCAGCACCAGGATTATGGCTATTGGCCCCTCTTTCCCTTCCCACTCAAAGAATCAACCAGGCCATCCTCCAGGACAGTAGCCATGTTCTTGTTCAAGACTTTTCCACCCTGGATGTTTCCATTGTTTATGTTTCTATAGCATGGAGGAAAAAAAAGAAATATTCTTGTCTTTTCCTTAGCTTTATGTATCTTCCATGTAAGATGACTCTAAGGAATGGGAATTGACAGGAATCTTTGGACTGAAGAGTATCACAGTTAGTCTGCAACCCCCTGTATTGATTAGTCAGTAGGTAACCGAGATGGGTGTGGATTGCATTCTGCCTCAGGTACACATCTCAGATACGCACTTTTACAGGTTTGTCTCCAACCGATGTCAAAGAGAACTCTTGGGAGGCCCAGCCCCCATAATGAGTGAGGGGCCAAGCTAAAGGACACACTGTGAGGTAAAAACCACAAATGCAGGAAAAGAACTTTAAGCACAGAGGAAAGACTTTTATTGTTTGCTTGTGCTTTTTTCCTTAAAGAAAGTAGGCAGCCCTGTGAAGTTTTCTTTTTGTGTAAAAACCTGAACGGACAAATCTCATTTTGATTTGCAGCATTACCTTGAGGAAGAGATTAGTTATGACATCCTTTGGTTGATTCTCTATAAGCTTAGGGTCATATAATAGTTCTACAAATTAATTCAAGGGGTTTCTAGCAAGAAACCTGTCTCTTGATTATGCTGACTTTCTTCCAATCTTCATCTTCCCTGCTGACTTAGTAGTCAGTGCTCCCTCCAGAACTGAAGCTGGGTGAGTCGGTAGAGTCCTCTGCATGATGCCTTGAGCAGCTGCTGTGAAGAACCACCGGGCACTGAGAAGCTGAACAGTAGGTCCCAGTAGCTCTTTGTCAGTTCTTTGGCCATGAGCTCCGTGAGTCACAGTGAAGGTATTTCACTGTACTATGTTTCAAATCCCTTGAAAAAAATAAAATGTACACAGTACTGTCTCCTAAAGTGACACCATCAAGGAATGCCTTCATTTAAATCTTTTGCTTCCTACATATCTAGAACCATATGTGCACACTCACTTCATTCACATGGCCAGTCCAGAAAAGGACTTTCTGCTTCATCATTCTTTCCTCTGCATGGCCTGTGATGTGTCTCTGGGTATCTGTAAACTGAGCAGCTTTCTAGTCTTTGTTCAAGAGACAGTGATGAAGGTAACTACAGGACATTTTGGTGTGTCTTAGTCATGAAAGGTGGGAGAGTGGAGGCTGAGCTACTGTGTTCAAGAGTTCAGGTGAGAGGAATCTACAGTCTGTAGATAGAGCGTATCTTCAGTTTCAGGCATCAACACCAACAGGCCTTTGGAAGACAGTGGGAAGGGAGAGGCAAAACTCACCAACACAGGTTTCTTCCTCTGTTTCCAAATGGTTTCAAAAATGCTGATAAAAAATTAAATAGTGTCTCCCATGCAGTGATACAGGGTAGATCTGTCAGATATATCCCAGAGAGGGTTTTTACAGGCATGCTGTGAGAGCTTATGGGAGAGGTATAATGTCTGAAGACTCCTTGTTTTCTGTACTCTGGATGTGCCTGGGATATGCTGGTATGATCATGGAGGCCTGAATAGAATACACCTTATGGGGCTGAGTTTTGGAAATGGTTAAAGCATACTGTCACATAGTCACAGACAACCCAGGTAATGTGCTATTCTGTATAAAACCTTCTGTAAAAAACCCTCTAATCACAGTGATTGTAAAGGGATAGGGATAAAACACAATGGACTATGTTGCTTGAGTAAGGAATGTATGCACACTCTTTTTCTGAGAGGGCTGCCATTCAGTTTGAATTAAGTGTTCTTTTTCCTTATTTTTTCAGTATTTGTCAAATCTCTACCACTGCCAATGTAAGTGTCACTTTGTTCTGTGTTTCATTTTGTGTTATGATCATCTCTTTCATAGGAATGAGGGATGGGGAGTGAAAGCAATTCACTGAAGTTTAATTTCATGAAGGAGAAAACATCCAGACAATGTGAATGAAGCAAAAGGAAGCATTAATTTATGCCCCCCCCTTTCATTGTACCTGTTTATTTTAAAATAGTTTTTCCTTTTTTCCATTTTACTCTTCTCTCATGTAATGTATTTATGATGCTACATTGAATAATCATACCTTTTTCTGGTGTAGATTTGAAGTGTTTCAAAAGATGTCCCAGTAACTACATTCCATAGACACAAAGATGTTAAATTACTTTGCCAAGTTAACTAAGGAGAGAACAAAAATAAAAATGAGAATGGAGAACCTTTTTCTTACTCTATTCTTCAATAACAACCTGTCGTGCTTTTAGTGCAGAACCATGACAATGGATGCAGAAAAGCTAGGATGTGTTCACAGCCGACATTCAAGAAAATTAAAATTATCTGTAATAGAAAGGGAATGAATACCCTGACCTCTTTATACATTTATGCACATTAAATTTTATTCATGGGAGTAATTTCTCAGAACTCAATAGAGTTATTCATTTGGTATATAAAGTTAAGCATAGATTTAAATGCCTTCAGAATGCAAACATTGTGGCTAATATTAACATTATCGGAGTTGTTTTCTGTGTTCTTTATGAGCCCATACTCTTGACATTTGATTGTAAATTTTTGGTTTGGTTTTTTTGTTTTGTTTTGTTATTGGCTGCCCTTCATAAGGAACTGTTATAAGATAAGGGGACAGCTAGTCCTTGTCTTCTGTACTAGGTGACTGCAATTTGATGTGAAACAGATGAAAACAGTGAGTGAGATGAAAAATAAAATGCACTATGAAAATCCATGAATTTGGGAAAGTTACAGCGTACAGTTAAAGCAAATAAGACATCAAAGCCTTTGCTGCCTTCTACATAAAGGATAAGTTTTAGTTTAAGTACACAAATACTCAGCTTTTTTACAAAGCTCTCCTTCATGTCTTTTTGCTAATTTGTCTATTTTTACTACTTTAATATATTTTGCAAGCCATTTTTCAAGGTAAAAATTGATATAACTAAATTTACCTTTGAAAAGATTAAATGTAAGTGGTTTAAAATGGGTAGTTTTAAGGGAACACCATCTGGTATGTGGTTGTTAAAAAAGCCCGTGAAAATACTGCATGACAAAATTAATACACAGCTAAGTTAACATAAAAACCTAAATTAACAAGCCAGTTCAAAATGCTGATTATGATTAATTTTGTATATAAGTTTGCATAATTTTGAATCTCTGTTATGACCCCTGGTGAGATGTAGAAGGGATTTTTGTAGGACACACAATATAGCAGTATTTGAGGGGATTAGTAGTACTTGAAGGGATAAGAACCAGTAGAAGTCACTCGGCATTTTTTCTATCAGGTTACCCTATTAATAAACATCTATAATAATGAAAGAATTGCAAAATTGGATTTTTGAGGAGGTTAAGTGGGATTTTTATAAGCTCACTTTTTATGAGTGACTTAGAAGTACACTGAAATTTATGACAGATATGAATTTACTATGCATTAATGTTTAATCTAAAATACTGATCAAAATTTCTTGGACATTGCATTTTTGTTGACATTTCATATTATTCTTGCCTTGGTCACTGAAATCCCATTGCTCTATATCTGTGGTGAATTATGAACAGTCCCTGTAGTATTAGGCTGATTAACTTAATAGGAAGCTATGTGCAAAATAAGCAAAAATAAATAAATAAGTAAACAAAGTGCACAATCCATCCCTGTCAGCATTCCCAAGACATTAAGTGAAGGACAGTATTGCAATTTCTTAGTGTCAGCGGTTCTGGTTTTGACAAGGTGCAAACTTTGGTTTGACAGAGATAGTCTTCAAAGCGATACAACAGTTAGCAAATACCCTTATATGTTTTGATTTCTATGAAATTGAAGGTCAGTTGTTACAAACTGCTTAGGGAGACAAGCTGACAGGAAGATAAAGGGAGAACGCTCCGGGAGCCGAAAGATGGAGGCCTTCATCCATTCTGAGAGCAGCACATTCTGGTAGAGAGGCTAAAGGTGTGTGCAATGAGACAGGGAGCTGCTAAGGCAATGTTCGTGAAACTACTAAAATTCTTTCTTCTTGCATGCCAGCTTAACCCACTGTTGTAGCACAGGCATTTTTCAGTGGTTCAGCATTTGTGAATATCCTGCAAAAATATTGGTGTGATGCTGTATAGGTGAAATCCTGATAAATGGCTGATAATAGTTTCCAAGGCAAATTTTAATAAACTGGTAAATATTTGATCTGTTCAGAAAACATGACAATGAAACCTAGATAATAAATGGTGCTGGCAATATAGAGGGTGGGAACCACCCTGGAGGACTCCAGGCAAAATTGGGTGTCTGGTGTTACCTACCCACATTCCTTTTTTCACCATGTCTCTCTTACGTACAAGTCCTAACACAGGACGTCTTCCTCCCTTGGGCTCCTTTTTTTTTTTTCCTGGACACTCACCACAGGGCAGCCTATGGTGAACTAGTTTGGATCTACGTTTTAGAGGGCTGAAATGAGGTGAGATAAACCGTGCCTAAGGTTCATCAATTCTCTTTCCACAGTTTTCTCTCCACTCTGTTTTTCTACCTATACATATATAATTTCTATATGGACTTCAAACATCGACTTCAGCTTACAGGTGTGTGTGTGTGTTTATGAACATAAATACAAGCACATTTGTCATACTTTTTAAGGATGTGATTCAGCCTTTAAAAAACAACTCTTATTTATGCGTACTATATGTCGTCTGCATATATGAGAACTTGAAAAGTAAGGCATCACCTCTGTCCTTGACAAAAAATTTAATAATTCTGTCACCAAATGTTTTAACAGTTCCCTGAGCAGCAGCCTTTTCTCTCTTGGATCAATGGTTAACTGCTACTCAACTGCTGTAATAAAGATCTGTAGCCTATCCCCAAAGTGTCACAAATACTGTGATCAACACACAAAGAGTTTGCTGCATCTCTAATTAGCTGGGACTGTTTTAAGCACTGTCTTTTCCCCACAGCCCAGCTCACGAGTGAAAATATATAGCTCTAAATTAAATATACAGGTAAAATACACGAGTAAGAAAATATTTACAGCTCACAGGTAAAAATAAAACTCCTTCCCTTTCCCCCTTGCTCGTATTTTAATTGTCTTAGGGTAAAGACAGGACTAGGGTTGCCTAACCACTTTTGAGGAGGTGAGCTCTTTTTCTAGGGTGTCCTGATGTCTGCATTGTCATTATGATTGCACAAAGGTTTAAGAGCAGGAGTGAGGCCCCCTACTTACCTCCTGGATGACATTGTTTACACAATTAAGATGAACAACAGGTTATCTACGACTGCATAGCCCATCCTCTGTACTTCAGTCTCATAAATCAAGGAAGGAATAGTGTCATGGTATAGTTACTTTCTCTGTAAGAAAAAAAAAAAGCTCTGAACCATAATTTCCATAATTTGTTTGCGGGTAATTTTATAGTCATTTTGGCCTTGTTTAATCAAATTGTGAATTATCTTCTGGGCTTGAAGTTAAAAAAAAAAAAAAGGCAGGTGTGGCTCCAAACAGCAGGAATTGGCTACCAATGCAGTCAGAAGGAGCTGAGAACCAAGATGTCTGCTTTCACATAGGTAAAATCCTGTCTAAGAGAGAGGCATGAGGCTTATAAGTGCTGAAGTCATTGGTAGCTGGAGGCGATGAATGTCTTACTCTTACAGAAATGACACACTCCTGGAAGAGGCAGAGCTTCTGGGTCCAGGCACCTGTTGAGTTCTAATCTCTGCACAAACTTACAGAAGCCATGTGTTTTTCAGTTCTATAGTTTTAATTATTCTTTCCTTCTGGTGGCAGCAGGATGAAAATTCCTGAACTCAATATTGTTCCAGGTGAAGAAACAAAAGAATATGATAAAACTCCTGTAATATTAATATAAGGATTCATAAATAACACATTTTTATATTTCAGGTTTCAGTGACTTGACCCCCACATTCACAAAGCATTCTACTTTCTGAAATGTGTGATTTCTGGAAGAATTGAGTTCAGTTAATCCTTCCCACCCCATCACCTCCCCATCCCCATTTCTACAGTGGCTGGGATTCCTCTGTGTCTGTTTTGTTAGAGCTCTGATTTTAGCTGGGGCTCTGACAATCCTTCCTCTCAGCAGCTTATCTCTAAGGAGGTTACTCCTGGTCTCCTCCAGGTTCTTGGGCATGGTTGCAGAGCTTGATCTGCTCACATGATGCTACTCAGTGTTCACTGCCCAGAGCCAGTCACTAGTTTGACTTTTACATAGAAGTGAAAAAGTTAAAACAAACAGTATAATTGTATTTTCAGTAGGCTGGAGGGTTCCTTAAAGAAACTAGGTCTCATATTTTACCAGGAACAACAATTTTAAGTCCTTGAGGTCATTTCAGTCTCTTATGCTTTTAAAATAGGATACATTGGATACAACTCAGTGTATTACATGTTAACTTTTAATATTAGCCCTTGAAAACATCTGTATTAATGCAAACCTGATACATGGACTGTTAACTTTGACAAAATAAGCAAGTGGGTCTGGTATGCTTTAGAAAATTTTGGCTGGTTTCTCATTTCTTGCATGATGCGCTTTTGACCTGCTAAGACCCGATGGCTGCCCAAGGAAGGGGCTGTTGTGTTCACTGACAAGTAGAAAAAAGCTACATTTTTTCAACAAATTAGTGATTCAGATAATTATTTAGCAAGGTTTACTTACTTGCAGCATCTGAGGGCTGATCTTACATACGTTTTATTGTTGTTTTGCTTCTAAATGTCTCCTTTCCATTCCTTGCCTTGCCTCTTATGTTTGTTAAAATCAGTGCATAAAAATACTCACCATTAAAGTCTATTTTAAAAAATGTTCTAAATTTTTTTTTAAAGATGTGTACTGCCAAATTAAGTTGTTCTCTACCAGTATATGAGTATAATTTAGTATTACATCAGTGATAAACAATGCTAAGTGTGGACTACTGGGATGAAAGAGGTCCATCAGTGTATTTTTTACCAGGCATTTTAACACATAAATCTTTTGCCTTTTTATTTCATCTGAGATTTTGAATTGTTACAATTAAGAGATGCATAATAAATCAGCAGTCCAGTTTACCACTTCTGCCTGTTACAGTCCTATTCATATACACACAAGTCATGCTATCTTACTCTGTTCTGGAACATAGAATATTATTAAATTTTAATGAATTACTTAAACTAAATTCTGTTAGAATTATTTATTGTTCTGAGGTTTTGAAACATTTGTATGGCAAATATCCATATTTTATCTGTTACAGATGAACGAATTGCATTCATGGTTCAGTGTGATCCATTCACTGGTTCACGGATCCCAGAGTCCTTCAGGCAGTGTGACAAATCCACATAATTTCCCTGAATGCTAGGTTGTGCATGTTTTGTATCTGATGAAGTTGAAAGATGTGTTAAAGAAACATATAAAAATCCTCATGTATAAAAATCCTCAGACAGCTCCCGATAGTTACATATCTCAGAAATCTCTGGAGCATTTTGTTATTCAAAGCAAAATTGGCAGTAATTTACACTCAATAAATTGGTTCCAGATCTGCCTGTTTCAGATGATATCACAAGGACACGATTTTATATGAGATTCCCTCACCTTTTGTCAAAGTGTGTTCTTTTTAAGGAATTTGCCATGGCAAATGCAAATGATAAAGGGACTCCCTTGCGTTGCAGAGCATGAAAGAGTTTGATGGATTAATAGTTCATATACAAGCTATGTTCTGATCAAATCTAATAATCCTTTTTTTCCCAAGTTTTTTGAAAAAGAAGGTTCTGGATTCCTGGAAAAATCATGACTTATATCATTCATAGTGCATTAATAAAGCCTCCATTATCTACAAACCACACAGTCTTTGCAGAGAGGGAAAATAATTTTTGATTTGTGACCAAAGAAAAGTGAAAATTAAGTCTTGTAGCAGTCAGGCCTTGACTCTGAAGAACTAGTCCTTCATATAATTTTAAGTCCATTGCTATTTAACGGCTTTACAAAATAATAGTTTGTTACAAAACTGATTAATTTGGTTCAGCTTTTTTTTAAGGCAGCTGTGAAGAGAGACAGCTCAAAAAAGTAGTTTAAAAAATAACAACAGAAATTATAAATGAATATGAAAGTGTGAAATTAAGAAAATGAAAATTTAGAGATAAATAGTTTTCTCATAGTAACATCAATTAGACTTGAAACTTTAAAACAAAAAAATTTGAAACATTGACACAAAAAAGGAAAAAATTACTGTCCAGCACTGGGAAAAGGATAGTTTAAATAATGTAATAGTTCTTTTATATTTTGAACTTACCAGCTCTGTGATTATGAATGGCTGTAATTTTAGGAGAAAAGAAGGAAAATGTGCTTTGTTTGGATGATAGTGGTACTTTGTTGGTTGCCTATATGTGTCTCAGAGAAAAATGCTATTGTGAAGTTGCTCATATCTCTATACATTCCATTATTTGAAGGAAAAATTACTTTCAGTGGAAATGCATTAAAGAGGTCCATAGACACCCATTTCTTGACTCCAGTTTAAGTTGCAGTTGCAGGATGAGGTCAAAAACATCTTGTACCTCTGGTACAAGCATACTTCGTGACCTGAAATCAATGTAGTACTGGAAGCAGCAAACATCTCTCCTGTCCTTATCTCTTTCTATAAAGGAAAGCATCAGATGGCTGATAGAGTTAGTGTTTTTATTATTTCTGTTGGCTTTGTGCCACTTGAGGAAATTCTGGTTTTCCTGTTGCAATGTAAGTTTAACTGACTGTGATACCTCCATCTCTGACCTTTATTACTTGCCTTTATTTTTTTTTTTTTTTTTAGTTTCAGGAAAACTTAAGAATATGCAAGATTCAGCTACATTCCTGGATCTCAATATTTTTGTACTCTATTTCTTTAATCTAGGGAAAAATAAATGAACTTTGCACTTTTTTCCTAATTACTGGCAAAGATATGTTTGTAGAAGTTTTTTCTCTTTTCCATCACAACGTGTTAAGACTTACTGATAGAGTATAATATTCTTGCACCTTTTTTCACTTGAAAAATATTTATTTGCATGTATTTGTCTTTTTGTTCATATCACAGTGCTGCAGCTAGATCTTTAGTTATTGACATGCTGCTTTATGGTGCTCCTCAGAAGTCCATCAATTCTATTAGACAGATCATTGTGTAAGACCCCTTCATCTGATACAAAACTGATCCTACTGCTTCTTTATATGTTTACATAGGCTATCCACAGCTGTCTGAAGATATCAGCTGGAGTAACAGACCAAATGTAAGACATTCTCCATTCCCTGTTCATGTAAAATGCGTATTTACATGGTACCACTTTAATTTTCATTTGAGATGTTTTGTGAAAATTATAAATTAGCTTTTTCCCTGGTCAAAAAGGCATTTATATGCAGGAGTTTTTTTTTTTTTCTTGCTTTAAATAAATAAATAACTAAATAACACACAAACCTAAGTTCTAAATCAAAACATTGAAATAGTAGTGAAGCATCTGTTCCTTGAAAGAAATCATAATAGGTTTGTGCCCTTGTTGTTCTGAAGTGCCAAACATTTTATATAGACTTATAAGGGAAAATACCCAGATACTAGAATTTTTGAATACTGAAAAAGAAACTGTTTAAAAATAGTATGCAAATATGGTCAGTTGATGAAACTTCTGGTGCATCATGTCTGATTATTCTGTCATACAACTAATTTTACGAATTCTTCTGGACACAGTGAAAATATCTACTGTTTCCTAATTTTACATATTAAAATTATTCTTTCCATATAGGAAAAGTCCAGACTTTCTTTAAACAATGTAGTGGGTTGGCAATGCTCTGGTAGTGGAGGGATACAGAAGTGGCTCCTGTGAGAAGCTCTATGGAGGTTTTCTCCATGTCAAATAGAGTCAATGCCAGCCAGATCCAACATGAACCCGCTGCTGTCCAAGGCCAAGTGCATCAGCAAAGGTGGTAGCACTTCCAGGGTAATGAATTTAAGACAGGGAGAAAATTTATTGCATAGGAGCAATTGCAGCCAGAGAGAGGAGTGAGAACATGTGAGAGGAACAGCTCTGCAGACACCAAGGTCAGTGCAGAAGGAGGGGCAGGAGGTGCTCCAGGTGCCAGAGCTGAGATTCCCCTGCAGCCCGTGGTGCAGCCCAGGGTGAGGCAGCTATGTCCCTGCAGCCCATGGAGGACCATGGCGATGCAGAGATCCACCTGTGGCCTGTGGAGGACCCCCCATGCCAGAGCAGATGGTTGGAATGGGAATGGAAACACTGGAATGGGCTGCCCAGGGAGGCGGTGGAGTCACCATCCCTGGAGGTGTTCAGGAGACAACTGGACATGGCATTTAGTGCTATGGCAAGTTGGTGATCAATCAAAGGTTGGATGTGATGATCTCAAGGGTCTCTTCAACCTAAATGATTTTGTGATTCTGTGCCATTTGAGGACCAACTTTGAAGTTGCACTGTATGTCTCAGCTGAGGTTTTAAAACTGTACTGCAGGCAATAGAGTCCACCACTGTCTGAAGCCGAAGTCTTGTTCCTTTCATTAGAAGGACCAGCAGAAGAAGGAGGTGACCATTTAATCAGTTTTAGTGCATTATTGCACAAAGCAGGAAAACTATACATAGAAAAATATCCAGGATGATTGCTCATTTTTAAAAAGAAACAGGATTTGCAGGATCATTGGTTCCCTGAAAAGAATTTTGGTGATTGTCAGTCTAGGCTAAATGAACACAAAAAGGACCCTTTTCTCTGACCCATTGATTTTTTTATGTTTTTATGTGTCGTGGAAATCAGGAGATTTATGAAAAGGACCTCACATTTCTTAAACTTTTGTTAAAGATAGCCATTTATCATAGCATCCAGAAGATTTTACTAAGTTGATGAAAAATATATGATGTGTTCTAAAAAGAGCTGAAACTGAAAAATAATTTCTGAATTGAGTTGTAGCAGTGTAATATGTGAATATGTGTAATGTACTATATAATCTCTTGTGAGATACACCTTTCAATATAATCTCTTGTGACATACACCTTGACTAAATACTATTAATAATGGTATGCAGGATACTAGGGCATTGGTAGTAATAACTGAAAAATCACCTCTTCATTGGAAGATGAAAACAAACAAAAAACCCAAATAATAATGATCTGCACAATGGTGTGTAATTTTTCTTCAATTAAGTCTTTAAAGAATTTAAGATATGAGTATAGTCACAGCAGTTCCATCCCCCACACTGTAAATCCACAGTGAAAGAGAGCATATATAAAGAACACAACTTAACAGTCCTTTAATGCTATTTTGAACAAGCTGCAAATACAATTGTAGAACTATTCTATTTTTCAAATGACCTGGTAGGAACTGCAGTTTGTATAACCCATTTTGTGTTGGTATTATGTCAGTGTTGTCCTCTTTTATCATTAATCTGCGTAGTTATAATTAGAAGTTTGGCTTGATTAAGAAAAACCATAGTGTTAGACATTTACTCAAATAAGAACCAAGCATTTAGGGTTTTCTCTTTAAAAAAATTCCTAATAATTCTTGGTTATTTTAAAGGGTAGACAAATGGCATAAAAATGTATTTTAAAAACATTTTATAGAAACAATAGAGTTGTACATAGGTGTTCTATGGTCATATCTATTCTTTCATAATTCTACCGACTTATTTTAATGTGTATAGTGATACATCACGGAGAGATGAATTAGCAATTTCTACGTGACTGGGAAACACTTAGCATATTTTTGGTAACGTAGAAACCACCTGTTAAAAGCTACCTATAAACATCAATAAGGGTTGTAAATGAAAAAAATTTAACTGTGAGAATTTTTAGCACATTTCAGTCAGTGGCGCATTTTTCATATTTTTTGTTTAATTGGCAGCTGGCTGAAACTTCTGCTACTGCAAAATCTAGTGGAGTTGTTGTTGGGCTACTATGTGCCAATCTGAGATGGACAAAAGGGCATATATGATGTATTAGAGAGAGAATTAATAGTGGGATCCTACAAATATGTCCTTTTTTTCAATTAAAATGTAAATTTAATTTAAAGTAATGATTTTTTTTTCCCAATCAAATCCATAGCCTTTAAAAGGGAGTCCAGTTCTGTGAAATTTTGGAGGGGTTCCCCTTTCTTATTATTTAATTAACTGAGACCTGAAATGTAGGTCTCATTTCAATGCCTAGATCATTTCAATGATCTAGGCATTGAAAGATTATAGAATCAGAATGGTTTGGGTTGGAAAGCACCTTAAAGATCATCTCATTCCAACCCATCTGTACAGGAGGGGACACCTTCCATCAGACCAGATTAATACTTATTATTTAATTCTTGTAAAAAAAAATGTCTAATGAAAAATTTATGTGTTTCCTATCTGCAAGACAAATCTAAATTGATAGCATGCATAAAATTAGAAGACAAACTGTCTCAGTGCTTACTATTTTTTTCCTGCATTTTCCATTTTCTGATTATCTTTATCTTTGATGATGATTAAATGAACTTCAGTCTTTGAATTTTTACATAACAAAGTCTGAGAAAAGTATAATGTCTTTTTCAAAAACTGATTTCACCTTTGGTCTTCTGTGTGATTTGTAGTTGAAGACATTTCAGGAGGTGATCCAAATTATCTTTGCATCTTCTCACAGTCTTGTTGCAGATAAGGAGCACAATTCTTCAAGTTTTTTGTCTCCCGGGCTCTCCAACTCCTTAAAACATGTTTTTCAAAAACATTTCTTCCTCTTTTAAGATAATTTATCTTAAATATTTTTTCCTGGAATTTATACATTGAATGGCAGACCCTGAAATGTAAATTTCTCCTTGACTTCTGTGCTGAAAAATCATTCTTCATATTTTTTCTGCATTGTCTCTTTCTAAATATTTTTAAATAAGATGTTAAACATTTCAACATTATTATTATGATTTCTAATTCTTTCCACCCAGATGCAGTTGGAACTATAGTAACAGGGTTGAAAATGTTATAAAGTTATTGTCACGAATAAGGTCATTGCCATGACTAATAACATCAGTGGAAAAGAAATGTAAGACCTACTTAGATTATGTACATACACAAAACAGTAAAATATGGAGAAAGTTGGAGAGAGTAAGTGTTAAATTGTAATGGTAAGGATAAGCAGCATCAGACTTGCCCTGGAGTTGTTGGAAAATATGTTGAAAAAGATGCCTTGCTGTTTCTCATTTACCAAATTGGTTTCTAAAATGTGCATAAATTAATATATTTCATAGAACTCTCTTTTTTATTACTCTTCATTATCCTATAAGAATGGAAAGGAATTATAGTTAACAATTTAAAAATACTCTGTCATTCAGAATGAAATCTTGCATCTACATGTAAAAAAAAGATACTTGTATATTTTACTTCCTTTCTGGCAATTTATTGCTATATAGAATACATGTAGGCAAAATATTTACAGCTTCTCAGCCCACTGTCAACTAACTCCTTTTCCAAATTATCCATATCCCTTAACCTAAATGGCTAAACCAGATAAAAAACCACAAACATGAAAGAACTTATGCACATATTGCAACCCCTACTACTTACTGAGTAAATGGCATATTGAGAATCTTAAAATTATCTTTACAACTGACAATTAATAATGGAAAACAAAAATTCTATGCTGGACAGCTACTAGAGGTTTTAATTTTTAGTAATTTTATTGTGTGACATGGGAAACATAGGGATTGGGATTAATGGGAAAACAGAATTATGCAGCATCTTTCAAGCAAGGCACAATCTCACACCACCTCTGGTGAGGGTTAGGTGCTTATTACAGGTCTACCAGGGCCTTTACCAAATACAAGGAAAGGTCTTGTTCCTTTGTCATTCTTGTATTGACTTAGAACTGAACCGAAATTACACGTGAAAGAGCAAGAGTTTGGAGGATAGTGGCATGGGTTTGAAACTTTTGAACTCCAAAACATTTTTAATGGGCGTGTTTTACAGTCATTAAGCTGTAATACAGGAGAAAAATATTGTATAATTCCATACTACTTGATTGTGTATTTAAATAGCTATGTCTATCCACATGTATAGTAGTATAGGATATCAATAGGTCAAAGGTATCTCAATATGTTGAATTTCAAGACACTTTTTACTTTCCATATATTTCTTCATATTTGTTGATTTGGGCAAGGAAATCCTATTGCTTTTACTTTAAATCTGAAAAATATGCAGACACTGAGCTGATAATTCCTGTGGAAATTCTTGGTTTAGATAACACTTGTAGGTCTTACCAGGTGTTTGCTGCAGAAAATGTGAAAAATCCTTCTTTTCTGTTTACATAAAATGTAAACAAACCAACCTGCCTCTCCTCTTCAGTTCTTCTTTGCTTTCGTTATCTAGCCTTTGACTTACTGAAGTAACTTTCCACATTATTTTATTGCTTCAGAGGCAAATGTTATCCTTCATTTCCACCTGGAAATACTCGCCAACCTAGAACTGTAGTTTAAGTGTTATTAAGGTTATACGGCTCATCTCCTTGCCCCTTCCAGATCAACTTCGCAATTTCACAGAAAATTCCTTCACAACAGGTCTTTGAAGGAGTATTAGAGGCCGAATCCACTTGTGAATGCTTCCCTCAAGCAGTTGCTGACACTATTGCAGTCTTTGAGTTTCAGTAGCATTTGCAGTGCAGATTAGAATGAGGATTATTTTGACATAGGGACCATGAATAATTTTTTGTGCTAAACTTAGATATGCATGGACCTGACCTCATCTATTATTACTTTTTTTATTGCTTTTTTCATAAAATTTTTACAGTCTAGCAAGCTCTTATAACAAAGTAATTTTAGATATTCTTTTGTACGAAGAATCTTGTTGTTCCTCAACTATCGTTATGTTTCCAAGAAACTGAATACAGAAGCCAGTGTTGACCATATGCTATTGTCACATAAAACCAAAAAGAAGCCAGAAACACTGTGTGAGGTGTCTCTGACAGGGTATGTTCACATCAGGATTTTAGTTAGGATCAGAGAAGTATTTTTGAGATCTATTTTTGAGATCAGTTAGCTCCCATTCTGTGATATCATTGGTGTCATAGAGGCACATGTTGGTGTCAAAGAGCAGGCGCCCTGCGCAGAAGTGATGAAATTAAGCTGACTGTGTTAGGTTAGGCTCCTGGTGTACCTCTCTCAGGCACCCAGGCTGCTTAGAAGTTGCTGTTCTGATTTATGGGACCAAAGCAGTTTTAGACTAATCATCTCTAAAACATGTATTTCATCCATACCAGATCCACAGCCCCAGCTGTTTAGCTCTACCAGCCTATTCCTGCAGTGTACCACTGCTTGCTAGGTGTAAAAGCAGTGGACTGTCATCCACCAGTGGCTGTTGTAACAACAGAGAAATATGCAAGTCTGAAGAAGCTGCCAGCCATATTGATGTGCAAAAGGAGGAAGCAAATTGTTTGTTAGTGCAGCCATAGCCTGGGTACCTGGATTGCCTGAACCATGGGTCTATGTTTCTCAGTTTTACCATAAAAGTTTAGGGACCATGATCACTGGTTAAAGTGTAAGAATTCTATAAATTTTTGAAGGCTGCTGTTATTAAAAAAAAAAAAAAAGAAAAAGGATTTAATTTCTCACTGGAATAATGTAGATTAGATCTAGATACTTAATTTGTAAGTACAGCCCTTGAAATACTGTGAAAAATATTTCATAAGCACAAAAGAATAAGGAAATTACTATTTGTAGGTTTCTGAGAGACTGGTACTAAATATAGTAAGTGAAGTGCATGTATTTGTTACAGCCCTCTAGTTATGTACACTTATCAGATGACTGGCATACAAATTAGAAAATCAGAACATCTATGGGGTCATTAAGGTAATGCTTTTCTCAGGGTATAATTCTGTCTGCAAAGTGCTGTATAGGTATTTATATAGTCCAGTTTAAAATGGCTTAAGAAAAAGTCTTCCAGATTTCACACCAGGACATTGCTTTGTAATTGAATGCATATCATTCTGAGATTGCTTTACAAGTGATTGGCACTCTTCAGAATATATTTATAACACAGCTCTGGTAAAACAAACAAGTGTACTCAAATTAGATCCTGAGGAAGCTAATTTTCTTTCCCAGCCACTGCAGTACATCTGTAATTCTCCTCACTATTGACACAGTGTTGTCATGCTCAGGCATATATCTCTTAAAACCTTATAATTCAGCTGTAACCTGTGTTTTATTCTTTTCTTCCTCTTAACTGCCTCCATGTAAAATCTTTATATCCAATGTGTATGTGCTTCGACTCCAGACTCAACTGCATGAGAAATCGACAGAATATTACAACTGGTGAAGATATGGAAGAAAGCATGATTTTGCATTAAAGAAGACTTTTTTTCTGTCCAGCTTGTGATGAAAATGAAGCCATCATTTGGGTTGCTGAAATGAGCCAATAAACTATTAGATGTTGTCTTGCCACACAGAAGGATGCAGCAGAATTTTATTTACATTTGCAAGTTCTGCAAGGAGCAAGGATCAGGAAGAGGCATTTGAAATCTTCAGGCATTAAAATATCTTGAGGAATTTTAGAGGTGGGTATCAAATAAATGCCCCTCTAGCATAAGTGACCACATGCGGTGGTTATGACAATGTGATCTTGCTCCTTGGTGCAGCTTTCATGTTTCAAGTGTTCCAGTTTGCATATGGGAATTCATGACATATTCTTACTGTAAGCATGAATGAATTCTTCTTAATGATCTAGAAGCAGAAAATATTCTGTGTCTTTGTCAGAATTTTCTTATATCCTGCTAAAATAGCTGCTGAACCATACATACCATGCAAGAGAGCACGTCAGTTTTGCTGTTCCTGCAGCTTGGTATGTGCGGGAGCCAAAGAGAGCAGCATGCAGAGGTCAGAATGTCACAGGTGAACAGGCTAAAAGTAGTGCTGTAGGAGCCCTTCGGAAAAATAAATAAATTTTGTCAAAACATCTCACAAAGTGACTGGATAATTAAAATAACAGAATTCCAAAGCAGCTTCACAGTCTTTGCTGGTGCATTGGTTGTCGGTTGACTTTGATGGGTTGCACTGGGTTTGCATGGCCAGGTTTTCAAAGTGGGGGGACTGCAGAGGTGTCTTCTGTGAGAAGCTGCCAGAAGGTTCCCCTCAAATCCAGCAGAACCAATGCCAGCCAGGTCCAGGACAGACCCTGCTCTGGCCAAGGCTGAGCCAAATAGGATGATAATAATGTCTCTGTGATAATATATTTAAGACGGAAAAAAGGTTATCGCTCAGATGTAATTGTGGCCAAAGAAGAGTGGGGTAAGGATACGTGAGCGGAACGGCTCTGCAGATGCCAAGGTCAGTGCAGAAGGAGAGGCAGTTCTTAGAGAACTGTTGCCTCTGGGATAGACTCATGATTGAGGAATTTGTGCAGGACTGTCTCTTGTGGGAGTGACCCCACCGTGGAGCACGGGAAGGATTCCTCTCACTGAACAGCGTCAGGAAGAATGTCTGATGAACTGATTGTAATCCCCTTTCCCTGTCTACCTGCACTGTTGGGGGTGAGAAGGCAGAGCTGGGAAGGGAAGAAGGATGGGGGGCAGGTGTTTTTAAGATTACTTTTACTTCTCATTGTCCTGCTCTGATTTTGTCAGTAATAAATTCAATTAATATGCCTGAATTGAGTCTGTTTTGTCCGTGACGGTATTTGGTGAGTGATCTCTCCTGGTCCTTACCTCAACTCATGAACCTTTCATTATATTATCTCTCCCTTGTCCAGTTGTAGAGGGTAATGATAGAGAGGTTTTGGTGGGTGCCTGGCATTCAGCCAGCACCAACCCACTACACAGCTGCCCAGAAAACCACTCTCTCCCTCCCCCTTCTCAGCTTGACAGGGGAGTGTTGCTATCCTATAGCATAGCAATATACCCCTTGCATGTCACTCACAGAAGTTTTAAATCCAGTAANTAACATGCACATGCGAAGGAAAAAAAACCCCAAACTTTTATTCTCTACTTCCCATCAGCAAGCCATGTTCAGACACTTCCTGGGAAGCAGGGCTTCAGCATGTGTAGCAGTTGCTCTGGAAGGCAAACATTGCAAATAACAAATGCCTCCCCTTCCTCTTCTTTCTCTTAGCTTTTATATCTAAGCTGATGTCCTATGGTATGGAATATCCCTTTAGTCATCTTGGGTCAGCTGTCCTAGTTGTTTCCCCCATCTTGCCTGTCCCCCTTCCCTCACTGATGAAGGGGTGGAATGTTGAACAGTGGTGATGCTGAGGGATCGCTTCTCAGCAATAGCCAAAACACCGGTGTGTTACCAACACCCTTCTAGCTACCAATGCAAAATGCAGCACTGTGAGGGCTGCTGTGGAGAAAACAAACTCCTTCTCAGCCAGACCCATACAGCATCTGTCTTGTGCTGCAGAAACATCTGGCAAGGAGGTGTGACCATTGCCTGAGTGTAAATGCTGACTAACCAAAGCCTATTGTTATCAGACAGAGAAGTGCTGGGAAGTCCCTGCTCTCCATTAGGACCTCAGAAATCCTGGAGCAAAAACTAGGTACATTTCGGCTGGGCTTGATTCTGGAGCTGTAGAGGGTGCAGGTGTTCTGGTGCTGACAGTGGGGTGTCTGTGAAGAGAAGTCAGTGCTTCCCTGTGCTTTCCAGTGCTGTGCTGGACATAGCTTGTTCCAGCCAGCTCCAACCCACCCACTGCATGGCACAGATGAGCCCATTGCTGAGGTGGGGGCACCTTGGGGGTAAGATCACAGAAGGAGGAGGATGGAACAGAAAAAGTGAGAAACAGCAGAGCAAATGCCAAAGTGAGAGAATGAGAAGGAGGGAGGTGGGAGTGAGGGGAAGATGTTTTAGATTTCATCTTTGTTTCTCACTATCCTACTCTTGTAATGGGCAAGAAATTAAATTAGTTTTCCCCAAGCTGAATCTGCTTTGCCTGTGATGGCAATTGGTGAGTGATCTCCCTGTCCTTATCTCAACCCATGAGATTTCCCCCTGACTTTCTCCCCACTGTCCTGCTGAGGAGGGGAGTGTTGACAGAGAAGATGGTGGAGGTCTGCAGCCGTCCAAGGTCAAACCACAGCCCACCACCCATCGTAGGTATTCAGATGTGATCTTGGCAACTCCAGGCTCACGTATCTGGGAGCTCAGGTCCAAGAATATACCTGGGTGTGAGTAAGCATAAAGTGTTTCAGGAAGAATAGGTTGGCTTCCCTGGAAACCATACAAGCTAAATGATGTATGCAGTCAAGGCCCCAGAGGAAGTAGAGTCTAGATGAGGGAAAGGGCAAGGGTTTACTGTAACATTATGTGTGTACGTGTTATGGCACTTCAGGATTCTTTTTTAATTCATTTAAGCATAAAAACTAAATCGTTTGAAGGCACAAAATAGAAATTCTTCAGTGAAATGAAATCTCATGCTACCTGCTGTTATAGACTAATTGCTCACAATCAATGAACTCTTATCTTTTTCATTTCAAAATTATTAGCACTACTTTGGTTATTAGTGTAATTTGGTGTTATCCTTTTTTCTTTCCAAATTAAAATGCACCATGATACACTCTAAAATGAATAAGAAGTTTAATTATTTTTCCAAGGGAAAACATTCAATTTAAGTTTATATTCAATACTCATGTGGAATACATCAGTATTATCATAAAAAGGCAATTTTGGTGTGTGAGTAAAATAATTGAAAAGCGTGCGGGGTGTGTATGGTTAAAATGCTCAGCTGACAGTAAATTGATACAAGAATTTATCATTATCTCACAGTCTGTATTCTTTCTTTTAATGAGCATTCCCTGTAACTCAGCTTTCCTTTTGCTAAACCATTCCTTTCTTCTCTCTGATCCCTCAGACACTTACTTAGACATCTGGTCTCTGAATCTTATTTAGTGAATCACTGATTCCCTTTTGAATCACAAACAAGGATCCCATACTTTATAGTTTCATCTCTACCTACTTTTAATTTTTTACTTTTTTACTTTGGCTTATCACAAGAATCACAGATATCTAGTTATCTATTAGCTTCATTCAAATTCCTTCTGAACAATTTTTATCTTCATTGTTTTTTGGCTGAGATTATCCAACTGCTAAGCTAGACTTTTCATGCAAGTTTATTGAATCATTAGAGATAATGCCATTCCCTGTCTTCATAAGAGCTTTGGGATGATCCTCTGGGCTATTTTGAATGTGACTATTGAATTTTCATAAAACATAAATCATATGGTTTTGTTGGACAGATATTCAGAATGCTTGATTTGGTTAGAATGCTCAAATTTAATCTTACCTGTTTGTGTAGTTTTAAAAGATGACAAGACCTAATTTATAACTTTGAATTTTCATTTTATGTTGATTTTTAAAATTATTATTATTTTAAAATTTAATGGTGATTTTCAGATTTTCTAATCTATACTACCCCACAACGCTTCCTACAGTAAAACATCTTTATTTGCTCATTTCAGTCTTGGCTGGTTTATGACAGAGAACAACCAGTCTGTATGGAAGTCAAACATCATTACACTCAATTCTAATTAGTCTGTTCTTCCATTTTCGCAGGAATGTACCTCATTCATTTTCATTGTTTGACTGCATCTCACTTTCCTATTCGGTCTTTCAGGATAAAGTCTTTATGGGTATAAGATTAAAGGACTTTCCTTGACCTCTATATTACTTCCAGATCAGCTTTCCGATATTTAAATCTGAACTTTCTTGGTTTTGCTTATATATACATCCAATTTGCCACCTCTGGATCCTTGTCAAAACATTGAACTTCCTGTAACAGTAATTGCAACTCCCTCTATTTACCATTTTTTTGACATTTGCATTCTATAAAATCTAAGCCAGTGAAGCACTTAAGAGCCAAGGGGTAAAATATCTCACCACCATTGTGACTCTGTACAAAATCTTATGGTTATGCAGTTTCAATTATGCATTTGGACAGTTCACTGAATTTTTCCTTCAGTACTCCCTGCAGCTATAAATTGTCTCAAAGGAGCTGGAAGGGAATCAGAAAAACTTTATTCCATAGAATTAATGGTCATGTTTGTTCAAAAATCCCTAAGTTGGAAACATCATGAACCTGGAGGTTTCTCTGCCTTATGTCTGGGCCAGCATCTCTATTTCAATATTCATATCACGATTCTGTTCCTTACCCTTTGAATCATTGCCCTCTGACAACAATATCAAGGTGAGACTAATGATGTGGAGAACACAGGTTACTTAAATTGTCTTGTATATATAAGCTTCAACTTCCTTGTATTGAAATATCCTTATTTCTCTAACTTAAATAATTTTTATCAGAATGGAACTAAACAGGACTGTTTTTCCAAAGTGATCCTTCTTTGACCAGAGAAGGATTTTTTTTTTAGGTAAAAGAGACAAAAGATATTTTAGGGAATGCTGAGAAAATGAAGACATGGCTAAATATGTGCAAAGTATAGATGAAGTTAAAAATTGTACTGACTAGGTCATTAACCATAATGAGTGTGTATAGGAAACTAGAGGAGTGTACATTATCTGCATTCCAGCTGTTTCTCAGTGAGGATGAAGGAAAATGAAACTTCATCTGGGAAATTTTGTTTCTTTTCTCCTGTGATATGTTTAAAGCACATCTGTTACAAAGTTAAAAAGGATATTATGTCAGAATTGCCAGGAGAAAGATCTGATTGTTCTTTTAATTTTACAGTGACTGCAGGTAAAGTTGGATTCTTCAGCCTAGCTGTAAATGTGTTTTGAGAGAGAATTATATGTTCTGTTCCATTTGTTCAGAAGTTCTTCAGAGACTTGCTGTTACAAAAGCAACCTAGAATCACAAGTACAGTGAGAGATAGGCAAGACATCATACTTCTCATGACTACTATAAAGAAGATCCATAATTGGAGATCTTGCTGTCCTAAGGCTAGTCTGAAAGATTATCATCAACCACAGGATATACTCGCCTATGTACACAAGAGCTGGAGTAGATATGGAAAATGGAAGTAGGGATGGGATACCAGGGAGGGACATACAATGGTGCTCTGATGTGCTAAAATGGAACTGAAAGATAAAAATTCAGATGGAGCTACAAATGGAAAGAGATAGGAATGAAAATAAGTTATGAAGGAGAATAAGAAAGGCTCTTAAATTTACATCAGAAACAAAAGGAGAACCAAAGAACAATTTTGGCATGTTGGATGGAGTGGTTTGTCAATAATGAAGGACACAGAAGAGTGTGAAGTCCTTGCTACCTTCTTCTACCCTCAGTCCCTGGGACACTATGAAGCAAATTCTCTTAGAAGCCAGTTCAAGACACATAAAGGTCAAGAGGGTGATCTGGAACAATTAGCGTTGGTCTAGTAAGGGCACACTCCTGTACCTATGATTGTGCCCTCTCTGAGAAGATGGCTGGCACTAGGAAGATCAGTGAATGACATTTGCTTTAGCAGTGTCTAGGCTTTTGACAATATTTCCCATAGCATCATTGAATCTAAACTGGGGAGATAGGTACTAGATGAGTAAATTATAAATAGGAAAAAAATTGCTGTGCCATTAAGGTTAATGGTTCAAAACCTAGCAACCAATTGTGAAGGGTGTTTCTTGTGTAATACTGAAGTTGGTGCAACTTAACATCTTAATCAGGTCTGCTTAGGGGACAGAATATTTCATCATTAGGTTGATGTGAGACCTTAGAATGGGAGGACTGCTTGACACACGGGATGGTAGCGTTTCCTTTCACGGAAACCTTGACATACTAGAGATAGAGTCCAACAGAAACTCAATAATTCAGCAAAGACAAAAAGTCCTGCTGTCTGAGATGGAATAAACTCATGGAACATTACAGCCTGCCAGCCAGAAAGATGCACTGCAGAAAAGGATTGTGCAGCCCTGGTGGAAAAAACACCTGCATCAATGAAAGCTAACTGCATACTGTGTTAGTAGCAGTGTAGGCAGTGACTCAATTATTCCTTTCTCTTTGAAACTTTCAGGGCATATATGTGATACTCTGCCCAGTATCGCTTCTTCCTATACAAAAGAGAGATTGACAAGCTTCAGAAAGTCCAATGTTTTGTTAAGAAGATAATTAGGGAATGGAGCATAGGATGCAGGAGGTGAAGAAAACTGAATAGGAGTTTTTCAGGTTGGAGAAGAGAAGATCAAGGACATCTAATTGCAGTCTACTAAAAGTCAAAGGGATTTATGGAAAAGATATAACCAGACTTCACAGTGAAAGAACAAGAGGCAATAGACACAAATTGCAGCAAAAGACCTTCCAGGAGGATACATAAAGAAAAAAAGTCAAAAATCATAGTGAGGGTGATTAAGCATTACAGCAGTTTTCACAGAGAGGCTGTGAGAACTCCATCCTTGGAGATATTCAAAGCTTGACTCGACAGGGCCCTGAACTACCTGACCTAACTTTGTTCATGATCCTGCTTTAAGAAGCATATAGACAGAATGACTTAGAGAGATCCCTTGCAACCCAAAGCATTTTATGATTCAAAAACATTTCAGGATCATTGTCTACCATTATTTGCAATGTAGTCAAGCTGCTTGGGTTTTTTTCCTGGACTTGAATTCATTCAGCTTACCGTCTGGCCCACACTCTGAGTTACTACAAATCCTATTTCCTCCCATTTATCTACTATTGTTGCTTGACTAATGATTTCCACAGAAGTTGTTCTTGTGATAGCTGGTAAGCAAGAGTTTTGGATCATTAGATATCAATTATACCCCTGCACCCCCAGAAATAAGTGGTCTGAGTGTTGGTCTTTGAGTAACTTGTGTCTTCCCATAAATTTTCATACTGTCAAATATCTATACATCTGTGTATAGGCTTCTATACTTACAGATTGAATCATGGTCTGGACCGAGGCTTCGAATCAGGCTACTGCGCTGTATCACCCCTTACTGTGCAACTGGATGAACTGGATAAAAATGTGGAATTTTGCTAACTTGTCCAGCTCTTTCCTTTTCTTCTTGCTTTCTGAAAGGCTTCTCTTGCTCTCCACCTCTAGGCCAAGCATCCTAAGGGGATACCTTCCTCTGCCTGTGGTTTAATTCTGTATACATTTAGAAACTTCCTATTTCTGAATAGGAGGAGGCAACCTGCATCCCCCGCACACTGCAAAATAAGTACTGATTTTTAAGTAATGCTTTTAAGCACTACGAATAATGCTATGAATTACTATACTTTTATATAATGGTATATACAAATGCAACCTCAGATCACCCTGAATTTTGCAACTTCAGTTCACAACTAAATAAAATTAGAAAGTATAATCAATCTGTATTTATGTAAATGTAAAATAATATAAATTATTTTATTAATTTTTCTATGAATATAAATTAAAGCAGGAAGACTAAGGTTTAAATATCAGCCAGACAATAAATTACAGTAATTCCTGTATGGAAGAACAACTCCTTGGGTTAGTACAATTAGTACTTCAGTTACATCAGTCATATGTTATATAATTTTCATGTGTGTTTTTATCAGTTATTAACTTTCAAATTGATGATGAATTCTAGGTACAGTCCTAAACAGAGGTTCCCTTTTCACAGAATCGTAGAATCATAAAACCATAAAATGGCTTGGTTTGGAAAGAACTTTTAAAGGCCATCCAGTCCAATGGTCTTGCAATGAGCAGGGACATCTTCAACTACACCAGGTTGCTCAGATCCCTGTCCAAACCCAGCTTTGGATATTTGCAGGGATGGGGATTCTACCACCTCTCATATCAACCTTTTCCAGTGTTGCACCACTCTCATCATAAGAAAATTCTTCCTTCTATCTAGTCTGAATCTACCTTGTTTTTGCTTAATTCTCACCGCAGAGAAGAGATCAGTGCCTGCCCCTCCTCTTCCCCTCATGTGGAAGCTGTAGATTGATGAGGTCTCCCCTCAGTCTCCACTTCTCCAAGCTGAACAAGCCAAGTGACCTCAGCCACTCCTTGTATGGCTTCCCCTCACAGCTCTTCACCATTTTTGTTGCCCTCCTTTGGATGCTCTCTAGTAACTTAATGTCCTTTTTATATTCTGGCACCCAAACCTGCACATAGGACTCAAGATGCAGAGCAGAATGGGACAATCCCCTCCCTTGCCCAGTTGGAGATGCTGTGCCTGATGCCCCCCAGGACACGATTGGCCCTCCTGGCTGCCGGGGTACCTCTGACTTATATTCAACTTGCCACAGACCAGGACACCCAAGTCCCTTCCCACAGAACTGCTTTCCAGCATCTCATTCCCCAGTCTGTCCATACATGCAGGGTTGCTGCCTCTGAGATGCAGAATCCGGCACTTTCCCGTGTTGAATTTCATACAGTTGTTGATTGCCCAGCCCTCTAATTTATTAGGATCTTTCTGCAGGGCCTCTCTGCCTTCAAGGGCGTCAACAGCTCCTCCCAGTTTAATGTCATCAGCAAACTTCCTTCCCATTCACTATAAAGCTTTGCATCCAACCCATGAGCCAGTTGCTCACCCATCAATGTGTTTATCCAGCTGTGTCCTGGACATCCTGTCCAGAAGGATCCTGTGAGAGACAGTATCAAAAGCTTTTCTGAAATCCAAAGTGATTACATCAACTGGCTTCCCTCAATCATCTCAGTGGGTTACCTCGTCATAAAAGGAAATTAGGTTTGACAAGCAGGACTTTCCCCTCATGACATCATGATAGCTTTGACCAATGGCTCTGTTGTCCTCCAGGTGTTTTTTAATACCTCCCAGAATTATCTTCTTCCTAATTTTACCAATCACTGAAGTGAGACTGGCAGGTCTATACTGTCCAGGGTCATCCTTCATGCCCTTCTTGAAAACTGGGGCCATGTGAGTCAGCTTTCAGTCAACTAGGACCTCTTCAGATTCCCAAGACTGTTCAAAAATCATTGAGAGAGGCCTTGCAATGACATAAGACAGAGCTTTGAGTCTTCTCAGATGAATCCCATTGGGCACCATAGACTCATAGGGATACACCTAGAATAGCAGTTCCTGAAAAAGTTCAGGATTGACTGAGATTTTATCATTCTCACAGCCATGGTTCCCCAGCTCAGGTCTCTGGGACCCCCATAGCCCATCACTGCTGATGAAGAGTGAAGCAAAAAAAGCATTAAACATCTCTGCCTTGTCTGTGTCCCCGTTTGTGAGATGACCATTCTCATCAAGTAACAGGTCAATCACCTAGTCCAACCACTCCACTTACAGCCAGGGTCAGCTAGAGCAAAATTGTTCTGTTTGTACTCAGTTGTTCTGAATATCTCCAAGGATGGAGATCCCACAATCTCTCTGGGAAACCTATTCTAGAATTCAATCACCTTCTAAAAAAAAAAAATTTAAGATTAAATTCTTGTATTTCAGTTTGTGCCCAGTGCCCCTTTTTCTGTCACTGGGTACCACAGAAAAGATTCTGGTTCTCTCATCTTCACTTCTTCCCAAGCAGATATTTATGTGATGAGATCCCCTTAAGACTTCTCTTCTGAAGGCTGAACAGTCCCAGCTCCTTGAGTATCTGCTCATACATCAGGTGTTCCAATCCTTGATTATCTCCGTGACCCTTCACTAGATTTGCTTTATTGTGTACGTATTTCTGTTGTACCAGGAACTCCAGAACTGGACCCATTACTCCAGATATGAGTGAGGTGCTGAGCAGAGGAAAAGGATTGTTGGCAATGTTCTTCCTAATGCAGCCAAGGATACTGTTGACCTTTCTTCCTTCAGAACACATTAATTTGTTTTTACACTGGGATGCTTAGTTAAGAATTTAATTTATTTAAATATGGTGTCTTAGTGATTGGTGATAAAATTAATGAACAACTTCTGTTTTTCTTCAAAATTGAAATGAGGGCTCTGAGATGTATGCATTACCGTTTACAATCAGCTGCATTTTATCTCAGTTTTTTGGTTTTGATTTTTTAAAAGTTTTTAAAGGATCTGTCAGAGTCAGGGGAATTGTATAGCACGCATGATCTTAATGAACCATGCCCGGCCCACAGGTTCTAGCTTTAATGTTTAATACGATGATCTGACAAAGTTTTTATTACTCCATCTGGCTTTTTATTGACATGTTCCTGGATAGGTACATTTACCTGCAGTGACTGTGAGGGTGGTCACATTGGTTGCAATGACATGTCTTCCTTGCTGAACAAAGGCACATTGCAGACACATTTCAGAGGAGACGTTTTGGATTAGACAGAGTGATAAAAATTTCAAACTGATATCTTCACTCCTGTCACATAACACATCTTTCTTACATTAAAACATTTCTTTATCCTTCACATATCACTCTTATTTCATCACTTGGGAATTCCTTACTAACCCATTCAAGACTGAAAACTGAAGTTACTCAGCTACTTATACTAGGAAAATGTATTTAAAAAAACAAACTAATGTGCCATTATCTTTCTTCCCTACGTACAACCAATATGGAATGTTCTCTGTTTCATGAAATCTATATTTATGGATCAGAGATTTATTTTATTTTGCTTTTATTTTTTTAAACAGGATACAAAAAAGGAAACTCTTAGCCCAGTCTTGTCAGTATTTTACTGACAGCATGAAATTGTCTTGCTGTCCTAGAGGTTAATAAAAAAAATCTCTTATCAGACATCAAAGAAAATGCAGAATTATCACAATAGAAAGCAATATTCTTTCATTCTCTAATAATAAACAGTGCACGTTGCTACAGGAAACAAATGTACCCAACTGAATAGATAAATCCATAAATAAGAGCTGACTTTTTGCTTTAGCTAAGAAACAAATTGAAAAATATTCTGCATGTGGCTGAAGCCAAAATCTGTTAGTAATAGTGAGATTTACTGGAAAACACACTGCTTTTAGTGGTCCTTTAGCCCTATCCACTAACACATTATGGAAACTTATAATAGAAAGCAAACCTCTGGTTGAAGAGCATTTTAAGACAAAAGCAACACTTAACACTGACAGACAGTATTTTCAGATTAACTTCATAACTAGAAAGAAAGCAGAAATTATTAGGATCCAATAAAAGGGTTCACGCCTTTTCAGCAGTCCTTAGAGAGAATGTATTGCCTAAATCCAAAATGGTGTTGCTGAGAAACCACTCAGTTGCTACTTAGCTGTGGAATTTCATAAACTTTGCAAGCCTCTACTATCCTGGTAGTGGGAAATGAGAGGTTTCTTCTGGATATGTTTTGAAAGACATGTGTGAGCCCTGATAGTGCTCAAGGATCAAGGTTATAGTTCATATTTTCAGGGAAGACTTCAATACTATGAATGCTGAGTACATCATGTGTCTTCATAAATTTGTCTGGGTAGAGGCAATGTGCTGGATGCACTCTGTTCTGTGTTTTCTTAGAGACCAGTCTGTTTCATCTTGCATTTGGAGGGCAACAGAATGCCTTCCCAGGGCCTCTTCAAATTTGCCAAACTCCTGCTTGGGACTTAGTGCTTACCTTTGGGCAGATGTCTAAGTGCCCAGGGTTGGGGAATCCAAAGCAGCTTGACCAAAAGGTAACTCAAAAAGAAGCCGTTGAATATCTATCATCTGAACCCTAAGTCTTTGCTTTATCTTGAATCATCTGAATTCTCAATGCATATAGGCCTTAAAAAGATCTGACTTGTTTTTCTGTCATGAAAAGTCTAATAGACCTCCTTTTGGTTCAAAGATTTTATTTAATTTTAGATTTCTCACTTTGAAAATGCACTATTACTTTCATTTGATTTTAGTTTGCTGGCATTTTGCTTCTCAGTTCCGTTTAGCATCAAAGAAAACACTAAACAAGCTACCAGGAATCATTCTGAACTTTCAATAATAATTGCAAAAAAAGTCTTGCAATGCCAGAAATAAGCTATGACTTCACTTTAATAGTGCTAATACTTTTTTACCTTGAATGCAAATAAAGTATCTGATCTTTTTCGTCTAGAATTGTGATATTTAACATTGTTATCACACCAAGAAATAAACAATTGTTTAAGGAAATGGGTGAGAGTTGTTCTCAGTGCTACAGTGCTGAGTCAGTCATGCAGAACTAATTTCCTGGCTGTCTCTGAATGCACATAAAGCTGCTCTGTAGCTGCTGCTGACAATGAACTAGTGACTGGAAAAAGGAATCTTAAACACAGTCACATCTCTTGACTGTTAAAATCCTTTACACAAAGCATGCTGATCTAATGTACCATAGTAAGCAGTATCATTTTTTTTTTACTTGTTAGTAAAAGAAGTTTTAATTGGTTCCTAAGTAACCAACTGCTTCCAAAATATATCTTTCTTGATAATAAAACTGGTTTGTTTTTCTGCTAATTAATATAGCTACATTGGAATTTCAACATTGGTATTGCATAATGGGAAAAATACCCTAACAATAGAAGATTGTCACGCATAACTGAGGATGTCTCATTCATGTGGGGAGCATATTACAAGTCACTAAATCAGAGCATCTGTATTTGAATACAACTGCCCATCCATTTAGAAGCAAAATGCAAATAGAAATAAGATGTCTGTGTGAAAAGGGACTTCCGTCTTTCTTTAGCTACATCATATGGTGCAGAAAAAAAGAACTGGTGCCAGTCCATAATATATGATATTTAGAGCACGCTCACTGATATTTTTGCTTTCATAAATAAGTTGAACTTGTTTGAATGATATTTCAATGCAAAGATTCTCAGAACAAAAACAATCCACAAACAATCCACCAAAAGAAAAAATAAATGCATTCATGTACATAGATTAACTAAGACTGCAAGAAAACAGAAGATGCCCTCAAGTAGCAATAATGCTTCTAGCTTAACGTAGATCTAGTGTTATTCTTCAAATAAACTTTAATGGCTGCAAGAAGAAGAAGGTGGGAGGAAAATGCACTCAGATCCAAGTTTGCAGTGTAACAGCCCACACAGGGATGTAAATGAATATTTGGACACAGGATTTGCTCAGCGAAGCAGAAGGTTTTACTGCCCTCTAGTAAAATGAAGTTACAAAACTGTCTTTTAAAATGTATGCATGCTTGGTAAACCATTTCAGTTATTGTTACTGAAAATGTGATTAGTCTTGGATTGTCATCTCATTGTTTCCATAGTCAAAGAATAAAACATTTACATTCAATCTAGAATGAATTATTTTTGAGTTAAGGAAAATAGCAATAAGGAAGCACAAAAGCAAGGTCTCTGTGGCTGCATCTGCATGAACAAATCTCATGCCAAATTTTCAGCACTGTTATTAGCAAAAGACTAAGTGGTAGCACAGTGCAAAAATTCCTGAGTCGTAACTACAGGGGAACTTACCCTGTCGTTAGCATTGTATCAGCACTGAATTAGCAGCTCAAGAGTGAGCATGATTTGTGTCCTTTAATTTCTGGCAGCAGCAACTCTGAGAATTAAATGGCAGATGAACTCTTTACCTAGTGCTATAGAGAACTGGAAGGCAGGTTGCAGGGAAGCTGTAGCTATTTAAAAGTGTGACACAAAGGAAAAAGAGAAATGAAATCATAGTGTTGTTGCCGTGCACATAGCTGTTCCATGAAGTGCTGTACAACTGGATTATTCCTAACAAGGATGCATGAAAGGATGCGTAAGGCTGTCATCTTAAAAACCCTGACACTGATGGCAATTGTTGTAACTGTGTACACTGTGACTTGTTACGCAGTGCAGGCTCTGCCTCTCAAACAGCAGCAGAAGTGCTTGGGAAAGGGCAAGTACTAACTGCAGCCTCACAAAGTACCTAGTGCGTTTTTCCTTTTTTTCCTTCCTTCCTTTCTCTCTTTCTTTTTCTTTCTTTCTTTCTTTCTTCCTCTCTTCCTTTCTTCCTCTCTTCCTTTCTTCCTTTCTTCCTTCCTTTCTTCCTTTCTTTCTTCCTTTCTTCCTTCCTTTCTTCCTTCCTTTCTTCCTTCCTTTCTTTCTTTCTTTCTTACTTTCTTTCTTTCTTCCTTTCTTTCTTTCTTTCCTTTCTTTCTTTCTTTCCTTTCTTTCTTTCTTTCTTTCTTTCTTTCTTCCTTCCTCCTTCCCTCCCTCCCTTCCTTTTGCTTTTTTTCCCTCAAATGTAAAGTATAAAACTGGCAGGTTTTTCAGGAGCTACATTGGCCCTCTGGGAAAATTATATTTTCACTTTTCAACATCAGTCACCGAAAAGTACAAATATTTTGTCAATCCCACCACTGCGTTTGTATAAAGGAATGTTCAATCTCCATATATTCTTATTTATATAGCTTCATAAATATTCAAACACCTGGGGAAAATGGGGCTAGAAATGGGGAAGTAGTTCTAAAGTAAATATAAATTAAAATAAACATTAAGAAATAGAAAGAGTTTATCTTCATTCATGGAAAAGATCCAAATAGAGGGTAATGTAGCTTACTTCTCCTACCTCTTGCCTCCCTCTGCCAGGGACAGAGACTACTGGGGCAGTATCTTACGCAAGGACCACCACAGAGGAGGGACATTCTGACCTGTGATGCTACCTTTGCATCCTCAAGGTCAACCCATAAGTTGAATCTAGAAACTCAGTCCTATCTTGTACATTGGTGGTGGTCTGGAACCAGAGAACCGCAACTGGTTTCCTGACCTTTTCTCTTGAGATCTGCTAGGTGAGAAATCCAGCTCTCCAGCGCTCCAATACTTTGTTCGATGCAGGAACAGATGCAGAAAAAACAGTTTTAGGCATTTGTCATGACATGAAGACTCTTAGGTCATTTTTCAATCCAAATTCATGCACTCCTCAAAAAATAGGTCTGGAAGGGTCTGTGGGAGACAAACTAATGCAAGTTTCATACAGATAGTGTAATAATTTGTACCTCAGTCGTTGTTGACAAATGCTGACACTAACTACCCTGTCCTTGAAAACCTCGAATAGCAGCTACTCCAGGTACTCCAAGGTCTTTTCTGTCTTCATTAGGTAAGATCCCTGATGAATCTTTACTTTTGACTGCTCTCCTGTTTGCAAGCTACCTGCTTCTTTTTCTTTAACTCCTTGTCTGAGTCCTGCTCCCTTAAAGGCTGTTTTACATTTAACTCTCCTAATGATTTATGCACTAAAAGAATATAGGGGAAAAATATATATTGTTTGAGCTTCCTGGAAATACTAAGCTCACTTTTTAAACACCATAGTTTTTTTTAAGATATATTTTAGCCCTTTCACTTAAACTTTCTTACATAAGAGAACACAGTGTATTGGTTTTAATTTGAAAATTATTAATTTGTTATGTATATTTACACTGCATTTTGCACGCAACAGGTATTGCATTATGATCATTTGACCTTCCATTGTACATTAGTAGCATTATTTATTATCCTTTTGTTGACTTATTGTTCTGGTACTGTGAGCATATTTGGGGTTTTGAGCTATGTGAGCACTTGATCAGATTTATTTCTATTGAGTTTTGTACAGTTAGGTAGAAGCTGTGTTAGTGCTGTTTCATGTGTACGAAAGAAACTTACTCTTGTGTTAGGCACTAAGGTGAAAAAATACCTTCCATGATTTGTGAGTGCATGTTAGATAGCTCTGCAATCTTATATTTCACCTGAATTCTGGAAGGACCTAAATGTGCAATGGTGAAAAATAAAGACTTCAGAGAGCCCTCTAGATAGGTAATACAGCCACAGCTGTCACCATAGTCTCCTTTCAGATTTGCGTTAATAGCAGCAAAATATTTTCTTCATAGTTTCATTCCAAAATATGGTCCATATATCTATGTGCATTGTGCAGTAAAGGAAGAAGTTGGATGCTTTCAGCTGAAAGAAGGATAAGTGAAATAGCATCTTAAGTGAAAAAGTCTCAATTTGGTTTAATTTGAAGTCAGGACCTGAATAATGCACTGATAAAATGTCCTGATGAGGCTTGGATGTCTTTATTTAGTTGCATTGTTTTTAGAAGTCTCCATCACTTTTGGATGCAGTTCCTAACCTAATCTGTATTTCTGTCCCTTTTCCCCAACACCCAAATTCTGTAAGTAGCATGAATAAATATTTTTTTTTTAGATGGAGGGGAGTTCTAAGAAATTCCAGAAATATTTAAATTACATTGTGACCACAATGTGGCCCATGCATTTCTTGTCCCTGGAGATCTCAGTTTCTAAGTTCTCACCAAATCAAATTGTGTGACAAGGTTATAAGTAGATCTGAATGAAAAATAGGATTCTATCAACATGTTAAAATTTTCCTATCATGAATCATATGAAATTACAACCTTTGGAAATTTTAAGAAAATTAAAGTGCAAGGAGCTTGCCTCCTGTTTGGTGCATAAACCACAGTTTCTTCCCTGCCCATTCAGCATTTGATTCACAATCTTGTCCTCATAAGCCGTCTCCTGTGTGAACATTTGATGAGGAAGGCCCTGGAATGTAAATGGGGAAGTGCATATTCGCAACTCTGCTATGCCTGATTTAGACCAGAAGAGTGATTTTCAGCCTTTGCTCTGTAGACCCCTGTGGTTTTCAAAACAGCAAATAAAAAGCCAGCGTCCCATATGCTGCAGAAGTCTACAGACATGTGACATTTCTGAAAGGATTCACATCTCCTTTGGGAAATTTATACAGGTAAACAAACTGAAAAGGACTGAAAAACTCTGGATTAGAAATTTGGGTTAGTCACTCTCAATGGTTACTTAGTTCTCATGCTGTTTGGAAGTTCATGTGTTTTTTGGATGAAATTGTTTCGCTTCTTGGGAGGGATTATGTATTCACTGAATGGGCAGGGCAAAGGCTGTTTTTGAAGTCTCTGCAAAATATAGGTATGGAGCTATTTAGACAAAGTTGAACAGCTTGGACAGATGCTTATCAAAAGCTTAGAGGCTGTTGTATTCTTTTTTATTTATTTTTCTTTTTTTTCTTTTTGAATCAATGCTCCACAACAATAAAACAAAATCTTCTACAAGACAAGAGAATGATGAACATTAAATCACTTTCAAGAAAATGGTGAGATTAAACTTTCTGTATATTTATGAATTCTGAAAAAATGCTTGGATGAAATCAGCATCACCAATTCACTCCTGTTGTTCGCCCTCATACTGTGAGTCTTTCCAAATCAGTAGCAAAAATAGGAATGATCGAATCAGTGAAGCTGTGAACATTACAAGATGCACACTCCAGCAAACATAAAATGCGTGAGTGCCTGGTGAGCATTAGGAAATCTGTCACTATGAATAATTGAAGATGACAAGTTTAAATAGACCGAGGAATTCCAGTGTTAACTTACTTTCAAACAAAGTATTTTCAAAATTGTCGTGGTCACTTTTTTTTTTTTACTGAAGATTAGCTGAATGAAAAATAAGTTAATTTAAATTCCTTTTACATAAATTAAAAAAAAAAAATTCTGAGAAAACCATTAAAAATAGACACAAGAGCATTTGTGCACTGATCACTTTTTTTGCTAGAATTTTCAAGAACACCTTTCCATACTATGAGTGCTGGATGACTAACCCAATATTATAGCCTCTCCTGGGGTATTGCAGGTGCCTTGGCTAAAAAGTCCTCAGTTTTCTGTTGTTTTCTTGAAAAGAAGAGAATGCTCCATGTTTGAAAAGTCTACTGTTTTCATCAATAACTTGTGAGAGACTTATGTGGGACTGATTCTGTACTGGAAGGGTTCAAGCCCTGCAGAGACACCCCATCAGGCAGCTTCAGGAGCACCTACCATGCTGGCTGTCACTACAAGGTTCAAGCATGGGGAGCAACCATTAAAAGCATTAGAAGCAGTTTGCCTCCACAGTATTTTTTTCTGTGAGTTGTTTTAGCTTGTTTAATTCTACAGAGAAGATGGGAAATGATAATGAGGGCTAAAGAGAATGGGATTCTCTTGAAAGAGTTAATACCCCTCTCAGTAGGCAAATGGATTATCTGAAAGTAGGAATAAAAATTGCATTTTTTGAAATCGACTCTAAGCTTCAGGAAACCAGGGAAATTGTTTTCTGTTATATTTGTGGGCACAGTCTCATCTGCAAGATATTTAAATATGAATAGCCCTTTAGCACATAACTTCTGCTCATTTAGCTATCAAAATAGTTTTGTGATTTTAGTCTTTAACCTTTCACCTAAAGAATAAAAGTAGAATACCAAAGAAATCTCTGTATTGTCTGTGGACATAATAAGGGTAAAGTGTCAGAAAGTAGGTTTCTGTCTTTCCTACCAGTTAATATATTCTAGTATAAACACTTTGTAAATGGCCTGTGCACTTTCTTATTTCAACTTTCTTACTTATACTGCATGTTAGATGGAAGTGCTAACCTTAAAATTAGTCATCCTAATGTGCAAAGCACTGCAAAAAGATGGATGTTTTGAACATAAAAGGCTTTACATTAAACTCCAGCACAGATTAGATGAATTGTGGACTTACGTCTAATACTCTTAAGGGGTTTTAGTGATCAAACACACAGTAGATCCATGCTGACATTAGGTCTAGCACATCTGAAAAACACATAGTAGAGATCCAGGGTTCTACAGACCTGCAGTCCTACTGGTTTATATTTAAGCTTCTACAATGTAAAAATGTTGACTGAAAAAGCCCATTTTTTTATAGTCAACAGTAACTCCAGTGGTGTTCTTGGGCAGCCCTGTCCCTGTGTAGTTCAAAGACTGTATGCTGTATGTATCTGCTGCAATACTGTGTACCCTTCCCACACTGTAAGTAGACTGCTACTTGCAAGTTATACCTTATTGCTAAAGTGCTAAAAATATTTCTGCTTTCACCATAGGACATTGATGTGAAGTCTGTGTTGCTGTACTATAGCATAGCAACATACCCCT
>VXAD01013447.1:13315-41650 GCA_013399195.1 Dicrurus megarhynchus
GACCCATGCTGGACTAATTAATGAAGAACTGTAGCCCGTTGGAAGAACTCATGGAGTTCATGGAGGACTATCACCTGTGGGAGGGACACCACAGGTAATCCAGGGGAAGAGTGTGAGGACCCTCTTCCTGAGAAAGAAGGAGCAGCAGAGACAATGTGGGATGAACTGACTGTAACCCCCACTCTCCATCCCCCTGCGCCGCTGAGGGCAGGAGGGAGAGAAAATCGGGAGTGAAACTGAATGCAAGAAGAAGGAGGAAAGGTGATTTTACATTTTTTTTTCTATTTTTCATTATCCTACTTTGATTTGATTGTAAATAAATTGAACAAATGTCTCTGAGTTAAGTCTTTAAGTTTGTTTGTGATTGTAATTGGTGAGTGATCTCTCTCTGCCCTTATCTCAAGCCATGAGACTTTACTTATATTTTGTCTCCCCTGTCCATATGAGGAGGGGAGTGTTAGAATGGCTTTGATAGGCAGCTGGCATGCTGGGTCAAATCACCACAGACCTAAAGTGTTTTCAGTGGACACTCCATGCAGTCTGTATCACAATCTCCACTTAACTATTGTCAAAGGTCTTGAGTTGGTTAACAAATAACTTCCTTGTTTACAATTTCTCTATTCTCTAAGGTGAACTGTTTCCACTTTTCTGTTCTCTTATTGCCAGAATCCTTATTTGTTGCAGTGATCATATTACTATTTTTAATCATACAGCTAGCATATATTTACTATGTTCTAGCTAAAGAAGTTCAGTTCCTATATAATATATAATAATAAAGATAGAATTGCTTTTACACCAAATATTTGCAATTTCCTGAGACAGGGTGAATCTAAAAGAAAGAGTTAAAGACCTTTCCTAGTTTGGAAATGCTTTTGGACACTTACTGCTGCTCTCTTTTAGGCCATCAGACTACATTCAGAAGACTTCATAAACAAGTTGGGGAAACTATCTCACTATAGTTACTCTGACGTTTAGAGATACGGCTAGTTCTAGACATTTCTGAAAAGTTTTAAAGGCGATAGAGGACAAATGAAACTTCAGGGTTCATATTCTCAAACATGGTTTTGAAATATTGTTCAATATTTTAAGTAAATTGAAGAAATATATATTGAATAGTTGTCAGTTTGATCAGTTGATACCTACATCTAGGATCAAAGTACTCAAACCAATCAGGTTTCCTACCCCTAGTGCCAAAGTCACTTCAGATATGTATTAGACACTTCAAAAGAAATTAGACATGAAATATGTAAAGATAGGAATGTATAAATCGGTCTGCCATAGTCAGTTGGGTTTCCATTATCTCACTCAGATGAATCCCCCTCCCCCAGCCCCCAGCCCCTAGCTGAATAGTCAGTCAGCTTTCAAAGTTAATGCCATTAATGCAGAAAATATAGTGTGGATTTAATTGGAAACCCCTCATACAGACAGTGTAATTAATGCCTTGGCTTTATTAACACAAGCAGTCCACAGACCGTAGACTTACTTAAGCCCAACAGTGATGGCTGAACTTCAAAGATTTTGGTACTTGAATTACAATAAGGTTCTAAAACTTCAATACTTATATAAACATTTTATGAGTTACCCAGATTTCCTGGTTATGCAAGAAAACAGCCATAGTGTAAAGAACGCAGACTCTATGATAGTTATGACATGTTTTTTTCTGCTCAGGTTGCTAACAGCAGGAAAAATTTGGGCACTATGACTTCCGTAGATAACCAGGGTTTGGAAATGCAGAAGCAGTTAAAACTGTATGTCGGGCCTCTGTGACCTGAACAGATATTAATTATTCCTTCTATTACAGTGACTCAGGAGCAGAAATTGGAATCCTGGCTATAGTGCCTTAAGCAATGTACGAGCACTTAGAGAGTTTCTTACTAAGTCAAAATGTTAATCTCTAACGATTCTTATGAGGCTATAGTGACCATTAATAGAGGTCTCGAATGAGATTATAGATTTCTTCGTGATAGGTGCTGCAGCAAAGGCCTCAAACAAAACCCAAAAAAGAGAGATATGCATGCCCACATACTGAAAACACTTATTTATAACAGTTCAAATTGGTTTCAATCACAACAGAGCAGAAATTCCTGGGTGCAATTTGCTTATGCTTAATGCTACAAAAAACTGAATTAATTTTTTTTCCATTGTTAGAATAGAAATATATGCAATTTAACCTACAAAGAATAAGGTTATTTTCGAAATAGACCCAGGTTTAGACACATGAAAAGAGATGAAGTCAGAATGTTCAAATAAATTTTACCCCCATCCCCAAGATGCCATTGAACCTTCAAGCAGTCTGCATCTGGGAATGACATTAGCTGCTCCTTGGCATGGCTGCATCCATTTTGGGAAAATATATTGATATGGTTTGCACTAGACCACATTTAGTCATCTAAGTGGATATAAAGAAAAGTGCTTACAGTAAAATCCCACATAGTTAATGGAAGGAGGAAGATTTTTGCAAGGGCCTCAGTTTCAGTCATGTTAATAACTTTCTCCCTTTCAGCTGCAGGGCAAATAACAAAGCTAAGGAAACTAGGCTTATTTGGTCCATATACTGGACAATCATCCATTAAGCAAGACTCAGAATTTTTTAGATACAGTACTCATGCAGTACAATAGTGAAACAGGTTTGAAATTTTAATGATCAGTCTATTAAAAATACATAAACTTTGCACATAAAGCATTTTTCTCAGAATCTCAGATTCAGATGCAGCCTTAATGAAAGAGCTTCATTCTGAGGCATCTTTTTCCAGAGGACATCGTTCACAAACATTGAAGGCAGTCATCCTATGGTCTCTAAATATTGATTTTTTCTCTAATGCCATTGTTTTGGGAGGGGAGGAGTTGTGTAAGTGGAAGCCTTTAAAAATGCTGAAGGTGACTTAAACACAACATTGATTTAGCAGTATCAAAGGTTTATTTTTTTTTGGACTGCCTTTTACAACACTTTTCTAAGTCTCAGTAGTCACAGAATATTTGAAAACCTAAAACTCTCCTTCTCCTTTGCTTATATACAAGTGGCTAGTTATATAAAAAAATTAAAAGGGAAACTAGAAAATTGTATTGCTGGTATGGAAAATGAACAAGATCTCAGCCCACAGAATTCCCTAAGAGATAACTGGAGCCCTGTTTGGTTCATGAGTGAAGGTAGGGTCATATACTGTCTGTATGACATTACAGGTAGTCAAGCTTTTATCTATTTAATCCCAGAAAAAAAGTATTCTGAAAACTTCTTAGGCTTGCATCTCATTTGTATTTCTCATCTTACCCTCTTTTAAATTCAGCCTTCTGAACTGAGAAGGTTTCATAATGGAATACAGGATCCTGCACGTCTAAGACATGGTTCCATGAGATGGTATTAGGTCATGATATGGTTGTGATGTGGAAAGCAGGTATCTTTTCATTGAAGAAACAGCTGATATAATCCCTGATTAAATCAGAGTTTAAAATAGGATTAAGGGAGAACAGTCTCTGGAGAGATAAACTCCAATTTGTCTGTTGCCATAAAAGGTCGATTTCTTGTTTTCATGTGCTTTAAACCATTTTCTGTCTCTTAAAGTAATGAAACATATGCAGTAAGACTTGTAAGATTATTTCCCTAGTAGGTTAAGAGTTATTTTTTCCTTCTAAATTACATTTGCCTTCTAAATTATATTTTTATGGGTAAAAAAATCTTAAAAAGAAATAAATTATTTCTTTGTTGAGGACTACTTTTTTTTTTTTTTAATGGAATAATGTGATTAAGAAAAATAATTATTTTTTTTTTAACTAGACTTTATAAGAACTGAGAAATCATCTTCTGTAATTTGGTGAAAATACTGGCTATAATTTCTCATGCAGATAAAACCAGTAAGTCTGTGAAGGGTTTACAAGAGAAGAAAACCTGACAATATCAAGATTGTAGTGTAATCTGTGAGGAATAAAGTTCCCAGATATTATATCTTCTTTTTCAAAATAGGATTACAAGGAGATTAACTTTTCTAGAAATATGTATGTTGTATAGAAATATGGTGGTTGAAAAAAACAGCAGAAAATTTTCATGTATCAGCCTCTTGCCTGGTATTTAAAGAGATACCAAGGAAAGCTGATGTCTCCTCTCTCACTGGAGACATTTCTGTGCTACTTTGTCTTCAAAATAAAATATGGGGAAATCATGTGTATAGTGTGTTAGTCTACATGTTTCTAATTGAAGGCTATTTCTTTGATTTTAATCATATTTGATCTAATGAATTATTTTATATCTCCTCGTCTTCACAGGTGGACAAGATGGGCTTGTAAGGGAAGCAAAAGATTTTGGTGGGAAGAAAGACATGGATGAATTTCATTATATTGTGTTTGTTTCTAAAAGTCATCTCACAGTTATATTTTCCCCAACTTCAGTAGCAATTTAAAGAAGAAAAACAAGATAATCAAGACTTGTTCAGACAACCATGAAAACTTAGGTAAATATGAACATTTTGCAACATTTGTGTTTCATAAATCACTGTTCAACTTGCTGATGTCAGCAAAATAATATTGTGATCCACAGAAAACTTTGAAAAGGGGCAAATGAAAAACCTTCTTTGCTTTAGAAACCAGAAATAAAGTTCATCCTATTTTTATTTTAAACAAAGTGGATATTTTCTTCCTTTTGCAGACATTTACCACTTAAAATATAGGAAAATAACTTAACAACTGGAATTATTGAATTTTTTCATGATAGATGCAAATATTTGTTATTAATATGTTTTTATTATTACTTATCTTTTGGTTTTTCCAACAGTAAGGAGCAAAAAAGTCACTATTTAACTTTTTTGCAATTTAAGGAAGTCTAAAGACTAATGGATAGTAACTACCCAGTTGAAAGATGTCTAATTTTTGTGCTTTAAAATAGGAAATTGGTCAGAGCTTCTTTATGAATAATATTCTTATTGAACTGGGTGCAGTGAAGCAAGAAGTGTGATTGCCTGCATATCAAACACGGGTTTGGCTATCTGTGTTATTAATGTCACCCACAAACTGCATTCCTAGCAAGCAGTTACATGAGTTAAGATGAATATTACTTGCAATAAATTAAGAAAAGCTGTTGCTGCCAAAATAAAATCCATGCATTGTATTTCCAGCTCCTCTATCTGTTAACATACTATTAATTTCATGCACAGGAGATGACATTTTAAAAAGGCTTCCCGGTTGATTTTAAGAAACGAGAGTCATTTATTGTTCTTCATGTTTAGGAAATATTCCAGAGGTAAATACCAGCAACACAAACTTTCAGAATATTACCTGTGAGAGGTTGCCTGAGCATCATTTAGATTGAGTCCAAGGTGTAGTTTCTATTGTTCTGTTTTCTATTGTTCTGTTGTTCATGATATCTTCTTCGTGTCAGTGTGCTTACCAAATGAAATCATTCAGCTTTTCTTCTATTATATTGCATTTTGTATGTGAATAATATCAGAACAAGGAAACCTTGGCTTAGACATTTCTGTTCTCAATAAAGGCAATGGATCTGCAAAATCTGTGTCTTCCTAGTTAATTTTTTTACTCCTTGAATGGCTTTTTTTGTCTGAATTCCTTCTCTAAGACAGGTAGCTCTTACCTTCCCTATCTTGTCTTAGTTCAGGCAACAGTATGTTTCCTGTGCTCTAGTTAATGCAGAGACACACATAGTACTTGGAACCTTAAACTGATTTAACAGATGATCAATTTGCCATAGACTTGCCTGCATGGGGTTTTTTTTTTGAATTATTGTGAGGTTTTCCTTTATCCTTTGGAACACTAGATGACAACATGAAGTTAGCCCATGGATAAGCAAAGAAGTAGGAATTAGGGCAAAATAGGGAGGAGAAAACAAGAAGGAATGTCATCAGTGCTGAGAAAGTAAGGTGACACAGGTTTGTCTCAAGCATCACACATATAGAAACAGACTAGGAAAAAAACAGATCTCACTTCAGGTGTTCATTTCAGAAAGATACTAAGCCAGATTCTTCTCGGATTCTTCTCAAAGGAGGAGAGACAATGGTCATAGTTGTGATCATTGAAACTGTGATACACATGTAAGCAAAACAAAAAGAATAAACAAACATTAAGAGAAGTTTACCTAGAGATTTTCAGAACTGAACAAGGCATGGTTTTAAGCAACCTTGTGTAACTCAAACATTTCCGTACTCCAAGCAGGATTTTGGTCTAGATGTTTTACAGAGTTCTAACATTAGGTTTTTTGTGAGACTAGCTAGATGATAAATAAATTTCCTCTCTGTGCTGTTATTTTGCTTATTTTGTTAAATTTATGGCTGGTATTAAAACACAGAGCAGTTTACCACTGCTAGGAAAAGTATAATTTTTTAACTGTTTCTTAAAAAATCTGAAATGCCTAATCTATAAATATTTTTTGTATTATATATTTAAGAGTTTCAGCTAGAAGTATATTCAGAGAGGGCACATTTCAGATACATGAATGGTATACTCATAGACGTAAAATGTGAAAATTCTACTAATAGGAAAATTTCCTTTATATTGACTGTCAACATCAGTAAAATTATGCACAACTAATGTGGGGCTTTATCAGTATTGACCTCTTTGACAAGTCAGTTTGCTTAAAAAATAATTGCTGTGGGATGCCTTAAGTCTTTCGATAACAACAAATCCTTTTTCCTAGGTTGCTCAGTAACTTTTTGTCCTCTGCTAGCTTTTGCATTTCTATGGAAGACAGTCAAATATTTTTAGCCACAACGTCTCTCACATTTTATTCCCTCTAATCTTTCTTTAATTGCTCCTTAATAAAAGTCCAGTAAGGGTTCAGAGTACAGTTAATAGACATTATGCATTTAGCATAACTTCCCTGTATTTAATTGTGAAGTCCTGCAAAGGGAGATTATACCTCTTATATTTTTTTTTTAATTAGCATGCACATTTAGAAAAAAAAATACAAATATTATGAGAAAAAAATAAAGTTCCTTTCTGATGACTTACTGATTTTCCTGCTATAGTTTATTTTTCAGTAGATAAAGCAAAAACACAATGTCACATATTTATGCCACAATGTGCAACAGGGTAGGCCAATACAGGAATGTGTTTTTGGTTATATTTTCCTAAATTTGCTTTATTAGTTCACCCAATAATTATTTTCACAAGCTGGTTCACAGATGCATATTAAAATTATATCTAAAAGACAATGGCTGTGAGCCCTTTTTCTACAGGCCTTATCTTTTTCTATTTGTGGAAAAAAATAAATACAGATTAATTTTAATAGAACACAGAGCATATATGTATGCTAATTTCCCTAAAATCCAATCTTGTGTCAGTTCTAAAGTGAAGGCAGCAATTAAAAATATAAATACAATAGAGGGAAATGAGATGCCAAGAGGCAAATTAAATATCAATTTACGAATGGTGGCAAAAAATGGATTTTCTATGAAACAAACAAAAAAAAAAAGAAGTGGAAAGCAAGGTTGGCATAACTAAATATAAGAAGATGTTCTAAAGCCTTCTAGGAGTAAAAACATTGTAATGCCACCAAAGAGAAGACCATTAGAAGGCAGACACTAAAATGGGATGGAAGGAAGGAAGGAAGGAAGGAAGGAAGGAAGGAAGGAAGGAAGGAAGGAGAAGTCAAAATGGAGGTGAAGAAGGAGAAGAAGAAGAAGAAACTAAGGCAAACATACAAGGCAAGGCAAAAGCAGGAAGAAATAACTCTGTAAATATGTTCTTTTGGTGCTTGTAAATGAGCAATATGTATTCATGTCAATTCAATTCATTCTGAAATTGATAATAATTGAGAAATAAGGAAAATCTCAAAAATAAATAGTGAAACTATGCACAATAAGAATGTTACTAAAGCAGTCTGGAGAAATCAGTTGAAAGCATCCTTTTTAGGAGAATCACTGATGATTTTGAAGTGTTAATATTCTTGCTGATGCAATATGCTCACCCAAATATTTTCAGGTAAACAAAAAGCGTGAGAGCATCATTAGTCATATGCTACAAACAACAACAAAAACAAAATTACTAAAACAAATACTGGTATCTCCTTTTCCTGCCGTTTTCAAAACAGACATTTATATTTTCAGCAGTAAAGTCCCCTGTATCAAAATTTACCTTACACAGTTGAAACTAGAAATAAAGTATTCCTCCTGAACATAGTTATATGATGTAAGGAAAAGGTCTGTGAAACTAAAAAATGATCAATCTATTACACACATGACACCAGACAGACCTAATGTGAGCAGATTTATAAACCACAAAGGAGGTATCAACTGTGGTAAAATACTGCAGAATACTAAATAGAAGCATTTTACTGATGCAGTATTCTGTGGCCTGCTCTCTCACCTACTGATATTTTACTTTTGCATTGTGTGAATATCTAATATAAATTCCTTTTGTGTCAGGCTTTCACCAGCCTTTTATACTTTTGTGCTTATAGATTAGATTATTGCAATGGAAGGTGAGTGTACCAGAAAGATGCTAGGTTGGCAGGTCAGCAGGGAATATTAACACACAAATTGATTAGGCTGGGAAGAGAAAACATCACACTTTGATAAGCACACACGCTGTTCCTGCTAGTTCATTAAGAACTCAGAGCATGCTACAAGTTCAGTTTTTGCCTCATGTCCCCACTAAGCTTTGCAATGAGTCACAGCAGCCTATACAGGATCACTTTCCAGAAGTTAGGTAGAAATCATATGCTCTGAGCGGATAGGAATGAAGAAATGCTTCTCTTAATGTCTGACAAAAATTGTGCAGAACACTGCATAGATGAAAGACACATGATCTGTGACCACTGTGAAGTTCTTATGAATTTTAATAAGTGCCATGTGTTCTCTGAAGTATATGACACTTTAACTGCTAATTTGTCAGCTATTTTTCAGATGAGAAAGTTATAGCTGATACTTGCAGAAATTGTAGACTTTAAATTAAAGTTGTTCATAAAAAAAAGGAAAGCGTTATGGAGAAAACACATTCACATCCAGAGCTACCTATCTTTTATGAGTTTAAACTTTTGGAGTTATAATTGGGCTGTCATTTTGGGGTGAATAACTTGTTTTCCAAGTTAAGTTACATCAACTGTCAAAGAGTAGATAGTAACATAAAAGGCAGCCTGAACACTGGGAGGGCAGAGAGAAGGACAAAGTAGGCACAAATTCATAGAGAATCAGTTCCTTAATCATCTAGAAACACTGCATAAATGTGCCTGGATATATCTGTATAGAAAAGTCCTTAGGAAGTGTCTCAATAAACTCTTAATGTCAAAAGAGGCAATGACAGATGGAGTTTTACTTTAGCCCTTAGAAAGATACTTAGTGTTTTGAAACAAACATTTCATATACTTCACAAGGAATATCTAAGGCAGAGGAAAAAAGTCGTATCTTTATGCATCTTATCTTTTTCTGTGATATTCAGAGAATACTTAACAAAATTTCATATTCTGTAGAACAATCTAGGGATTTAAAGTCATCTCAGGTTGAACCAATTCAAACTAAGTTGAGAATTGAGAATTGCATTGTAAAATTTTTGCTGTTGAAAGCAACATCAGGTCTTTGGTCCAGTGAATAAATCACTTGTGTGTGTGATTACATTGGTTTTCTTCAGAAGGAATAAGCTGATTACTTGATATATTTGAAGCAGTGCAACTGAAAATTTTATTTCCCAAGTCACTGTAGGTCTGTCGGCTAGGATTTCTGAAATATCCATCACTTTATTATTTTTACACCAAGGGATCCAAAAACTGAGATTCAAGATGCAGACATAATTTTCAGTGATGAATTTAGGATTCTACCTTCATCTGGGTCCTGAAGTGAGGTAGCATTTGCTAAGAATGTAGAGATTTATGGACTAAACCTCTAATCCATGAGAAATATTTTGAACCTGCACATAAGAGTGAAATCCACATACTATATAGAATTATAGGATCATAGAATCGTTTAGGTTGGAAAAGACCTCTAAGATCATCGAGTCCAGCCATTAACCCAGTGCTGTCTTGTTGAGCACTAAACCATATCTACACACATTTTTAACACTTCCAGGGATACTGATTCCACCACTCCTGAAATGCCTGACTATGCCCCTATTCCAATGTTTGACAACCCTTTCCATGAAGAAATTTTTTCCTACTATGCAATCTAAACCTCCCCTGGTGGAACTTAAGGCTATTTCCTCTCATCCTGTCACTGGTTTCTTGGGAGAAGAGACCAACATCCACGTGGCTACAACCTCCTTTCAGGTAGTTGTAGAGAGCGAGAAGATCCTCCCTGAGACTCCTTTTCTCCAGGCTAAACACCTCCAGCTCCCTCAATGGCTCATCACAGGACTTGTTGTCCAGACCCTTCATCTCAATGTCCCCCTTGTAGTGAGGGGCCCAGAACTGAACACAGGATTCAAGGTGTGGCCTCACCAATGCTGCCTACAGGGAGGTGATCCCTCCTTGGCCCTGCTGGTCACACTCTTCCTGATATAGGCCAGGATGCCATTGGCATTTTTGGCCATCTGGGTATCATTCTGCTGGCTCATGTCCAGTGACTGTCAACCAGCACCCCCAGATCCTTTTCTGGCCATCCAGCCTGGTTTTCGTCCAGTGAAGAGTACGAACCATACAAGCCATGAGCAGACAGTTTCTCCAGGAGAAACCTGTGGGAAAGGGAGTCAAAAACTTTACTTAAGTCCAGACAGACAACATCCACACCCTTTCCCTCAGCCACTAAGTAGGTAAACCTCTCATAGAAGAAGGTTAGTTTGGTCAAGCAAGATGAGCTTTTCATAAACTCATGCTGGCTGAGCCTGATCCCCTGGTTGCCATGGATGTGCCATGTGATGGCACTCAAGATGATCTGCTCCATAATCTTCCCTGACACTGAGGTCAGACCAAGAGGTCAGATCAATTCTTCTCCTAACCCTTGTAGATGGGTCCAACATTTGGTAACTTCCAGTCAACTGGACCTCTCCAGTTAACCAGGAGTACTGCTAAATGATGGCGAGTGGCCTAGTGATCCCTTTAGCAGCTCCCCCAGTACCCTTGGGTGGATCCCATCTGGCCCCTGGACTTTTGTGTGTCTAAGTGGCGTAGCATTGTCCCCTTGGATTATAGGAGCTTCATTCTGCTCCCTGTTTCTTTCTTCCAGCTCATGGGGCTGAGTACCCTGAGGACAGCTAGTCTTGCTCTTAAAGATTGAGGCAAAGAAGGCATTAATTTTCTCAGTCTTTTCCTCATCCTTTCTCACTCTTTCCCCAAGCAAACAGTAAATGATGAAGATACTCCTTAGCTGTGCTTTTGTTGCTGATGTATTTGTAAAAACATTTTTCTCTGTCTTTTATGACAGTGGCCAGAGCAAGTTCTAACTGGGCTTTGGACCTTCTAAGTTTATCCCTGCATAAACTCCTGGCATCCTTGTAGTCCTCCCAAGTTGCCTGCCTTTTGTCCAAGGAGCAAACATTCTCTTTTTTCTCCTGAGTTCAAGCCAAAGCTCTCTGTTTAGTCAGACTGGCATTCTTCCCCTGCAGAACCCACACCAGAACTGGGAAAAAGTATGAGGAATAATGAGCAATAGATATGAATCATTATGTACTGATTGCAACTCCCAGTTCCCCATCCCCTTTTCTCCTCCTAGCTGGGAGGAGGGAATAGTTAAAGTGGTGAAGAACAAAGTTCTAACAGATCCTGAATAAAGTGCATGGGGAGGAAAGGTGCTGTTTTATTTTTTGTCCTTGTTTCTCATTATCAAATCTATTTTAATTGGCAATAAACTAAATAATTTTTTATCAAGTCGATTTCTTTTTTTCCCTAGGGATAAGTGATCTCCCTCTCTTTATCTCAACTCTAAATCTTTTTCATCTTATTTTCTTCCTTTTGTTCTGATGAGGAGGGGAAGTGAGAGAGCAGCTGGGTGGGTGTCTGCATACAGCTGAGGTCAGCACAGCAGAGCATTCATTCAGGATTTTGTGCTCCTTGCCCATTTTCCTGAGGAGCTGGCTATAATAGACTTGTAGAAGGTACATACCAGCTTTGAAGTCAGTATGATACACGGGAGTCATAAACATATTTTCTCATAGATGGCTAAATAATTTTTTGCACAAAGCTTATAGCTAGCTAACATTGATCACCCAGAAAGCAAGAATTTCAGGTTGAAAATGTTTATCAAACAGAATAAACTAGACTACTGCTCACAAAGACAATATCCAACAGCAAGGGACTTAAAGGGATAAGAATACAGAATAAAGGAGAGAAGGAAGGGAAAGACATAGCTCTGTAATAGGGAATACTAAGTTTCTTATCCCTGATTTTTTTTTCTGTGTTTTGTTCAAATGTTATTGAAAGAAAATATATAAGGAATATGTAAAATCCCTAAAGGCTTAATAGAAGAGTCAGCTTGCACTTACATTTGTCTTTTCTACAGTACTTTTTCTTCTGTTGCACATCTTAAATGCTATTCTGCCCCTGAGGGCCTTAAGAGCTTGAGAGACAAATTAAAATCAAGTTGATTACAAGGGTATATACCCCAGACTTGCACACAGTTTATTTGGAATGCATTTCTTTTTGTATTGTCATAATACAGGATTTATTATCTTATGGTATCAGCATATCTTGCATCTAAAGGAAAACCTTTTCCTTTCAATATAATCAGCTGCTTTAAATTTTTCTTTTAGTTTATATTCACACTCCAAAACACCTTTATTGCATTGTTCAGTTAAACACCAAGTCTGAAGTCTCACTCCCACCATTTTGTTAGAAACATTTGCTCTGACAGCAACAACAGGCTACAGGGTGTTTTATGCAAAGACATTATTTTGCCTTAGAGATTTTCCAAACTAATATGGACAAAAGCATGCTTGATCTCACTGGAAAGCTGGGCAACTTTTTCTCCTGGCTCAGACATTCACACTGCCTTGACTAATAGTAACAGTTGAAAGAACTAACCAAAACCTCTAAGGCACTTACATCTAAAATAAGATTTGAAGTATAGAAGAGGAAGGATGAGAGTCAGCTGCCTGAGCATAATTATCTGGAGTAGCTTTAGGCACTAATGGGGAAGTCTTTTAGATTTCAAGTTGCTGGTCAGAAAGATATGAGTGTCCTCTAAGTCTTCTCTCATACCTGTGAGCTGTGCATGAATATTTTGCATACCTAAAGGATCTCAGATGACATTGGGTGTCTATTTTAGGCAAATAAATAATGTCTAAAAACATGACTGATGACAATAAAATGGTAGAGAACAAGAAAATTGAGTATGTACCTTTCCAACGTACTGCAATTCTAACTTCAGTTTTTTTCAAAATCTTTCTTATCCTTATGGGAGATTTCAACTTCCTAGATATCAACAGTATATACATATGGAATTTGTGCAGACTAATTGTTATTGAACCTAGCACATCAAACAGTAGGATATTTGTCTACATATGTCATTGCTTGATGTAAGACACGCACGCTCTCAGAATATTTGTAGTAATTACAGATGGCAAGAGCAACCCACCAAAAGAGTTTTAAGAACGCAGTTCAGTAATATGTAGAAGTGTGATCTTCACAAGCAACTCATTAAGTGAATCATAAAGTGAAGCCAAAATATCCCATGCCTCACTGAGTCACAGTACATAAATATGTTGTTTCAATACAACAGAGACTGGTTTCTGTTCACAGAAACAGCACTTACTCTTGATAAAGCTTCATTGTCCTGCATTTCTAAAACCCCACCTCTGAAGACTTCTCACCATCTTCACTCAGATGTCTCTTGTCCAGAGGAGAAGAAATTCTCATTTTCCCCACCACCCCAAGTTTTCACATGCAGAACCAGCAAATGCAGTTTCCTTCTCTAAAACTCAGAATGTACCTCCAAAAGACATCTAGTTTTAAATCCCTTATAGAAAGAGTTATAAACTCATATAGTTAAAGAACATTGTTTAGGACCTTTTCTAGTCAAATTCTGAGTATGTCCAAAGGATGGATATTCCACATTATCTGCAGGAAATGCAGCATGGTTTTTGATTGCTGTTAAAGTGACCCCTCTGATTTTTTCTTTTACTGAGAATTTTCCATGTTCCAACCTGAATCTGTTGCCTCTCATTCTTCTGCTGTGAGATTCTGAGAACAGTTTAACTCCCTCTTCTTCACACTCTTTCCTTAGGGATTTGAAGACAATAATAAGATTCCCCTTTCAGCTTTCCCTTGGTACAGTTGAGCAAACCAAATTTCTTCATCTTCTTATGTTTCATGTGCTCCAGCTCCTGATATTGGTGGACTGCTCTCGTACTCCCTCCAGTATGCTAATGTCTTTCCTGGAATGGGTAGCCTAAAGGCAGAATCATCAGTCCAGTGCAATCTCACAAGTGCTAGAAGGGAATAATGACATCCTTTGACCTACTGGGTTCATTCTTGATAATTCTTCCCACGGTGTATCTGGTCTTCTTTACTGGAAGGGCACATTCCTGACTCTTTCAATATATTGTTAAGCCTGGGTCTTTTTCAGCAATGTGGCTTGCCAGCCAATCAGTCTCCATCCTGCACTGTCACTGGGGTTCCTTTCTTCCCTAGTGTAGGACTTTGCATTTACATTTGGTGATCTTCAGAACCTTTCTACTGGCTGATTTCTTCAAGTTGTTCAGGTCACCCTGGCTGTGAAACCTATACTCCAGAGTGTCAGCAGCTTCCCCCAGCTTGGTATCTTCAGCAAGCTCATTGAAGGATCAGGTTAGCTCTTTAAAAAGTTGCTGAATGGTACTTATCCAGTCATTGAACCCTAAAAGGCATCACTAGTAGCTGTGAGCCAGTTACTCAGTCGATCTGAATTCATTTTGCCACCTGCTTTACTATCCACTTCTGTCCTACACCCAGCCCATACTGTCTTGGATCACAGAAAATACCACTTAAAACGGAATTGTTTTTGCAAGCAGGCAGCCTGCATACTCTGATATCCACAAGCAAAAATAATTAATCACAAAATACCGTATCTTGTTCCTGTAAGTCTTGAAACAACCTAACAAGTCACAACAATTTCAGTATACTATTGCACTGAATTTTTCTGTCTAAAGTGAAGACATTATATTTCAGAAATGATGGATGAATACACTGGCAGACAGGTGGGAAAAGGTATTTTCTACAGCTAAGCTACCTGTCTTAACAATGACATTCAACACAAAGAACTGTGTATATAAAGGACTGTCAATTGGATCACATGAGGTTATTGCAGGACGTTATTGCAGCGAGTGTCTTTTGTGGGTCTGTTTAATATAAAGGTTTTATAATTTTCTCTGAAAGACTAATAAAGCTTCAAATATTTTCTCTTTGATAAAATAATTATATCACTTCATACTGTTGATACTGGAACCTTCATAAAAAATTCAGTTTTCTTCATAGTGAGTTGATTGTTTTATTATTTTGAAATAAAGAGGAACACTGAGATTAATTCCTTAATTTGGAATGCTGCATGAAAATCAATTCTCTATAGTCAATGCTGTGTTTCTTCCATACTTCCAGTTCTCTCTTTTCTTCTGTATTTTCCTTCATTACCAAATACTCCAGGTGGGTTGTCAGATTGGAGTTACCTGCCTCCTACCTTTCTAATTTTTAAAAGTATTAATATTGTTTGAACTATAGGTCATTATTTACTTTGTTCTTTTCAGACACTATTAATTTGTTGCATTATTTTGTCACTAGCTCCAAAGTTCTGATACTAATGAGAATTAAATTCACATAAGAAACACCTCTTTCCCAAGCAAGATATTACCACATTATAATATTACCTTACAAAACCCGCAATGGAGAAGAAGATGATTCTAAATATCTCCATACCAACAAGTTACTAGCAGAACTCATATCAGCCTTCTGAATTTTGGGTTAAACAGAGAAGCTATTAAGCCCATATTTATCTGATTACATTTTGAATTAATAAGGTGGAATAGATTTTGGTCCCTGTGATTTTATTCATATGAACTTAATGAAGTGCACTCTGATCTGCTGACCTTCTTCACAATTCTAACCAATTTCAAGCTGTGGTTATAAATTCAGGAGAGGTATTAGTGAGATTTGGACATTTTCCTAAAGAGAGTCAGGCTCCAAATATTCTGATAGTGTAAAATAAATTTAAAAAATAAACAAAGAGGCAAACAAACAAAACCCTAAAATAAAAAAAAACCCAAAAAACAAAAAACCAACATTTTCCTACAAAGTTTTAATATTATGATGGCATTTCATGCCTCCTTTTCTGGCTGCCATCAACAGTTTTGTTAAAAAATATTATACTTATTTATAATTCCTATCTTCTCTTTGACATATTGTCTATGTCAACCTTCGTTCTGGTGGAGAACCAGAGGTAATATTTTACTGTATTAATCAAGAAAATGGACAGAGCTTTCCACAGCCTATCAGTCACTTGAAAAAAACAAAACAAAACAAAACAAAACAAACCCAAAATAAACAAAAAAAAATATTAGATTACAGGCTCTCAAATATTTTATACTTGCAATTAATAAATCACAGCTTTTAGTAGAAGTCTATTGTGTATTCTTTGGCACTTGATTAGCACAGCTTTTTTGCTTTTTGTTGTTTTTTTTTTTTTTTTTAAGGAATGCTCTGTTTAACTTTAATGAGAAGGTGATAAATAAAAGAATAAAGAAAAACAAACGATGCACAAATGTTAGAATGGAGAATTTATCAGTAAAATACATTTATTTCCCAAAGAGTTAAAGCAAATGATTCTTCTGCAGCCAAGGCATGCACAGAACACTGTGACTTACGTGAATGTCCTTGGCAAAAGGACAACATTATCTGCCTGTATAGGAGATGTATTTTAAGCTGATGACGTCAGAAGTAACTGGACCCCAATGAAACACCACGATGAACAATCCATACATATTTGTGTTTACCCCAGAGTAAAAAGCAATTGCAGTGTGATCAACTGATTGCAGTCCTCACCTGGGAAATCTGAAATCACCACCTGTTGTTGTCTTTTGATGCCAGTATGACACACTTCAGCTGATTTCAGCAGAATATAAAACATCATTGTAGCCCATGGAGGGGTTGGGGGACGATGTTTATTCACTTGTACATCTGCATTAGAACTGTGGCAGCTGAGTTTTTAAAGGAAGCAGTGAACATCAAAGGCAGGTACTCAGAAGCTCTGTAGAGATTCCTAATATTGAAAAAGTACAAGAAGAATTCTTATCCTGTCACCATCTCTAATTACATTCATATATATATATATCTATATATCTATGTGTGTGTGTGTTTCATTGACCTTCTCTCCAAGGTGATTCTTTTCTATCTTGTACCCCACATCAATCTCTGTAGTTATAACTGAACACAACAAATAATTTCTATTCCATTTGATATGTTAGTATTTTTTTAACCTTACAGAATATTTATTTAAGTCTTATTGTGTGAAAATACAATGAACTACCACATGTTGCAAGACATTTTAGGATTATGATTTTTTGTTTGTTTTGCATATTTACTCTACTGAATGAGAAGCAGAAAATTAACAGATTTTTCTTTCATGGAGAAAGGGCTGTTAAACAATCAAACATCATGGATCTGCTACAAAAGTACATAGACTGCCCAAATAGAGCCAAATAAAGAAATATGGCATGGACTTCAATTTTATATAAACTAAGCACTTCAAATCTGCAAGATTGCACAAACCTAAATATACATTTCTAAAGAAGTTATTCCTTTATATAATGAAATGTAAAGAAAATCCACGTAATTTTTTCCATATTTTCCTTTTTATTTGAAATATGCATATACAGTTCCTGTTGTCAAGGGTATGTTAGGAGAATGTTCGCATTTTTAACTTTCCAAAGTGAACATCCTTGATACATTGTGACTTTTTGAAATAGAAAATGAGACCAGAGAATAGAGCTCTTCAAAATGGATCCTGCAGTGCAATACAGCGTTTATTTCACCATTGTGGTGCCATTTCAGCTTATAACACAGACACGCTGAGTAAAAGTCTTGGAATAAAGACAAGTGAGCTAAAACAGTTCTCCTTCAACTACAGTCTATTAGCTGTATACTCCCCTTTGTAAATAATAGAATGACACTTTAAACATTTACAGAGCCAAACATTAAAATTACAGCTTTGCAGTCAAGGTGACAGATGGACTGTCTGGTCACATAGCAGAGATAAGAATAAACCAATTTTGTCCAAAGCTCAGTTTAAAATAAAAGCAAAATCTAAAATACAATAGCAAAAATTTAAGCCGATTACATATATAGTTTTTTATAAGCTTTATCCTGGATCTGAGGCAATCAAGTATATCTAACCACTGTAATCTAGTGGTGAATAAAGATTGATTGTAGCAAAGCAAGGTCTTTGTCAGGTTGTACTGTGTGGAATTTGCTGTATGTATGATTAATGTGCTAAAGGTCTGAGCTGAGCCTACAGGCTTCTTGCTAGCTCTTACTGCCATCTACTGATCAAACCTATCTTTTTCCTTCTTTTCTTTCTTTATTTTTGGGTTTTTTTTCTCTTTGATTGCTTTTCTAACCTTCTCCAGAGATGTAAGTCTCAACAGTAACAATCAAAGTCAGGTTAGAAGCAATAAGCACTGTTACAAATTAGCTGCCATGCTCCTAAATCCAGGACTAGATGGGAATGTACTTTTTGAAATTTAGAAAACCATTTCTTGTGAGTTTGTGCAGAATAGATAGTTTCTTCTGAAACATCAATCAGGTTAAGTGGAATATTATTAGAATCTGTATTTCATGTTTAAAACCAGGCTGCACACTGGGCAAATTAACATTACAGTAATCTTTCTTATAAGAGGAATAGAGACTTAAATCACAGCTCTAAGTACTATGATTAGAAATTAGAGGAATGTTTCTAAATCTACAAAAGCAGTGTTGAATTAAAACCCCAAACCTGGATGATTAGTCCAAAAACAAGAAATATGGTTAGAGATTTTCAAAGTCTGTGGAGGATGTAATTCCAGATATAATTACAGTGGGACAGAACATAGTATCAAAAAGTAAAGCAAGCAGCAGCTGTTTTTGAAGTCTCAATAGGATGTCATGGGAGAAAAATGAAAAAAAAATCTTAAATTCTCTATTTTCTTCAAGGCATATCTCCCCCTTTAGCTCCTCAAATAGTTCACCTGCAACACATGCAAGAACTTGGCACTTAAAACCTCACAGGGCCTGCAAAACTTTTCTAATGAGCTCTTCATCAAGTCTACAAATTAAAGCCTTTTATCTGATCATGCTAATTTCAATAGATTGGAATAATTTGAATGTTGAGATACAACAGCTCTTCAAGTGATATGGACATACCAAGTGGACAAAACTGACTGTTCTTTAACAAAAAACAAAGGATGTTTTAAAAAATGGGATTTTGCAGTGTCTCTTTAGGAGAGAGGGAAAAGCTCCAAACCACCCACACAAAAGCACAACACCTGATATTTCCTAAACTAAAACCTCTCATAAGAAATTTAGAACAGTGTAGTAATTTCTCACGGTTTGTGAAGGCCAGATATGCCCACTATGGGGCTTTTCTTTCTGGCCTAGTAACCTCATGCAAAGGTTACCTGAAGTGTTTGCTGCTCTTTTAGAACACTGTAAACTTTTTTTTGTTTTTTTTTTGTATAATCATTGTGATTGACAATACAGGGACCAAAAAAAAAAAAAAAGTCAAGATAAAACTCAGAAACTGTGATGTAGTCAGTGTATTTTTTTTTTAATGACACGGGTAGCATTTGACCATTCATCCACTGCAAAGCACTCCTGATTTGTTTCTCAACAGTTATGATCAAGTTCTCATATTAACTTTAACTTCATTAATCCTGCTGCAATACCTTGATGAAAGAAAGTAAGAATTAAAACAAATTGGGCTTTAGAATTAAATACAGAACTCATATCACTGAACTTCAGATGACTCCAGCAGAACCTTCTGTGTTTAAGAGTCTCTACACTAGTTAAAGTATTTCTAATTCCTAGCTCATTTTGTTAAGAAATAGACCAGGGTGAACCCTGCTTGCCAGACGACCACTCATTCTTCACTTTCTCTTGATTTTTTTTTCCCTTTTGGTTCCAGACTTTAAGAAAGATTGATGAGAATGCAGAAAACATCTCCCTCTCAGCAACAATCCAGGAATTCTTTAAATGTCTGCTTCAGCCAAGTGTGTAGTTCAGGAGAAATCAGTATAAGACTGTTTACTAGTACACAAATAAATCAATGTTTAAGTGTTTTGGTTTTATTTTTTTAAGAGTCTTGGAATGATATAATATATTTCCTCCTTCTTAATGCACACCCATGATTCCTGGATAATCTGGTAACAAAAAATATCCTCTCCTTCCTGTGACTTCTTTCTTATCCTTAGAGTAACATTACTCTTATCACTCATTGTTTGACAAATAGGGGCAGTCATTGCAGTGTATGTTCTAGAAATACATCCCAAAATCATTCTATCCTATCATATAACTCCATAACATTTAAAAAAAACTCTACATTTAATGTAGCATTTAGAAACCTTTTAAAATTGTCTGGTTAAAGCTGAATGTCTAGCTTCTTCACTAAAGCCCCTAGAGGAAAATACTAAGTTTTATCATATGCTCCCTTCAGCCTGGAAGATGCATTAAACATAATAATTTCTTTAAAATGCAGTAAGACTACTGATTTTTCTCTTACTGAGTTGAAATCACTTAAATAATTTATAATGGAAATGCTAACACCATCTCACATACAGTGGCATGAACACTCTGCTCTAAAAATTATGATCCTGCTAACTTGTTAAACTCGAAACACTTGCCTGAGTTGTAAACAACTTTAGTTTTTAAGCCTCAGTATTTAAGCACACAGGTAATAGTATTAAAGAGGTATTATTATTCTCACAGGTTAAAGTCAAGTTATTTGCATTTTGTATGCTCAGCTATTCAGATAAAACAGTCCAAATCAGATGCATGTCTCTGACAGACCAAAGCAGAATACATTTTACATGTATTACTTCAACTGCATCAGAACTGGAACTTAGAAAATATTCCTTAAGGTACTATTGACGGTGGATTTACTCACCATCATATATATACATGCTGAAAACTAAAAGTGGGACACAAAGGAGAGAGGGAAAAAATGGGTAGAAGTGTCTTTAAAGTTTCCAAATGTAGACAAAATCTTCTGAGGGAAAATTATCCAGACCATCACCATTATATACTGAATGCCCACCCAGCTGCTTGCTCACACCCTCTGCTAGCATGACAGCAGGAGAAAATAAGACAAACAAGAAGGAAAAGGTCATGGACTAAGAGAAAGATGAGGAGATCACTAATTTGGCACTGCAGGCAAAATAGACTCTACTAGGGGAGTATTAATATATTTTATTACTGATTAAAAGAAAAATACAATTGCTAATTTGAGTCATGGAAAAAAGACAAAATTCTTTCCTTCACTCTTCTCCAATCTCAGCTTCATTCCTTCGCTCCTGATTCTTCTATCCTCATCTTGATCACTGCAGGGAATAAGAAATGGGGGTTGCAGCCAGTCCATAACAGCTCCTCTCTGTTGCTCTTTTCTCCTCACACTTTTCCCCTCTTGCAGTGCGGGTTCTTCATGAGCTGCACTCCTTCAGGAAAAAATATCTGCTCCATAGTGGGTTCTCACACATGCTACAGATCCTGTCAGGAAAAATTCTGCTCTAGCTCCAGCTCTCTATTGGCTGCAGTATCTACTGTGTCATAGAGCACCTTCTCTTTCTTGGCCTCAGATGTTGGTGTTCCCTCTGCCACACCTGCAGGCGAAAGTCCTCCCGTTTTCATCAATACAAATAGTAAACAACTATTTAGTATTACTATCTAATTTAGTAAAGACGGCAATGACACATCTAACTCAAATCCATGCTTTGCTCATGCTAAAACCTTTCATTCCAGCACATAAACTAATGTGTCATCTCTCAGAACCCTAAAAAAAAAAAGAAGAATTAAAATGTTTTAGGTTACAGATCTTGTCTTTGTTGTCTAATATTCAGAGTCCTAACTGTTGATTTTTTTTTTTTTTTTTTATGATCCAGAGGACAAGCTTTGCTGATTATTGAGAGCGTAATTAAGTAAATTATTGTCCCTGACTTCCAGGCCAGACTTACTGTCCCTGATGTGCAGTTTCCTCAAGCTACTATTTCCAGTGAAAGGATAAAAAAAATTATATCAGCCTGCACCTCAGTCCCACAAGGTCATGCTTCAGATTTGTATTTGTAGTTGATGGAGTAAATTCTACACAACACTGAAGTGAAATATATGATGGAGATTGTGATTCCCATTGTGTTATCCCTGAGGTGTGGGTAATAGCACTAAGATTTGGCCATATTTGTATAGGTCATTTTACAGCGACTATCTTGCAATAATGATTTAAAAACTAACAGACGTCTAAATGTTTCATACAAATAAAAGACTAGCTCATCAATTCTCTTCATCTTTCCAGAAATATCACTATGAAAAATTGCCACAACATTCTTAAACAGTTCTCTTATTAGTACCTTGTCAATACCTAAATGCTCATATAATTTATATCATATAATTCCTAGATTGTTCTGTTTTCCACTGGAATAGAGTTAAGTTAGTTCTTTGTAACTGGTACAGTGCTGTGGTTTAGATTTATTATGAGAATAATGCACAAACATAGAGTGTGCATTTATTACTTAGATAAAGAGTACCGTATACAGTCTAATAGCATATCTTGCAGGTCAAAATAAGGTTTGAGAATATGTCTAGGCAAATCTGCAGAAACTTCCTAAGCCAACTTTATCCCTCTTTGAAGAACTGGTCTCTCTGTGGATAATGACAGGAGACTGTGATCACAATCACAAGGATAATGAGTGTGTAAAGCTGGGTAAGATGAATTTGTGACCGTATGACTTTGCTCAAATCTTTCAGAAAGCCTGTGACTGAACTCTAGTAGTATCTAATATACTCATTTACTAATAATTAACTGAGATTTCTACAGTCATCAGAGCATCACCAAAAACTGCACTTGTTTTTCATGTCAATTGGTAAACTTTGCCTCTCCCTCTTCACACAAAAAGGAAAACTTTTAAAAAAAGTTTTAACTAAGAGCTATACTAAATGACATATACACAGAAATATACTGCTCTGTTTTGTGCTAGTTTTGCATCCTAAAATCAGTGAAGAAAAAGGGAAGAGAAGGAGGGAAAAAAAGAGACAGCATAGGTAAAAAGTTAGACTCTTGCTTTCTGAAATGTTTGGGGTTTAAGCTGAAAATGGCAGACAAAGCTATAGAGAAACCATCTGCTCAGTAGATTGGAAGAAGTCTGGAGTAGGGAGGCAGTGATTGAGTTAACTTTGCCACTAACAGAAAGCAACCAGGATAACTATCAACAAAAAAGTGGGGTATGACAGTATCGAGGTGTGTGGTTGCTGTTGGGGAATAAAGTAATAAAAGGGGACCAATATCAAATATCAAAGTGGGAAAGTCACAGTTTTAGAAAGGACTGTGCACTAAACTTTTGTAATGATATTTGTTGAAAGCCCTGTTGGCATCTGTAATTTTCTCACAACAGGTTTCCTTTGTCAATCATTATATTTAAAGGTTTTTAATGATAAGACTTAATCAGACTAGCAACAGCAATGTTGTGAAGAGCTTCCTACTTATAGAATTTATAATTGTATAACAAGATGAAAATTTCATCATCCTTATGAATACATGACACTAAGAGGTATTTCACAGGACCGTTCTAAACAAGGAATACGTGGCACAGTACTTAAAAATTGAGCAGTGCTAGAGATCCTTTTTAAATAAAAAGGAATTAGTATTAAAATAAAATTAATTAACATTATCAATTACACTCATTTCAATGCATGTTAGAGAAAAAGGTTGTACCTAGAGAGTGCATTTGCTGTTTTGGCAAATAATGAAACCATTACACACTCAAAAATAGTTCACAAATGGTATTAAATATTAGAAAAAAAGATCATTGAAAACTTCTGAGTGGAAAGATTTGCCTTTTGAAAATAATGACTGGATTAAAACAGTGTTTTGCAAGAACATATCTATTTTGTCAAATGCTTCTATAATCCATTGCTCAACTAGTTTTCTTGATAAAAACAAAATTTCTCTCTTTTTAATTATTTTTTCTTTTTTTTTTTCTTTTTTTTTTTAATATCAGACTGTCAAAATGAAGCATTTCAACAACTCTATTCCAAAAGATTGTGGTGGGTTCTGAGCAAAATATATAATACACCTTTCTGAGCAAAATCCATCCTTCCTTCCTTATTTCCTTCCTTCCCTCCTTCCTTCCTTCCTGCCTTCCTGCCTTCCTGCCTTCCCTCCCTCCCTCTTTGTTTCTACAAGAAGCTAACAGAACATGAATAGAAAGAAAATCTTGCAGAACACACAAATGAACTCCTGACTCTCTGCGTTACCCTCCATGGTAAAGATTTATCCAAAAAGAGAACAGATGCCTTATTAAAAAACAAACAAAAAAACTCACCACAAAATACCAAACAAACTTAATACAAATAACTTTTGTTTGAAATACTAGTAGTCTGAAATATTTGTCTACTAAACAGACAAAGGACAATTACATTAGCACAAGTATCAGGCCAGGTTCATTAATTATTCCAAGATTTCCACTTTTTTTTACATAACAACATTCCTAAGAAAAATTAGTTTTCTATGCTGTTGAATAGAAAAATGGAGTTTACAACACTATGAACGGATGGCAGGATTAACATATCTCTACATCTGTGAAATATTTTATTTCTCAGTGAAATTTCAAACAACTGAAAATATCAGATAAGGATTTTGTGATCATTGTTTGATTGTTTTTAAACAATGGACTAGTAAAACCAAGAAGTGATGCAATTTTTCTCAAGCACAGGAATTTTCAGAAGGTGAGGTGGAGATTAACTTCCCATAGCAGAATTTCCACGTGGCTGAGTTCCAGACCATTTATGATGAAACAACTCCAGAAGCAAAACTGTTCACATGAATAACTTATTGGAAGAGGACTATGTTCTATACTAAAATCTCAAACATCTAGAGCAGAGGAACAAAATCAAGATCCTCTAAATCAAATAATTGCAAAAAAATTTATAAGAAAATGTGCAGATTTTGGATTCATATTTTGCTTTACATATGTGCTGATTTTGGCTAGGGTAGGCCTAATTTTCTTCACAGGTTTATATTTCATGCTTATGCTGAAAAGACTGTCAATAGTATAGAGATTAATTGGTTATTGCTGAGCAGTGCTTAGCACAGAGTCAAGGCCTTTTCTGCTTCTCCTATCACCTTGTCAGCAAGGAGGCTGGGAATGCACAAGAAGCTGGGAGGGGTCACAGTCGGGACAGCTGACCCCAGATGACCAAAGGGATATTCCATACCATATGGCATCATGCTCATCATATAAAGCTGAGAGAAGAAGTATGAAGGAAGGATGTTTGGAATGATGGCATTTGTTTTCCCAAGTCACCATTACGCATGATGGGGCCCTGCTCTCCTGGAGATGGCTGAACATCTCCCTGCTCGTGGGAAGTAGTAAATTAATTCCTTGCTTTCCTTTGCACATGTGTGTGTGCCTTTTGCTTTACCTATTAAACTGTCTTTATCTCAACCCATGAGTTTTCTCACTTTTATCCCTCTGGTTCTCTCCCCCATCCTTCTCGGTGTGGGAGAAGGTGAGTGAGAGGCTGGGTGGTGCTTGGTTGTCAGCTGGGGTTAAACCACAATGTAAGAGAGAGGAGCAGAATTAGCTGTACCAGAGGTCTCTCATGTCCATCCACTTTACCAGATTGAATGCAGTGTATGCCAAATTTAAATGTTCGTGGTTAGAGAAGAAATACTTGAAGTAGTGGCACATGCATAAAATACCAAGGGAAATTTTTCAATAAGAGTGTTAGCTGATACCACTATAATAAATCAACAGAACAGTTCACTCAACACTTCATTTGTTGAGATGGAGAATCGAGTAAAAACTTTTCCTCTTCCTGTCAAGGAGAATAAATATCCCATTTATTTCTTGGGCATTTCAAGAAGTGCCAGACACCTGTACTGTTTAGATGCAACATTAATCATTTTACCACCTGTGTGTCTTCTCATTTACAACATCTTCCTCCTTTCAATTCCAATCACTACTTTCATTTCCTACAACAATAAGGAGCAAACAGTTGCTGACAGTATTCCGTTTCTCATTTAATTAGCATAATATTTCAATTTTTAAATTATTTTTATTTTATACCTTAGTCCATTCTTCTCACATCTCTGCCAGTTTGCTGTTTTCAATGTATTTTTTTGCTAATACATTAATAATAAAAGAATCTTTACAAATAAATAGAATGGGAAAAAAAGTGAGCTTCATCCTTTTTCACATACAAAGTAACTGTAACCTTTCTGCCAATACTTGACTGGCAGCAAGCAGGACAATTATCATGTAATTTGGGTAGCTGATAACTCACTGGTTCAAGACACCACCCAAAGACATCTGCAGATTAAACTACAGATTTGTGAATCTCAGTTTTCTTCTCCTGCAAACAATTATTTAAGCAATCAATATTTCATGAAGGAGATCAAAAAAAAGAATTTAAAGGTATACAGACAAGGTAACAGAACATATGTAATTCCTAAGATATAATCTGTCATTAACAGTCTTTGCCTTTGGTGAGGCAATTCTGAGGCCAGCTGGTTGCTTTCTCCTGCACAGACACTTGCCTTGAATATTGTGGTTGTGAAGTTTTGCTACAGCAGCATGGATTTTGTGTGCTGCTCTCCCTTTGCCACCATTCCCACACTACAGCTCTGCCAGCTGCTGCTGCCTCTTGCTCTTAAGCAGCCGGCGTGGAGCACAGAGCACTGGCAATCCCACAGAACAGGAATTCTTAAACACTTTCTCACGCTACACTATTCTCACAGTATATTAATGACTTCTTGTCAGTCTTCTGAGTTTCTTCAAATTATAACTTTTACATCCTGGCTCTAGAAGCTAATTGCCTAGGATCGAGAGGCTGTTCACCCAAGGCACAGATAAAAACAGTTTCTTGAAACAGACTGTTATGCAGTCCGATCTTCATAAAAATATTTTTATGAGATATATGTTTCTGAAACATAATAAACCAAAATGTGAACCTATTAAGTCCCACATCTCAATTATCTTACATTTCTCTACTAGATGTCAAAAGTGGGATCATCACCTTTTCATTCTTCCTACTTTTCTTGTAAAGGAAGTATCACATGACTTTTCCTTCAAGCCTTCACTTCAGTTGCATAAGGCTGCAACTGAATCCCAGCATCATACCTAAACCATAAACATAACACTGAGATGGAAATCCTGATCAGTATACTCCATGATGAGCTGAAGAAATGTGCAAGACTTGCCAGGAGCATGGGTCAGTAGGAGACATTTATTCTCTTCTGTACAAAATTAGATGACAACTGAAAGTAACTGAGTGTTTTAAATGGTGAAAGGAACATCTGGAGTGCTTTTGTTCTTCTGAATGTTAGCAATCCATCTAAGATATCATTTGGGCTTACAGTAATTACAATCTTTCTCAAAGAACATGCATAACCCGAGTTCTTACACAGTAGCAGTTTACCTTGCTAATTCCTGTAATCTATTGTTTAAACACTGAACAAATTTAGGGGAAGGTCTAGCATTAACAAATTTAGGAGGAAGTCTAAGGTTAGAAATCACTCAAAACTAGCTAAGCAATGAATTAGATTTTGGTTTATGTGTGGGAGAACAGAACATGAAACTTTGTTAGTGCCTTGCTTTCACGGAGGGATAAAGGATGTATTTCATTGTGTTGTAACGATGAAGACTCAGTCTGCACCAAAAGACTGTGTACAAGTAAAGGGAAATTTTTTAAATGTCCCAAGTAAGTATAATGATATGGGTTGATGAGAAAGCTGCACAAAAAAGGCAACAAGCAGCAGAATTGGGAATGCATCTCAATGTCTCAGGCAGAGCTAGAAGCAACCAAGAATATTAATTCAAAATCCTAATGTCAATTGAGTCTATCTCAAGCTTCTCTATCTAGATTGCTCTTAAGAAGTACAAAGAATATAACTCTGAAAGTCAAGGTGTGAAAAATTAGGTCTACATTGGAAAAAATAATGAGAGACTTCTCTTTCCCATGAATTTCAGAATTCTCAGAAAAGGAAAAACTGAGGATGGGAAAATTTCAGGAGGATTGAAAAGTGGATATCTTAGCTTACTTGGGACACTCTTTGTGCATCACTAGGCTTACTGCTACGTCTTGACCTTGGCTGGTGAGTGGGAACAACTTGAAACTACTCAACCAATCATAAGAATAAGCCTAAGAAACATTGAGTTCTACTGTTGTCTTCTCTATAAGAGTAAATGCCATATAAGAGAAAAGGGACATTTTTTCTTCTGTCTCCTTTTCCCCAGCTTGTGATATTTTACTGGAAAAAAAAAAAAAAA
>VXAD01013447.1:41721-70129 GCA_013399195.1 Dicrurus megarhynchus
AAAAAAAGAGACAGAAAAAATGACCCAACCAGTTTTTGCTCAGACCCAGAAAGATCAGCCATATCATAACACAGACTGGGGAAATGAGCCAGAGATCATCTGATGAACTACCTGTCAGACCAAGGGCTCTCAGCTGCAATTGCACTAGATGTTTTCCTCATTCATATCTCCTTATCACCCATATCACTTTTAAGCTTTGTTTATGTCTATGTGCATTCATTAATAATGAGAAAAAAGGCAACTCCAGAGCTAATTATTTTATTCCTAGTATATATAATTATTTTCTGACACATAGGCTTTGATAGTAAATTTTAACTTAGGCATGGCCTTCCCACCTTTCTTCCTCTTCCTCTTCCTCTTCCTCTTCCTCTTCCTCTTCCTCTTCCTCTTCCTCTTCCTCTTCCTCTTCCCTCTCTTCCCCTCCCCTCTCTTCCACTCCACAGATTAAATAAATGCCATGCTAATTAGTCCATTTTCTCAAAGGCTCATATTTTTATGGTTTTCTGCATTTTCTTTACAATTTATCAATTAAAAAATTTATTGCTTCTTTTTAAATCTAACATTCCTTGGTTCATATGATAATTTGATCATTAAATTTCAGTAGAATTATCAAAAGACCACCCCAAAACTCAATATAACCCAAGCCACCCAGCATTTAAAGTATCCATTCTCCTAGGATGAAGGAAATGTCAAACTTCCCCACAAAAGTAACCCTCTCGTAGTTTATCTTTTGCTCTTCTAGCAGTACTTTTGCTGATTGTCATGAAGTTTTGTATGATAACCACTGCAAGCACCTGCATGAACCTTCAGCTGTTTTCAGCAGTAGCAAAGGTCCTAGATCTTCCTGCATACCATTAAGCTGTCACTCATGATCAGTTTTCAGAGGTGTCTTATTTACTTTACTGACATACCTGATAGAACCAGGGGTTTAAGAAGTGATGTCTCCGTGGCTGAAACTGAAGCAAGACAGAAGGTGGTTCTTGCCTGCCCCATAATAGCTGATTTTCACCCCTTTTAGAAAAAGGCTATCTCCACTTACACTACTTAAAATCCTCTTTTAACCTATACCTGGTTATGTCAAAATCTCTGCTACTGAAAACATTCTATTTAACATTTAATATAGCAGATCTCACAACACAGTAACTAATAACTGAGTGCAAGCATAGGACAATACTATTTTATTCTCCCGCAATAGAAACCAGAGCAACACTGATTGCAGTGTAAATTTAAGCCAAGAAAGAGATCCAGACTGCTTGTTTGTTTGTTGTTTGCTTTTTGTTTTTTCCTCAACTGAGGAATACAAAAGGGAGGTTAAGCAACAGGAGTCTGAACACCTGAAAGCTTGCTTTGTAAAACACCTGCACTATCTATATAAAACCATTGAAACAATACCACTGGAGTCATTGGCTGGTCTTGTCAAGCACTGTAGTAATTTTGGCTGGGGCAAGGTTAATTTTCTTCACAGTGGCTATAATATGGATAATATGGGTCTATGTTTTGGATTTTATTTGGATTGGCTGAACACAGTGGTGATTATAGAGATGTTTTTGTTATTGCTGAGCAGTGCTTACACACAGCCAAGGTCTTTTCACTGCAGGGAAATCCTCCTTAGTCTTTAACCTAGCTTGCTGCTGTCCTGGACTAATTATTCACACGACTCTCTAAATGGTTAATTTCTGTTGCATTGGGCTTGCATGGCAAGGTTTTGGTAGCAGCAGGGTTTCACGGATGCCCTCTGTGAGAAGCACATGTGAGACTGTGAGAAAGTGAACCTCTTTCAGAATCTTCATAATGAGCAGGCAAGGATAAAGTCTCCTTTGCACAAAAATTAATTATTCATATATTTCACTCTTTTTCTTCCATTTGTAGCAGAACAGTTTCTTTGGGAAACCTGAAAAAACCTTTGGGAAATGTCATCTGTACAGAATTAGGGGTAAAAGTCAAATTCAGATCAATGCCTATTTAAGACAAAAAAAACCCTTTGCATTGAAAAATCCCTTTCTTGGAGTTGGTGGCAGAAACAATGCACAAATTCACTTTGTCTTTTAGTAGCCATTATATTTCATTTGTTCAAAATAAATATTTCAAAAGCAATTTATGTCTACTACATTGTGTTTTCAAATTTTATTATTGGTGATTTGCACCCAGAAATTAATATAATGATGTAAAACCCTCCAGCTTATTTCTGATTGAGGCTGATAAGTACATTTGCGCTTTTCTTCTCCTTTAAACTTGGCGGTAAATGGTTGCACTTGCTCATGGTTCAGAAATACTGGCACAAAGCCAAAGAATTTGGCTGCTTTATCTTTCCTATATTTAGTCTTGGCTCTGTATTATAAAACAAATTGAGAATTCCCTTCCAAAAGCCATGTATTTCCCATGAAAACAAAGCTTAAAACTATAGAAGCCTGATGGTAAATCCTAACTGTAAAGATCCAGGTGTTCAACCTTTGGGCTACTAGTAAGATGGTAATTCTAACTGGTTACAATTTTGTAAAGAAAAAAACATCAAATGGAATGATAAGTGGAAAATTTCTTGCCCTAGACCAAATAGGACTTGAGTGTAGAGCATAGCTCTAAAATAAAATAGATATGAATTTTTACAGGTTTCTTCTTGCTTCCAAAACAAATGAACAAATCAACAAACATCACCAAAAACCAGGTATATGAAAGGCATCCTCTATTCAAAGTTCATCTAATTTTCAAACTTAATATAAAGTGGGAACAAGTTTTCCAGCTATCCCAAGAAAACAGTTCAGCATTTAACTTGATGAAACTATGACTGACGCATGATTAAAGCGCCACTTTTGGTCCACCACAACTCTCAGCTATACTGCAGACAAGATTTGTCAAAGCAGTGGTGGAGCTCATGCCAAATAACTCAATCAGAACTTGTTCTTCCTAATAACTTGGGGGAGAGGGAAGTAAGTCTATTGGGTTTTGTTGGATTTTTTGTGGCTTTTTTTATTATACTTTTTCATTTCTGTCTCAGAAAATAATAATATAGATCCTTTTGGTTTTCATTTAAAAGGATGAAAAACTCTAACTAAAACTGCTGGTTTTCATGACTTATGTATAAAAATTTGTCTTGAGATAAAGTATTATGTTTTTTTCCAGTGAATAGATTTTAGTCTAAAATACAAATTTATCATATTGAAAGGTTTTTCAATAGTAACTAGCATTAGAAACACCTTCATATACAATATGGACAATATTTCTATTCAAAAAGAGAGGAAAGAGTATCCTTAGCACTTGGAATACATTGTATGGGATTAAAACAGTCAACCTCAAATACATGCCTGCTTGGCTGAGACTGAGGGGCATGAGCAAAATTTTCTCCCAGGCAAGTGCCTTGACTTGTTTGATGGCTCTCTTTTTCCAAATAAAATTTTGAAAGATGTGGCATCCATCTTGATGTACAGTAGGGAATTGCTGTAAGTTGAAAAAAAAAACCCAAACTTTTTATTTCTCAGTACTATTTGTACTTTTTTGAACAAAACCAGGTTTATTTTAGGGTATAGGAACACAGAATTTTTCTGACTCAGATTCTTATACAGTATTCTGGTCTGATAATCCCAAAGTAGTAGTCAAGATAAGACAAAATGCAGGCTTGAAAACATGAAAATGTTATGACATTTCCAAATGTCAACAGGACTTTAATTCAAGGAATGAACAAATACTGTGTTACCTCTTTATTTATCCAAGTGGATACTCTCATTTTAGTTGAAATACCCATATTTATGAAAGTACTATTTTGCCTCACAGCTACTTAAAGAAAAAAAAATTTGAACTTTTAGTATTATTTTAGATTCTTGGAGTGCTTATTCTGAATTTACTATAAAATCAGTACAGCAAAATCTTTAATGGTTGATAAAATCATAGAATACCAGGTTGGAAGGGGACCTCAAGGATCATCCGGCCCATCCTTTATTGTCAAAAGCATGGGCTAGACAGTATGTCCCAACACCCTGTCTGGCTGAATCTTACAAGTGTCCAACACTGAGGGATGTCACTGATGGGGAGATCATTCCAAAGGCTAATTGTTCGCCTTGTGAAAAATTTTCCTTTGTGTCCAGTCGGAATCTTCCCAGGAGTAACTTGCACCCATTACCCCTTATCTTTTCCACGTGACTCCTTTCTTAAAAGGAGTCTTCTTCTTTCTAGTCATCCTTTTAATACTGGAACATGGTGATAAGATCTTCCCCAAGCCTTCTTTCTCAAGGCAGAACACAGTTCTCTCAGCCTTTCCTCTCATAGCAGGCCTCTCATTCCTTTCATCATCTTTTTGGTCCTTCTCTGGACCCTCTCCAGCCTGTCCACATCTCTTTTGCAGTGCCAGGGCCAACACTGAACACAGAATGCCAGATGTGGCCTGGAAGCCACTGAGCAGAGTGAGACAAAGACTTATCTCTGCTGGCAATGTCCTTGTTAAGGCAATCAAGTTTCTCTGTCACAGCAGAATACTGTCCATCCACCAGGACCCTCAGGGTCCACAGAGCTGCTCCCCAGGCAGGTAGTGCATCAGTTTCTTTTGGTGGCTGCTGTGGGAAACCATGTGGAAAGCCTTGGAGAAATCCAGGTAGACAGCATCCCCCACTCACCCTGTATCGACTAAGCAGGATAATTTGTCAGAGGAGATGTAGGGATTTGTCAAGCACAGTTTGCCCTCGGTTAATCCATGCTGACTTTTCCCAAGCATTCATGCCTTATTAGACTTCTAAAAGCCCACATGAGCATGCACTCTAGAACTTTCCCAGGAACTGAAGTAAGACTGACAGGGCTATGGTTTTGTTGATCCTCCTTTAAGCCCTTCTTGTAGATAGAGACAACATTAGCCTTCTTCTTGTCTTCTGGGACCCTGTCGGATCTCCAGACATCTCAGGAGCTTTCTGTGTAGAAACATTGGTTTCAACTCCAAGGTGAGTTCCTACCATTTTGGCAGAGAAATGGACCCCTCCCCTGCAGGGCTATGGACCTACAAGCAGGGTGCACGGCCTTTCTCAGACACCCCTGGTGTGTACTGCTGCACAAACTGCAGTGGCTCCTCCACCCCTGTTTGCCCACCCTGCCGTTCTGTTCCTGGTGCTCCACAGGGCCATTTAAAACTCCCACAGGTGCTTCTGACAGCACCCAAGTTGCATCAGCCTCTCTTGTGCTTTCCCTTTGTTCAAGACAATAAAGTAATGAGTACATCTTTGTTCGTGTACAAGGTTGGTAATAACACCTTAACACAGTAAATAATACACATAATATCTCTCTACCTTATTATAATCTCCTCCTTGATATTTTATAGTTCCCTGGTGGAACATGTGATGTTAACCCTGGATCTAGCTATTAATCTTTAAGAGTGCACTTCTCAGTATCTATAGCCCTTAAAAAATAGTCTAAGCAGTAAACACATACAGATAAAATGTAGCATATCTGTATCTCTATTAAGGAAATTTGAGTTACACGGCACTCCTTAAGGTGCTACTAAGGAACCTTTAAATCAATTCTATTATCATCGTTAGATTTAGAGTTTTCATTATGATACCACACCAGAGCTCACATCATTGATGCTCTGTTGTGCTGGATACTGTGTCATGAATCAACAGAGGCTGCAAAAATGCAGTAATAATGAAATATGAGGCTTTTAAACATCACTTTTTCCTTACAGGTCTATGTACATAGTACATAATATGTACTAGACGGAACTTTTTTTCACTTATCTGCTGTTGAAACTGAGATTTTCCAGGAAAGCTGTTACAGTGGCATAAAACAATGAGACAAAAAAAAAAAAAAAAAAAAAAAAAAAAAAAAAAAAAAAAAGAAAAAAAAGAGGGTATGGACACTTTTATGACCTGTATCACCTGAATTGGGGAACCTTGAAGCATCTGGTCAAGATACATTTCTGAGCTGAAGTTTCAAGTAGAAAGCTAAAGAGAAAGCTGCCAGCTCTCCTTGTCTCTTCCACTATGCACAGAATTTTTTTCAGTATAAGAAATTTTTGTTATTAGATTCTAGGGGGATCATGATGTCATCTAACAATCTTCCCAAGTGGGGAAATACAGACCAGGACACTCTTTAATTCTGTGTAAAACATTTGTTGGGATCCATACCAAAGAGGGTTAACTGCTTTTAAAAGTCTAATAATCAAGGAATAGAGATAGGTGTATACTTAAATTGTAGAGGAAAATTTATCATGATGGATCCAACAACCCAACAGATGCAGGGCTGACAGCAGTTCATGCCCCCATGAAGGATATTTTTATAAGATTGCATGTAAGACTAGATTCCTTACAGTAATTTTTTTGTTTGGTTTTATTTTCTTTGTGTTTGGAAATGAATTAAACACAGAAAAAAATTGAATTAGCACTTCCTCTAAACTGGTGTTTTCTCTTTAAATATAATTCTATTATTCCCTGCCATATATTGCAGAAAAGCAGAATCTGAAAACCAAGATTATGAACATTAACTTTTACAATGAAGAAATACTAAACTTTTTAGGGATCAACAGATCCAGACATTGTATTATTTTGGAATAAGGAGCATTAAGATGACAACTACATTGTCAGTGCAATTCAGGCTAGATTTTGCTTAGTAGGCATCTCTACATAGTAATTTTGGCTGTGAGAATATAATAATAAAACAACTAATATAATTTCATTTATTTGTGCAAAAACTGAACTGCTAACTTTATCTGACAAACCACATCATGCATTATCATTTGGGGTTTTTTTTAACAGGGATTTTAACATTAACATCAATAAATTTGACCTGTTAAAAACCTCCACAAAAATAATGATGTAAGAAAGAAGTAACTTGCTTTAAAGTCAGTGAAATAGATACATGAAATGCAAATCTTAATATTGTAATTGTCTTTTAATTCAAATGATGAACAAGGCAAAAAAAAATATTACCCAAAAGCCCAATGGATATTCTTCTAAACAATCATGTCTATTTTGTGACCTTGAATTCCAGTGTTTTGTGTTTGCTACTGACAAGACAGTCACTGACCAGTTCTTCCTTTTTACTGAGTACAGGTCCTGTGTCACAAGATTTTCACTGACAACTTTTTATCCTTGGAGATATTCAAAAGCGTAGTCCTGGGCAACCTATTCTAGCGCAGCATTACAGAAACTTCTTCAAATTGTTTAAGAAAGTTTCATTAATTTTTTTGCCCTGATCAGGCAGTCTGCAAAAAAATTCCATCACAACTTAATTTCTACTTGTCTCTTCTCTGTTTCTCACGCCTGTGGGAGGAGTAAGAATTATCTTCTCCTTTTCTTGTTGTTATGTATGAATGTTATTTCCAGAATTACTGTTTCTAAAAGATATGTCCCTGACACAACTTCATGCACTGCTGTACACAGGAGGTACACATAGTATTTATGGCACTTGTTCTGTGATGGAGGAAAATCATAAATGGACATTTTCACATCCATGAGATATATACAATTGATATACCAGCTCCTTGAGATTCTTGAACACCCACCTCCTATCTTCCTCCCGAATACTAGCTTAGAAGCTACCCATCTAAAAGCTCTAAAAAATTCTTGCAAATTAGTGGGTCCACAAGACAGAAAAGTGAGTTCATACTATGAAGTGGTCCATTGAGAAAATATGTAGGTGGGAGAATAAGCCTTCTCAAATGTCAGACAACTGTCTGAGGTAAGACACCATTTGTTCTGTTTTTTTTCCTAAAATACATTATTGTGCCAGTCATTATTTGGAGTTAATGTTTGATACTGCCCTTGTTAGTTCAAGATCCTTTAAGGTTTTATGTGTGCTGCTTGTAAGTTCTCATCCTTGTAAACCTTTTTTCCAGAAACTCATCAGCATCACTTTATTCACAAAGAAATGATGTAATTCAATAAGCGTTTAGAGGAAACAAACAAATTAATAAACCCACAAATTGGTGTATTCATTAAGTCCAGTTCCTTTTAATATTCCCAGTTAGGTTTTCAAATGCTTTAACAATGGTTACCAGCTGTTGTCTTCATGAACTGCACAATTGTTTGTAGAATAAACAACAATTTCATGACAAAATTTGCATAGCAGTTGACATTATTTATATTGTCAAACTTGGGAAGCTGAGTGCTATTTCTGCTGGTATCCTTGCAGTTTTCAACTGTTGAATTGGCTCCATTTCAATTAATCCTTTTGTTTTAGTCAGGTTCTACAGGGATGCATTCTGGAAAACAAGAAGGTAGACAGAGATGAACATGCTCTTCTGGCTAAAAAAATCTTTCAGCTGATCCAATTTAGGAAACTGAGTGTGAAATTATACACAACTTCAAAAAGCAGTAGAACACATAATGGAGACCACAACTGAGCTGTTTATAGTAATAAAAGTATTACTGTGGGTCAAGGCAATACTGCATCTTACATCCCAAATCAAATACATGGTACACAGGATTTTTCTGACCTGATTTTGAGTAGTGTCCATTTTTTTTTTAATAATTAGCATGACTTCTTCTTTCAAATCTGGCAAGGTAAATTCAGATAGTATACTAAGGTATGTCTTTATTTAAGTTCCTTTTAAAACCTTGATTTTTGTCACATTTGGTTTAAAATCTGTTTATCTAACACTTACCAGTATGAGTAATACAATTTTCTGTATTGCTCTACATCTGCAAGTTATTTTTGATCTCTGGGACAGTTTCAATTTCATTTCGGAAAGGGCTAGAATTCTTAAATGTAATTAAGTTCTTAAAACTTCTGTGACAAATATTACCATGGTATATAGAGAAATCCCAGTCTGTGCCTTCACAGAAGGAAAAAGAAACAGAAATTTTGTACAATCTATTTAGAAATAGGCTGTCCTGTCTGCATGTACATAGCATTTACTTATGCATGGTGGCTAGTCTAAATATCTCTCTTGCCCAGGAGTGCCAAAGGAAGTATGGTTAAAGAAAGTATTATTTCAGTAGAACCAATGCGGGCCAAAGGTAAGTGTGCAGAGATCAAAAGATTTCATTGTTATGCTATTTGTGTAGCAATATGTTTTACATTAACTTTTTCTCATCACTTGATGTCTTGTAATTAGGTTCATGCTTAAGGTTTATCAGCATGTTAAAACAAGCTAAGCTTTGCATTATTTAAATATATTAGGGTCCTGAGGGAATTGATCGATAGAGTCATTAAGTCACTACCATCATATTTGAAAAGTCATGACAGTCAGGAAAGGTTCCTGATGACTGGAGTAAAGGGAATATTGTACACACTTTAAAAAAGGAGGACTCTAGGAACTGCTGACCAGTCATCTTCAACTCTGCCTGCTAAGAGCTTGGAACATATCCTCCTGAGGGACATGCCAAAACATATGGAACACCAGTGATTAGAGGCAGCCAACATAGCTTCACCAAGGGCAAACCACACCTGACTAATCTAGTGGCCTTCTAGAACTGAGTCACTTCATGAGGGGAAACAGGAAGAATTATTGATTGCGTCTACCTGGACTTTTGTAAGACCTTTGCTACTGTTCAAATACTGCACAGTATTCTTGCTGCTAAATTGGAGAAATATGAGTTTGATGTATGAAGTCTTAAATGGCTAAGGAATTGGTTGGGTGGCTGCTTCCAACAGTTGCAGTTAATGTCTCAATGTCCAAGTAGAAAGCAAGAATGAGTGGTGTCTCACCAGGGGCCATACTGAGACCAGTAATTAATTCATATATAATACACACAGTGGGATCAAATGCACCCTCACAAAGAGCATTTCTAACATAGGATGAATGGCATTCCCCAGCCTGAATTTGTTTACCTTTAATAAAAAAAGAAAATCAAAAATAAGTTTGATTAGAGAGAGAGAGCCGCTTTACCAGACAACAAATTGTTTACCAGAAACAAATTTTTATTTTGCTTGATTTTCCTTCATTTTGTTTCTGTTTCTAGGTAATGATTATGTAACATAGAAAGATAAAAGATTTCAGGGTTCAGAGATTACATTCAAGCCTGTCTATACCACCTCTCTCCTAAGCTTTTAGGACTTTCACAATCTTACATGCACAGTAATACAGAAACAGTAGAATTGGTGAAGAAACACCTTTCAGTGTATTACACACATTTGGTCTGGAGCTTAGGACATTTTCATGAGACATGTGGATCCAAATCTACCAAAAGGCAAAAACAAATCCAAATCTCCCACATTCTGATTCTATATTTTAATCATCAAGACATTTGACAAATTCTTGAAGATCTATAATATAATAACAGATTGGATTTTTTTCAAGTTTGTTTTTCTCTTCACAGATTAGAAACTAACAGTCAATACTTCTTTTGCAATTAAAATTCAATCATCTAATCCCTCATGATTTGCCAGAGAAAAATATCCTACACAACTGTTCACTAACTTAGAATTCTTAATGCTTTTCTCAGAGTGCCCCAAAGATAAAAAGTTCTTATTGACTGCTATTTCACCCCACATATCCTTAAATCTGACTTTGTCATTGCACAAGAAGTGATAAATAGTCAATGCTAATGAAATACAACCAGTTACATATTTACATACACACTTAATTTGAAAAATACGACAATGTGAAAGAATGACTATATATCTGAAACATTTCATATGAGCATGAACATACATATTTTAAAAGACAGCATTTGAATAAATTTAAAGTAAGACATTCTGTATGGTGCTCTAAGCTGAATTTCCCCTCTTGAAAAGTTGCCAAACTTTTAAATGAATATTCAAACTAGTTTCAAAAATACGATTTTTAACAGTTATTTAAGACATAGCTCAGATATGGTATTAGTGATTCAAATTTTGTATCTGGATTCTTAGATAACATTCTAAGTTCTATATGTGCTCTTATAAATGCTCATTCTCACACAAAAAGACAAGATGTATATTATGACTTTTTCTGTTTAGAGGTACAGATGTGTAAAAAAAAATACCAAACTAATAAATCTCCAATACTTTTCCTGTAATACTACTGACAGAATATAGCCAGCAGTTCATTACCTCCAAAAAGCATCAAGGAAGCTTTTTATTTTCTCTAAAACTCTCTGCAAATCTCTGATTTTATTTAAACAAGAAGGATCCTGAGACTTCTACAGATATTTTTAAGGCTTTTTTCTTGAATGAATGACAAAATTAGGATTAAGAGCCAGGTAGATGGATAAACGTAGAAAAATTAAATGTAGTTTCCTCTAAAGAGAGTAAAAGACAGATTATGCCTTTGTTACATGATATTTAGGGGAAAGATTGCTCATTTTTAGTATTCAGACAAAATTTGGAAGACAAATGGCATGTTTTGGCCAGACAAACATTCAAATAACTTCTGTTCCTTGATGTGTTTAGGGATTACAGCCACTAGCATTCCATTCAAGAGCCAAAGAGTAACTTGATTAACTGCAGTTGTGTGGAATAGATTTTTCTGAGAATCAGTTTGCTGTCAACCTGTCATCTCCATAGATTATGCATGCAATTGTGCAAGAGCAAATAGCGTTTATGTTGATTTTTCCAGGATGGGTTCTATCTTTTCATTAGATTATTATAAGAAGGCATTTTCCATGACTAACGACTTGCATAAAATTGCCAGAGCTGCCCATCTCAGAACATTTAGTAATGTAATTATGTTCTTTAGATATTTATTTATGTCTGCTCAGATACACAATCAATAACTGAAAGACACACACCTTCTGCACCTTAAGTGCTTTACTGTTCCACAGTAAACAATCTTATCCTGAACATGATATTGGCAAGAAAATTCTGAAGCATACTATATGGGTTTATTTATAAGACAGCATTATGCTGCAACAGGCTTCAGATGACATGCAGTGGTGTCACACTTATCCTCCATAAGAGAAAAAAAATGTGAAGAATTTCACAGTAAGGTATTGATTTATGATTGCTGTTTTGTTTTAAATGTAGGTGGTTCTGAATAAAATGTACCTCCTTCATCTGCTATTAGTATTTGGAATCACTCTGAGAATTCCAGAAACATCTAAAGGATATAAAACAAACTCTTCCATCTAAGTTAAGTTGGTCTATGTTGTAATCATAATGTTAGTGTGATTCAAATGCTCTCCAGGTCCTTAGAAAATACTAAAGGACCTGATAGTGGCAGAAGTTGGAGAAAATGAGGAAAAATTCGTATTATCTGTATGTACATAAATGATCTATGCATGTGAATATTGAAAGGAGGCTACTTGCCTATTTTTAATGTTTTCTACTGATGGTACATCCTTGAGTATCAGATGATGCATCTCACTCAGTGTCTATAGCCTTGGACTAGTGCAGCTGTTACTGCATGTGGTGCCATATACAGATCACAGTTCTGGAAAGGGGTACTACCACCTAAAGATGCAGATCTGACATTTAAGTCTCAGCCTCTAAACGCTGGTATGTTTGGTTTTTTTTTTTACCTCTAGCAGTACCAACAATGACATTTAGCTTTACCTTTGTTCCTAAATTGACTTTTCTTTCTTGCAAGATGGGCATAGGACTAACATTTAATGTTTTACACCCCGAAAATGGCATTTCAGAACTCATTGTATTTAAGATGTAGTCTTGAAAATTCTAACAACCCTAGAGTAGGGGAAAAGAACAAGTAACATTCCTGTAATTCAGGAAACTATTTAAATTTGGGATTTTATCAGTTTTGTGTTCTTTTTCCTTTTTTTTCTTTCTTTCAGCTTCTCTCATGTCACTTCTCCTCTCTCTTGTACCAGAAATGTGAAGAAAATTAAGACCAGATGACTTTTCTCTACAGTGTTCTGACACCTCTTGTTAATTTAGGTCTTCAGTCAAGTATTTTTGATTCTATACTTTGGAGTGTAGGCTCACATCAGGTAGTAGTTGCAATCTTCTATCCACATCTTTGTGCTCTGAATGATTATTTCTCTTTTTCATAGAAGTTTAATGACAATTGTTCTTGTCCAACAGGTTAAGACAGAAATAGTTATGTATCTATTGCATTCAGTCCTCTGAGCAGCTTTATAATAGCCCTGTCTGTGAGAGTCACTTCTGCCAGGTAAAAATTAAATGAGATGGAAGTAATTTTTTCTCCCGCTAAATTCAAAAGCAGCACTCTAAACAAAATGTATCTATACCATGGAGTTTGTGAGCTGGGGAAAGTAAGATGATTCATAAATTTTTAAAATGTCTTTGAAAAGGCATGTTTGTCAAACCTGTCTGTAAACATTGAATTTTATGTCCTAGCTCATTAAGACTTATATGTCTATTTTCAGATGGAATGTATGTTTAAACAATCATCAAATGCCATCATCACTGATACTGCTTTTCTTTGTTATTGAACATTACATCAACATTGATATTTGCCTCTTCAAACCAAACATTCCATGTTTCTTATAACTAAATCCTGTATTGAATCTAACTGGGAAACCAGTCTGTATACATTCCATCAAAATAAACAATGATGTCTGAATAGATTATGATTTCAGTTAATACCAGGTCATCCTCTGTTTCCATTTCCGACAAATCCACATCAGTCTTTCTGTAAAAAAGCAATATACTACATTTATCATCTTACCCCTACTGCCTTTCTTTACAGAGAGAAAAAAACCTGCTAATTTAGTAGATGTCTCTGAGATCTCTTTCTCTTTTATTTACATTACTATTTTACTTATACCTTAGAATACTTGTCAGAGTAAATCAAGACATAGCATATACTAAATAAATCAGATCTAGCCTATCAACATTTCTCTTGTTTCATCAAACACCATTAAATAGAAACACCATTTTTTTAAAAACATGAAGAGATTTTAAGTAAAATAAGAGAGAAAAAATACAATATTGTTATATCAACCAACACCAATATGAAAGACCTTGGATAAGAAGGTTAGTCAAAAAACATTACGTATCTTCACACTCCTATCCAAGGTACTGGCATGGAACACAAGAAAGAGTGTTGTTTTTCAACATAAATCTCTAAGATTTTGAGTTTTGTGTTAATGGTCCTTTGACAGGACACTCAAGTTTTTCCCATAAAATTAGAAAATACATTACTTTGAGTTTTTCTAGATTAAGAATGCTTCTTTGTCTCTTGAACACATTGTTTTTGTTGACTTAAAACAAGACTTAAAGATGGCCCAGGACCAGAATTCTAAGGAAGAAAAATCATCTGTGACCAACCTCAGAAGCAGGACATTTTTGTGAGGTTTTAAAAATCTTTCATTGAATTAAGTCCATTTGAAAAAATAATTATGTAAGCAAAATTAAAAGCAAAACTTGGGATGCAAACTCAAAGAGGACAAACCCCAATAATTTATTTTGGGTTGTGCACAAAAAGCATTACACATAATACTTTCAATAAATACACCACATTCATTACTACCTCAGATAGTACAAATATATGAGAATGAAATATCAAACTTTTACCTCATTCTCATTACTACTCACACACTTATTTCTAAAATAATATTCAACACTGAAAAAAAATTAGAAAAACCTGTGTTAGAATTTTCATAGCTGTTTTAGAGCAATGCAGATGCCAACAGAATAAGAAAATTTTATTTATTATAGACTCTATGGATATTTGGAAGCAGATCACGCACAGCTGTCTTGAAAATAATTTTCATATAAAAATAAAGATTATAAAAAGCCCTAAGGATGAACAAAAAAGAATTTCAGTCTTTTGATGAAACACTGAGAAAACTACCTCCTTATAAAAAAAAGCAACAACAAAACAACCTGAAGCAAAGGTTTTAATTACGAAGTTTTGACATGAATAATGATTGAATATGTATTGCACAAACATGAAATTATGATTGGTTGTGATTGCAGAAAGTGTGCTGTTATATGTTCCTTATCATCAGGAAATTAGCATCCTACGCTTTGTTATTTAGGATATTCCAACCAAATAGTTAACCCATGTCCTCTTCAATCTGTAAAATCAAAGTCTTTGAAACTTTAGGATCTTTTCTGGTTTTCAAACCATATTCAAGCTTTTTTAGCAGCACAGTTTAAATTTTAAAACTCACAAAACCTCTAAATAAACCTGGTTGATCTATCTTGCTACATCCATGAGTGATATACATCTAAAAATGTCTTTAAATACCTGAGCAGTAAAAACTCCTAGTCTGATAAGCATCATAGGCAGACCACCACAACTAAACAAAGAGCTCGACAGTTGAGATCAGAGGGAGAAGTTTAGACTAACAGTCTCAGAAATTTTGAGAAGAAGCTATCACTTGTCTCCGTGTTCACAGTGTTCATGCCTCTTTTATGAATGTTTTGCTGGGCTCTAAGAAACTGAGGTTATTAATAAAGGCAATTTCTTATTGAGTGCTCCTCACAGAGAAATGACAAATGTGTATATCCAGAGATACTGTTCCCATGGAAACCATAATTCAGCCAGTTTGTGCACATATATTAAAGAATATGTTTATGCAAGGAAGATGAGATATGGTTTCTTTGGGGAGCACAACATTGACTTTACTGACTTTTGTGTGTGCTAAATGTCAACCACTATTTGGCATTAATGTATCTTGTACATTTTTTATTGCATTGTATTTGCTGAATGCTTCTATAACGAAGGGACGTTTTGTGGTATTTTCATGCAGAAGAGAAGATAGAGGTAAAGTAGCAATGAGAGCTGAAATTATAAGTTTTCACTCTCAGGTTATTCTTTCAGTTGGCAAGCTCAGAGTTGAAAGATCATTTCTACTTACAGATCTGCACAGGTGCAGAGAGAGACATGATCTCTGTTTTAGGGAACTACACTAGTAAAAACATTACACAAAAGAACCTACATTACACTGCTAGCTTTCATCTTCAATATAAACACAAGTTACAGATGCAGAACTCTAGAAAGGAACTTGTCAATATTCTTAAGCTAGTGAGAGTTTAGCTTTCTTGTTAGACAATGAAAAACTTCAAATTTACATAATGCTCATGTTGCATCACAATAGCTAAAGAAGACCTGCAAAGCCTAAATATTTAGCAAGTTTTACCTATAAAGGCAGTCTAAAAATACATCAGACACTTGTCTTGCAGGCACAGTTGCATTGTAAATGAAGTAGAAAGCAGACAAAACAATTAAAAAAAAATTGGTTTTCAAATTCAGAAGACTGAAGCATACTTCATTACAAGAATTCAGGATAAGAACCTAAGAACTATCAGTTTAAATCCCACCCCAAGAATCTATGAGGGCAGATAGAATGACCATAATTAAACAACCCTTTCTTTGTCTTACTTAAGTTATACATTCATGCTATACTAGGAGCAAGCAAAAACTAGGAAGAGTAGAAAATTCCTAGTTGTGATGATTTGGCCCTGGCTAGCAGCAAAGTTCTCATACAACCACTTGCTCACTCACTTCCCCTCTCTCTCCCTAGAAGGAATTGGGAGAAGATGGAAAGAACATGAATGAGAAAACTTGTGGATTTAAAAGAAAATAGAAAAATCACTCACCAATTACTATTGAGGGCAAAATAGACTTGGGGAATTAAACATATGGACAAGTAGCATAATCTAAACATATTATTCCTGGTTCCAGTATTGGGAAACAAATTTTGTTCTGGTTTTTGTTGGGATAATTTTTCTCATAGTAACTTGCCTGAACTGTCTTTTGGATCCGTGATCAAGCAATGTTAGTAACAGACACAACAATACTTTAGCTGTTGCTAAACAGTGCTTAAAAAGTGCCAAGGCCTTCTTTGTTTCTCATGCTGCTTTGCCAGCAAGCAGGCTGGGAATGAGCAAAACATTGTGAGGGGACACAGCTGATCCCATTTTGTGTTTTAACCCCAGGTGGCAATTAAGTTCAGTGCTGTGTTAATGTATTTTGTGCACTTACATATCTTCCTACACTGTATCAAGCAGGCATTACCTTGGACTAAGCTTTAGTGAAGATTCCTATTTTGGAAAAAAGTTTACAAAAACCTGGGTTTATAAAAAAAGCTGAACAACACAATGCAGACTGTTATTTGACTTCAAATTTGCAGTAGATGCCTACGAAGATGAGCCCACTCTTCTATCAAACATTATCAAAAGCAGTCCTGCTAAATTCAGTGAGATTTTTCATGGAGAAACATGCTTTAGTCTGAGTTATCAGGATCTATCCCATAATTATTACAGTGAACCATTAAAGTCTTGACATTTATCACACTATGGTATTTGCCATTAGTGAGGCATTTGCAGTTCCCCTAAGCTTGAATGGGGAGTACTGCAAATACCATATGAAGTTTAACTACCATCAGCAGTAAATGTCAAGATTTTAATGGTTCTTGCTCTACATGTAATATGAATTTGGAACTGAAAATGTTCCAAAAAGCCTGACTTCTGAACTGAGTTTGTTTTTTTGCATCCTATATTGTATCCTGTAATTTTACTAATTTAAGTTACACTTGAGATTTATTTCAGGTTTATAGAAACTCTTCTGTCAATAATTTAACAGAAGTTTCACTTTCTTAGAAGCTTGCATCATGCATAACAACACTCTACATAAGAGTTGCCAGTAAGTGCAAACATTACTGAATGATTTCCATAAAAGTTAGTATATAGTGTGTATAATATAGTATTAAAAGTATAAAATACTGTTTTATAATAATATAGTGTAATTAGTTTTGTAAATAATTCTTCATTAGCTAGGAGGAACTCTACAAAATTCCAAACTATTAACTAGCATTATTGTAAGACGCTACCTAGAATAGATATAAAGAATATTATAAGTTTTGATATTATTCCTTGAGAGTTGAGAGAAAATATGTGCAGGTACAAATACATGCATGAACACACATGTTTGACATCAGAGCATTTTCATAACCTGTATTTTGTAAGTCTGCAAAATCTACTTTGGATACAAGCCTTGTTGACACATTTCGTTCCTTGCACACTGCTGTGACGGTTTGGCCAAATTTGGAGGAAATATTCTCTGTGAGAAAGGCAGGTTACAACCACCCCTCCCCCACCAGGTTCGGAAAAAAAAGAAATTTTCCTCGAAGGAAAGTGAAAGAGATAAAACTATTTATTTAACTAACACACAGGGAAAAAAATAATAATGCTAAATAATGAAATCTCTCACTATGGAGAGAAACCTGAGAAGATTTCAGAGTCCTTCTGTAGGTGTGGTCTCTCTCCTCCTCGAAGCTGAGTCGGTGAGGCTGTGGGCCCACCTCGGGGCCTCGGAGAAAATTCTCCCGATGTGTTCTGATGTTGTTGAAACAGTCCAGAAGGAGAAGAAAAAGGGAAAAAAAACCAAAGTCCCAGGAAACAAAGGTCAGCTCTCCGTCTCCCTCCTGAGAAGAGAAGCCAAAAGCTGGCTGAAAAGCAAGCAAGGAGCTTCCTCCGCTCTCGCCGCTGCAAAAAACCCAGGAATCTGTGTCCGTGTCCTTGAACAATTGTTTTGAAAAGTTCGCTCGGGTTTTTTTTTCCTCTTCCCCCTCTCAGGCTCAGTTTAAAGGTACAGAAAGGCACAGAGTTAATTTCTGGGCATAGAGCGGTGATAGGGGATACACATCATAGAGTCACCCCAAGACGGGGTGACAGGGGAACTGTTTACAGGGGAAACTGTAAAATAGCTAAAATTCAGTAGCTGATAGCATTTCATTAAACACGGACAATTTGCAAACCTCAGTAAGCCTCCCAGGTTTGGAGTATCATTTCAGAAGGAAGAGGGAAAGATAGAGTTAATAAAAATCAAAGCAAACTAACAGGGTTAAAGAAGCATTGCAACCTCTTCCTACACTTATCTGCCAGCTTATAGTGTATCAGGGCCCTGCTCACTCTGTAATTCACATCAGGTATCCATGAAAAGTGGTGCAATTTCCAGTGATATGTGGAAGTCCTGAGGGGTGACTTCAGCTGTATCAGCTATATACTTAAAATTGAATTAATGTATTGCATTAATTATTCACCACCATGCACTGCAAAATATTTTTGTTCTGGAAAAACAGCATCTTTTACATTGTTCGAGGGGTAAGAGGGGTTCTTGTGCCTTTTTTTATTTTTTCTTAACTTGTTTCTGGTTTATCTATAGCTTTGTATGAGGCACAAACCAATTCCAATTCATTATCTAGTTGTCTAGTAATGCCTTTAATAAATCTCCTGTCATATCAAGAGATCAGATGACCTTTCCAACACTCATTGATTATTATTGTGGAGAAAAGCAATATAGCCTATAAACTATATACAGTGCCTGATATTTTTCTTAAAGAAAACGATACTAACACTGTTAATCCTGCTGAGTGTGTGCATTCATTTACTATCAATGATGTTTTTCAAATGGAACTGGAGAGTTTGGCTGGATTTTATTCAGTTCGTGAAAGGAGCAAATCTCAAATGATGAAATAATTTTATTTCACAATTCATACAGCATACATTCTTGTCTGTGGACATGCAAAGCATAAATGATGAGGATATTTAAGGTATAAAGAAAAAGAATATTCAGAAATATTTTCTACTCAGTAATGTTTACAGCCTGCTATCCATTGTTTCACAAATTTGGGGTTTTAATAAATAAGAGCCTTTTCATATGCACAATATTTTTAATTACTTGCCTGGTAATAATAAAGATTAAGCAGATATATATATACTCTTACTTATAGAAAACCTATTTTTCTCAAGATTAAAAAGCCCCTAGAAATATTTATTTTTTCTTCCTATATGAAAAACAAACTGTATCTGTCACCTGCAGTCCTTGAATCTGTATATGCTGGGTACAGAAAAGAAGAAAAGAATCTATTAGACAGTTTTCTCTTTAACCTCATTTTATTAACTAGAATAGTTGATAGTAGACACATATTTTCAATCAAATTTGTCACTGCAAAGAAAGAAAAAATCTAACAGGACCAATTATTTACCTCATATTCTTGCAGTGAAATGCTAAGCATCAGTTATTGATTATCATTCATGCAATTTTCTGACTCTATTACAAAATGGTTTGAAAAACAAGGAAACAATTTTAATTACTTCTACAGAAACCTACTCCTATTTTTAAATAAAAAACTTTTAAAATAAAAAGCTCATTCAAAGAAAAATCTGGACTTGTAAATAACCATGAATACACACCTGAGTACAAAAGATTCTTTAATACACTAGGCAGATAGACTTCTACTGTTAAATATTAATCTTCTTATATCATCTATTTTGAAAAAATGTGCTCAAGGTTATGTTTAAAGTTTAATTAATGAAGAAACAACCATTTGGAATTGTTACTGTACATTATCTTATAGTTAATCTTCACACTTTTCTTAATTGCTCTAAAATATTTTGGAGAGGTTTTCCCTAGTTCCTTCTTTATTTGTCCTGGTTTCAAAATTGATATAAAGCAAAAAAAAATTCCCCTGTCTTGAAATGGGATAAGTCCACTAGGAATACATCCAGACTAACAGTTTGAATAGAATTTTCTTAAGAAATTTCCACCATCCTGACATGGTTTAAAAAATATTTTCTACTTCCTTAATTTAGTACTAATGAAACAACTTTTGTTTTAATCTAATATCGTTTTACATGATGATGTATTCATTCACATTATGTATACATTCATATTATTATGTGAATGTGTAATAAAATGCAAACTTGGAAAACAGTTATGTATAATCAGATGAGGTAGAATTATGAAATCAGAAAAAAAACCAACTAGAACATTTCTTCATGTTGCTGAGATAGGATTCAGCTTAAGATTCCTAAAATGCAGTATATAACTGTAGGTTTCCAAGACTTGGCAAATGTAATCTACTTAGCTATCTTTGATTTATTCTTGCATTTGGACATCTCTACAGCTTTCCATGTTACAACTGAACTACCTAAACAGAGGCACATACAACCAGTTTGGAAAATGTAAATAATTATATTATTCCCAGTCTTCAGCTGCTCATACAAAAGAGTTACCCCTCTCTCCCCCCCAGTTTTGTGTGAATTTGTATGTCAGACCTGCATGAATACTTCAGATACCTTTAGCACATCAGAAAATACTGTTACAGTTAAGAGCTGATTCTCATCTCCAAGTTTCACTGACTGGTTGGACCATCTCACCATTGATGATGGTGGGAACACAGAAAAGTAGCTCAGACATAGATATCTAAATTTTGGCATTTGAGTAAAATTTTGAGGACCGAAAAGCTATTTCAATGTCCTTGTGCACGTCTCACTTCTGGACATTTGCTGGCCTGGGCTCAGGGCTAGCTGGGAAAGAGCACAGAGAGCAGTCTTAGGGAAAATTGTTTTGGAGAAGGTGGACTTGGTAGGGTCTGCCTCCCTTTCCTCCCAAATGGAGCTGTACTGCTGGGACTGGCCTGAGTTCCAGCCTCTGCTGTGACATAGCCAGGCCCTTACCTACAGGGTAATGCCCTCAGCCTTGCCCTGACCCCAGAGAAATTTCCAATGTCCAGGGCTGTGCCTCTCCCAGCTTTCCCCAGCTGCCCTGTTCCCTAGCTGGGTCAGTGAAACAGGTCCTGGCTGCAAGTCCATGCCCTGATGGCCCCTGGGGAACTTCTGATGGCCCCAGGCAGTCACATGCTGCACCTTCACAGACTTAGGAGCAGTCAGCAACACCCATCATTATCCATCTGTCTGCTGGAAAATAGGTAAGAACAGACTACTAAATGTCTAACTTCTTGTTCTTGTTTGGTTAGAGGTATTCAAAAGTTATTCCAGAAAAGCTCCATACTGGCAGGGATCACCTAGGAAAAAAGAATTTAAAAGTTAGCAGTTAAAAAAAAAAAAAAAAAAAGGGATCCACTGAAGATACTTGGAAAGAGCAACTGTAGGAAATGAGACTTTAGAAAGAAAACTGCAGTGTTGGGAAAATACCTATAGAACAAAATAATCTCCATGGTGTTGCTATTCTTTTATTTCCACTGATAAGGAGTACATAATGAAAACCTTGGCCTTTACCTACATCCTGGTATGAATTTGTGAGATCTGTGATGTACAACCCATTGCAGATAAGCAAAACAAAACAAAGCTGGTATGGGAGTTGCCTTCCTGAGGAATTTCTGGGAAAGGAGTGTGGAACCTCTGGCCGCTGGCATCATCCAAAGTCATGGTAAATTGACAGACTCTAAATAGAAACTTCTGCAGATGGGAAAAGCAGATTTCTTGAAATGATTGCTGAAGTTTAGGATGGGTGAATAGAATAATCTGCAGAGTGAGCACAGGCTGTTGAGTACTTCTCATAACTGAAAAACTCTCTTGATCAACCCTCTTAATACAGTGAGTATAATACAATGAGTACATCTTCTCAGGTATGAGGGAAGAACATGGCCCAACATCTGACATATTCAAACTGATTTACAAAAGGCAATCATAAAGTCATGTAAGGCTAAGTGTGTAAAGTTAATTTTTACAGAATGACATACTTTCAGAAGTGTGCTGTCTCCTATATCCAGATTCCTGAATATTAATTTTATGGACTGATGAGAATTTCCTGGCTTTCTGACTGGAATATAATGATAGCTGCATAGTACCAAGAGATGAAATTTTAGTATTCTATAAAATCCTCACATATAAGAGTAAAGGGATGATTTACTCATCCTGGAGACAAAAGTTCACCTATAGATGAACTCTCAAAGATATGTTGTGCAGACATTTAGTTTTTGGACTTTCAAACATCTTTGGACTTAGTACAAAGGTACTTAGTACATAGGTAAACACAATAAAACACAAGTGCATTGAGACAATTAAACAAAAATAAGTAGGGTTCAGACTCAAGGAGAGCATATGGTATTTTAGCTAGGAAGAAGTAATCATCTACACAAAACCAAACAAATCTGATAGGGAAAAGAAGGAGGAAGCTTATGCTTGCTGGGCTTAACGAAAGTAAATGTTTTGTTAGACAGGTGAAGGAGGGGTTTTGGTTTAGTTTGGTTTTAGCTCATGTCTCAAGTCAGATGCAATCTTGAAAATTTGAAACCTTCTCCCTGTTAAACTCTAAAAAATATTAAGGAGAAAAGTCTAGAAGATAAAGACAGGCAAATCTAGGAAACACAACTGTTCTAGGCTCCATATTCTGTGGAAGAGAAATCTGAGACAGATGTTGTCAAATACTTAAGACACAGTTGAAAAGTGGAAGAGGATGTTGCTGAAAATACTTGAATTGGATAAGAATTAATGAGCTTAAGGTAGACTAAGCATTTCTCTACAGTGTTTTCAGAAGTTTAAACATGTCCTAGTTAAACACTGGAATAGATCATATAATTTATTCTGTGTAGAAAACAGGTCTAGAGTCTACATCCCCTTTTTGCAACATTTGCCTAGAATTCCTTTTGAATAGTATATTTCACTGTAGGTTTGCAGTTGAACTTGTTAACCTCTTCAAATTTTTTACAGACTTTTTTTTTTTAATTCTCAGAGATAATCCCTGAAAAAAGGCTACTATCTTATTTTTTTGTTTTACTTGATAATGTATAATTTAAAAACATATTTTTCTTGATTTAATGATCTGCTCTCTCTTTCTCACTGAGACAAATTCATATGTAATTTCAGTTTTTCATAAATTTCCACACATAAAATATTAATCTCAAAGCAACGAAGTAATTACTCTGAAGGTTACATACTGCTTTATCAGGATGAGTGGCTACTGTAATTAGAGCTTAATTGTTCAACATTTAAAATATTACTGTTCTAATATTCTTGTCTAAGATCACAGTACAAAACTATTCTTGTGAACAAAAAATCCTATATTTGTCATTTTACTCATTTTCATTCTTTGAAATTGCTTAATGGATGTTTTTCTCCAGGTCATGGGTATGTGTGCTGAAGTAATTTCTTAAGACAAAAGAATTATGTTGAAATGGATTGCATAATGTTTATTTGCATTATCTGAAGGCCTGACTTACTCCCTTCCCTTTTTTCTTTTTTTCCCCAAATATTTTGTGACACTCTATCACCAGGATGTCCAAATTCTGTGAAATGAAACTGTTACCAAGAGAAAAGAAATATAGGAAGGGAAAATCCTAGTGAAGAGGTAGAGATGGATCAAGTATTTCTGCTGCCGTTCATGATTTGCAAAATCTTTTTGTCTCTAATACCTCTCAGTTTTCAGTTTGCCCTTCAAGTAAAAGCTCCACCCCAAATTTTCTTCAGACAAAATATAATTAAGTCCGAATTTGCATGCAGGCAAAGTAAAAAGGAAAATTCCTTGAGGGATGCCAAATAGCAACACAGATGGAAATATTCTTTAAAGGAAAGAAAACATCCATGAAAAAAAAATATGTTGCCAAAGTGGACACAAAATTGACAGTTTTCCTTTATGAAAGTAGAGGTTAAATTTCAGTTGGCTTCATATGGATACTCTTAAAAAAAAACAAAGTGAAGGTTCTAGAACACTTTTTTACTGTACTTGGCTGCACCATTATAAGCAAACACATGTTTTAAGAGCAAGTCTTTTCAGTATCAGACTGTACATAGTTGTGTTAAATAATAAATGAGTAGCAACACAAGGGAATTAGCACTACAGTAGAAATAGAACAAAAATAAATTAGTCTCTAGATAACAAAGGAAAGAGGAAAATACAAATGCATTTCAAGATTACAGATTTCCTGGCATTTACAGCTACTAAGGAAAATATTATGTGATTAAATTAATATCCCATCTCAATGCCCATTTTCTTCTCATTACACAAAATATTCCAAAACAAAGCTACATGTGAACATTTTACACTTGCAAAAATCAACAGTGGGAAATGCAGAAAATCTACTAAGTTAACTTTTACAGATTGAATTTTAACTGCTATTTTAATATATATGATGTTGAGGTGGGTTGACCCTTGCTTCCTCAATTAGATAGAGGAGACAAAACATAGCGAAATGCTCATGGCTCGAGATAAGTACAGGCAGTGGCTCTGTTTTGGAGCCAATTGGTCTTGACATCATCAGACACAGAGGAAGCTTCTGGCAGCTTCTCACAGAAGTCACCCCTGTAGCCCTACTGCTACCAATAAGGACAAGTCCAAAATATTTGCATGAACTCAGAAGATTTTCCCTAACTGGGAAGAGTCTCAATCCTTTCCAATACATTGACAAAATCCTTTGGAAATCTTTGCTGCAGTTTATAAGCTCTAGTCTTATGTTAGTATCACCAAAGCTATTACTCTCTTTAACCAAACCAAATTTAAAGAATTTATTTAGCAGTTTCCTATCAATTGGTTTTCAAATCTTCTAAGCTGCATTAAAATGTGCTAATTTATTTGCTCATCAGCAGAACTATCCTGTTACTAGTACCTAATATGATAGGAAGTAGATACTTTACAGCAGTAAATTCTCAATTTCTTCTTGTAGACTGGATCAAAATTCATTAAAGGGATACCACAGAGAATCTCTAAGCAATTTGGCCTTGACAACAAAAAATCATAATATTGTGTCCTAAAAAAAGAATTTTCTCTTTGTCCCTAAAATTAAGTATACTGGATAGTTTAGAAATATCCAACATATTATGTTTGGATATATCATCCAAACAAAGAAATGGATACACCTGTAATCAAAAGTGAGTGTGATCAGCAGCCTATCCAGGCAAGTTGACTTGTTTTCCTGTATGCCTGAATTTCTGTTAACTTTGTTCCTTAATCCCACAAAAGGAATTTCCCAGATGTGCAGGTTTCTGTCATATTGTGAGAGACTGGAAGTACTGTTGGCTCAAAACATTTCAGGATCATGTGTGTAGGGGAAAGGGGCAAGTCTTGCTCTGGTGAGACAATACCCTGCTGGCACACCCTACCCCCTCGGGCCTGTGTTCCTGCCACACAGTAGGCACAAATCCCTGGCATACTGGAGGCAGTGCTCCGCAACTTCTCCTGGAGCTCATAACCCAGCTCCTAAGTGATCACCAGACCAGAAATCCCTCCTGGAGGAGGGGCCCAGAAAAACCAAAGTGTACTTAAGGCAGAGCACAAGGTAATCACATATCTTGACCCTACTTCTTGGATTTCATATGAGTTGGAACACCACTAGAACCCAGGAGTGGTAGCTGTATTTGTTCTTTTCTATCCCTCTTCTCTCTTTCTTTCTTTCTCTTTGAGAATAAGGAATAAGAACAAGAACAAAGTTTGAGTATCTTAAAATCAGATAGGTTGGAGTTTGCTCAACTGAATGGGCTTGGAATTTGCTAGGTTAATGCTTTGCGAAATGCTTTATGTTGATTGAATGTTGCTTTAAAATTTTCTGTAGTTCCCTGATTTTCTCAAGTTTGCCCGTAAATTTTTTGTTGTTTTGACCTCTTGAGGAATATCTTGTTGATATGTTTTGTTGATATATTCAGTGTTTCTGACTTAGGGTACATAAAAGAATCTTAAGCCCTTTTAAGAGATTCATCAAGTGAGATCTGGGGCCTTGCACTTATATCACTCAAAGTATCTGTTCTAGGAACCAATAAAAGACAAATTGCATAATCAGAGCCTTCCTTTTTAGTTAGTATTTTTATTTACGTAAGATGATATGCAGAATATGCTATGAACTTTATAACTCTTTCAAAAATTCTCTATCTTTTCTAAGAAACATCAGTCCTGAGCGAATTAAGAAAAATACACAAAACCAACAAAACCCAATAAAATAGAACACCACATTGTGTGACAAGAAAATCAGTGATCACAATCAATCTCAATGCAGTCTTTCCAAACCTAATTGGTCATTTGAAACTTCAGATCAATTATCTGGCTCACCACCATATCAGTATACTTATGAAGATACCTGTTCAAAATATCTTACACACTACCAGGTTTTTATTTAGTTCTTTTCCTTGATTATGACCATTTTTTTTAACTGCAAAGTTTCAACACTTCTCCAAACATGTCTTCCCTGCATTAAATATGATTTTTCCCTGTCCGAATTTTCATTTAGGCTCACAGGTTAGGGAAATTTTGGGACTTCTACACAAAATATACTGATAAATAGGGAAACTATTTAACCATTTTGTATTAATTTCTTCAACCAATCATTAAAAATATATATATATATAAAAATCAAATTCCAGAACAACTGAAGGTCACATTGTTAGGGTAAGGCTGTTTGCAAATATATACTATACTTTTAAAACTTCCTAGATACTTGACCCGCATTCCTTTCAATATGTTTGATTTCATTATAACCAACTTGCAGGAGGAATCCATGTAGTCTGAAGCACAGTGTAGAATGAAATAAATAATCAAATCTTCTATGCTTTTTGATGAGTAACGGCATCTGCTTAAGGGAAAAAAACATGCAAAAAGAAGCATTTTAGCTCACATAGTCCATGCCAGATGGTCTGCTGAACACAGCAATTCCTTGCCTGTTAGGAAATCCTAATTACTGATTTAAAAGAAGTAATTTAAGTAATTTAGTAATGGTTTCATCTGACATAGCACTAAGAAAAATAAGTAAAAATAAGAAGAATGAAAATATTTATGTGAGAGGTACAATTTCATCATTTAGTTTTCATGTGTAAATCTGTGACACAACATTGATTATTCTGCATCTCTACACAAACAAAATCCCTTGATTATATGGTACTGAAAATTTTTGTGTTGTACTAAATCCTGTACTTTCATTCCTTTGTTTTCTGCAGGCTTATGTATTCTTTACTTCTGTGCTAGCTATTCATTTTACATGGCATTCCATTTGGACATCACAGAATAAAATTGGAAATATAGCCACTTTATTAAAAAGAGATTAAAAAAAGGCAGATTTCTCACCCAAAAGGATAAAAACCTTATGGCATTTTATGGAAGGGTACTGTAAAGTTCTGAAGCTATTTCAGAGGAAATAAAATTATTTTGAATGGATAATAAAACTTTTTAAAGCACTGTTTATATACTTCATGATTTATTATATCCTGTCAGCTAAAAAGGACATTCACACTAATTAAATCTCCTGTGTCCATAACCTCAGTGATTGGTATTACTGAAATACCACATTGGATGTAAAAGACTTAACAGATCAGTCTAAGATCTCCGTGCATATTGCACTGAAATCTTTCTTACATCCACATTGTGCAGTCATGTAGGCCTGCATATTATAATCAGGATAAATTTATTTTATCCTTTTACACTGTCATGACTAAACCAAAGAAAGGAATCTGGTTCCGGATGCCCATTTAAAAATCTCTATCTTAAAGGAATCTAATTCCACTTGTGCAAAGACACACAAATTTCCAAGAGTATTTCTGAACCAGACTGGAAATTGAAAGCTAAGCAACTGACTACTGAGAATAAAAAGGAGATTGGAACTTCTATATATTTATCTTGCAATATTATGCACCAGAAAAATCTAAGGGTATTAGATGAGAAGTGCTGCTCTGAAGCTAAAATATATTTCCTCTGTAAAAGATTTAACTTAAACCACACGGGTTTGTTTTGCTTTAGTTTGTTGGGTTTATGTCTTTATTTAAGATCCCACAGGACAGTAAATGTTACTAGGACATGGTTTGGGATAGGAAAAAGAGATTGATCTGAAAAATTTCAATGTCTAGTGTGATGTAGCTCCTTAGGGCATGTCTACATGATTTTAAATATACTTCCTTCTACCCTTCCCCCTCAAAAAAAAAAAAA